>JAHLJT010004567.1:21571750-21588599 GCA_031308135.1 Acheta domesticus | reverse complement strand
AAAATTTTTTCTGCATATTGAGTTCTTTCATAAAGGTCATGTAAATGTTTTTCAAAATTTTAGTAGTTTTCCTGCAATATGTGAAATTTTAAAAATTACAAAAACAAGATTTTCTGAAAAACGGCTGCAAATTTTTTCTTTAATTTTTGGTATCGATAGTGGTAAATGTACTCTATCAGATGACACAAAAGCCATACTACTCTATTGGTTACATTTTTGTAATTTTTGAAACATTAATTTTTTTCACATGTTTCTCACGTCGTTAATATTTACATTATCGGCAATTTTTTCACATTATTATATTTACGAGTACATGTGCTTTAATTAATGTCAAGTTAAGTTTCTCGAAAACACAACCATCTGCTGTTGAAAGTAGCTGAAAATTTCCCATTTTCAGGAAGGTTCAAAGGCCATTTTCTCATATATGGCTGAAAATTTTTTCTTCAAATTTTTGTAACGGGTAGTGCTAATTACATTCTTTAGTATAGCGTAAAGTTTATTTTGAGTTATTTTTTTGTTTTTTCAAAAATTACATAATTGTAATTTTTTTGAAACAGCTCTCACATCTTTTATATTCACATTACCAGCAATTTGTAAACATTATTGTATTTGTGAGTGTAAGTGCTTCAAATAACTTCTAATAAAGTATTTTGAAAACTCAAACATTTTCTGTGAAAATGAGCTTCAAATTTCGCATTTTTAGTAGCGCTAAAACGCCATTTTCTCTTGAACGGCACATAATTTTTAAAAGAAAATTGCCTGTTATGACTAGGTTTTTGTGTTCTTTAATGTTCTACAATTAACGTTTCCGTTCTACCAATAGGTAACCGAAAAATTAAGAAAATGGCAAAAAAATGTACTTTTGGCGGTGATAGATGACAGCTGGCAAGAAAGAGTTAGTGGCAATTCCGAATAGCTAGCGAAGACCGAAGGAAATAGAAAACTAATACGGTAAAGTCTGTACCATTCTCTAGCACTAGTTATACATTAGATTAATTTTCTGTACAATTACTTTTCCTGAAATTTTCCGGTTTTTTTATAGTTATTTGGGCGGAGATGAATCCCACCAATCGGAGATAGTTCCAGTCGTTCTTGAGTTATAAATGGTTTAATTTACTTAGATTCTGCACGTCTTTGAGTAGGTGGGGCAATGTTGAAAAGCGCCGGACCAGCAAAAATGTAATAAAATGTTGAAAAAGATATTATCCTATAAAATACGGCGTAAAAAATGTTTCTTTGAGGCCTTTGGTCTCAAACTTTTAGTTTTTAAGGCCCTAGAATGCTTGGTTTAGGAGCTATTTAAGGATGTAGATTCGAACTGTGTAGCGGGCTGCGTTTGCATGAATATCTAGTTTTTCATTCTTCAGCGCCATGTAGTGCCATTTTTTTAAAAATATTTTATTAGTTATTCTGTTATTCGGGACGGAGATGTATCCAACAAAACACAGATAATTAAAATTGTGTCAGACGTTCTTGAGTTATAAATGGTGAAACTAACACAACTTTGTTTTAACAAATAAATAAATAAATAATAAATAAATAAATGTCTTTATTGGTGGCGAGGCTCAGGCTATTTAGCCTGCTCTTCCGCTTTATATGTAGAAGATTTGTTCTGTTTTATATATATATATATATATATATATATATATATATATATATATAATTAGGGTGTCCCTTATTTTCCGACATTCAAATTTTTGACCGCTCACCCTCCAATTTTGTTCGAATGACCTTAAAACATGCCTATACAAAATTTTGTTGAGATCGGAGCATTCTAACCCGTGCCGACTTGAGCGCGAATTCGCGTGACGGACATGTCCAGAGCTATCACCAACCGCTGAGTCAGGCCCGAGCACAATACATTAATTTTAATCGATCGTGTCACTTGTGTTTAAAGGTTGCTAATCTAACATAATTTCATATGTAAGTGTCTTATGCATTGCCGAAGAACGTGTATTTTTAATAGGAGATAGTATTAATTATTTATATAAAACTCCAAATAAATGGACACAATTTACCATGAAATAAACAAGTGTTTGAAGTTTTATTTTATAACATATAGGAAGTAAAATGAACAGTTAGTGCAAGCGCTAAACTTGTAGTTCGTGAGTGCATGATATTTTGGAAGAAAGCAAGAAGTCCGACAAGAGCTAATCAGCAGTGTTCACGAAAACTTAACTTGTACTATTCGGAGTGAAGAAAATTACAAAAAACACAAGCTAGTGTGAAGATATTTCGAAGCACCGTGGACAGTTTAGAAATAATTTTTACAATCTATTTGACATTGCACATCCGAATGCTTTACAAATGATGTACGTTGGAAGAAGACAGGATGTTTTTATTTCGGCAGAAAGAGTCAGGACGTAATAGCTATCTTGCAGGACTAGACGAACATCTTGCGTATAGAGAAGAAAGGGTGCAACAAAGATCAATACAATAAGAAAAAATATTACAAATTCTTTGCTGTGATAAAACTGCAACACACATTTGACGTTTTGAAGAAGTATAAGTCTTTCTTGAAGAAAATTTGGACAGGGCATCGTTCATTCCGTGCCGTCATCACATATTCAAACTTATTTTACAATGTGTGTTTGAATGTAAAATACTTAATGTAGCAAGCAATCCTGACACCACTTTTTCAGAATTTTAAGGAAATCTAGAAAAGATTTAATGCCATTAATTTTAAAAGTGGCAAATAGAATATGGGAATGTTCTTTAATGAGTCCGAAATTAAAGAAATGTGGAACTTTTATGAAAGTAACAGACTAAAGATACATTTTCCCGGGGTAATGAATCTAGCTCGATAGATGGCAAGAGATAATTAATATTTCAAACGTTTCTGCTAAGATCAGAATCCAAACTATCTTGTGTAATTAAAAATTCCTTAAAGAATATCTCTCCTCTGATTGTAACTGTTTATGTAAAACCGTGGCTTTAGGACAGTGCAGCTGTAAAAACTCCTCATTGAGATGCTTTATAAAATTTCTAAACTCGCTTGAAAGGATAGATTCCATAATTTCAAAAGCATTTAAAAATGTAGACACCGTAAGTGTGTTTCTTAGAAGAATTGTCTGTCGTACCGCTTTCTGATGATGAAGTAGACGTTAAGAATCAAAATCCAAATGGTAGTGAATTTAGCCTGAGTATATCTACACGTGGAAGAGTGTTATATTCCTTTTTGTGAAAAATTGGATGGAGAACAATATGGTAAGCTCAATTGTATCCCGATGACCATTCTTTAATTTTTATTTCGAGCAAGCCACTTCGGACCACGCAGGGATGCTGAGAATACAGTTCATCGGGGGGGGGGATCAGCATTACCCTGGATCCGATTGTTACTTCCCAGGGTTGTTAGCTCTAGGTATGGAAAATGAATGATTATGATGATAGTAAGGGGTGAAAGGACGCACATATGACATACACAAGTACACCCATTCCCGAGGCGGGACTCGAACCCACGAGCCTGCGGTGCAAGATCGCCAAGACACTACTGCTTTAGCGATTTCGGCCACGGGGCCGGCCAGTTCTTCAATTATTAATTCGTTAATATACAATATATCTCCTAATTCACGTTAATCTTAATTTCAATAAAAACAATAGCCGAATTTGTGTCAACCAAAAGCAGATATGTTCTCTTGCTTGAAGTTTGATACTAGTTTTATTCAAAACTGTCCTTTGACCTGGTAATGCAACTCTTCATATTTAGAAGCTAAAAGTTTATTTATAAAGTTAAAAGCTGTGAATGTCTACGCTGAAATGCCTATTGGATTAATGTAAGGTTTTCATGGATTACTGGACGACTTTCATGAGGAGCGAAAGCAATTTTTTATGTTGTTCAAGAACATCGTTCACTGTACGCATTTTGCAAGAATGAAACACTGAAAAAAAGTATCCACAAGAAAAGTTAAAACTATAACACAGTCTAAAGATTGAAAATGAATTGAATTGTAATATAAAATTATATATTAAAAATGTATCAGTAGCTTTCCATTGACTTTACCCAACAAAACCAATGATCCCTAAAATTCAAATTTCGCGCTCAAGTCGGCACGGGTTAATATCGACATATTGTGATGAAATTTTATTTTCGAGTTAATTTGACCAAATGGAAAATATTTAGGGGGTGAGCCCCAAAAAAATTGCAAAAAAATTTTTTCGGGCAATATAAGGGACACCCTAATATATATATATATATATATATATATATATATATATATATATATAGAAGATTAATATTATGTAAAACATACATTCATGTAATAATTTTTATTGACATTTTGTTACTAATACAACGGGTACACAATTTTAATACAGACATTATTTCAAATATTTTTCGACGAGATAAGATCATTTTTTTGTTGGTAAATCTGAGTGTATGAATAAGAATGTTAGATACTGTATAACGACCGGTACCTGTCGATTTAGCCCAAAATATCAATTAACTGGCACAAAGTATCGAATAAATTGACCGTCGCGTTTTGTCGTAATAACGGAGAGAGTTGAGGGTGATTGGAGCGGGAAAAGACGGTCAGGGGTGGCAAGGATTGTCGAATTTGTTAAAGAACGTTCTTCTTATTTAAGGAACTAACACTACTTGTGTTTTCTATTGTGACGTCGTCATGATATGAGGAAGAACACAGACACGGAGTTTACTGTACATATTTATTTACAATAGTTTATTACACTATGTACACTCCTAAGGAACGCTGCTCTCCACAGCACTCCGACTCCTGAGACGAGCCGCCTCAGTATTTACCCAGAGAACCCCAGCTCGCTACACTAGCGCCGCCCCTGGTCTCTTGCCCCGTGGCGAAAAGCCACGCCTCGCAAGACGCTGCTCGCGATCACCTCCGCACATCGCTACGTTCAAACTCGACTGCCCAGGAAGCTTATTCCACCCGCTTCCCTTGCGAGGCATCACGTGACCGACCTCCCACGCACAAAGCGTCATTTCCGCTCGAGATTTGGGCTGGCTGCAGATGGAGCCTGGCGTCCACCTGCGAACGATTTCTGTCACACATCACTTGTGCGAACGGACAGCCGCCTTCTCGGACACGCCCCCAGCGGAGAGACTCTCGAGAGACCCCAGGGGTCCTTCCGGCCGTGCGCGGCAACCCCTCCCCCTTGCACGACTTGTGCGGTCGGTCGCGCCCAGTGCTATGACGCTACACTATACACCTTTATAAAGTGGGCTGTGATGAAAGTTTTGCTGGCGGGCATTGATATAGGTGTTGAACACCCTCTGCACATTTGCGCGGGAGGTAGCTTGACCCAAAGATCGAGCATGACACAAGAACCCCCAGACAGCGATAACGTGACATTGCACGTATCTTTCGGCTGGCGTTTTGTCGCTTTCTCCTTCACTTAATCACAAGTCATCCCTGCATTCCCCTACGTCTAACGCAAGCTGATGAACGGATAACCGCGTAAATTCGCGAGCTAACTTCGCAAGGAGCTTGGCTATGTGCAATTGCTTCGGCTCTACACAGTTCTTCCGTTTGAGCAAAAAGCATTCCAAAGCAGGGCCGGATTCGCTCGGCGGACACCTTACCTGAAAGGCGAGCTGAAGAAGCGTCGGAGCGACTCCCGCGCAGGGCAATCGTACGCGAATCGCAGACGACCAGACACAGCTGCAAGGAAAGGCGCCCCCCCCACCGCCGCCGCCCCCCCCCACCTCCGCCCACCCCACCCCCACGTCCGCCGCCGCCGCCGCAACATATCAGCGAGCAGTTTCCTTGAACCGCAACTTCCTCGCTCGTAGGGATAACTCGAAGCGAAGAATGAATGATCCTTTTTGCGGTATCGCTTGCTGTGTGACGATAAGAAAGCCCATCCTAAGGTTAAGAAGAGCGGTGTATACGGGAAAGGGATGTCCTCGTGCTAACCACTCGAACTCCTTATCCCATGGCCGAGAGGCTGTCACCGGTGCTCGGCTAATTCCCGTAGCATGCTGTCGAAAGGGTTTTATATATTGTACCAAAACTTTCAATAAATTGCCAAATTGCTAAATTGTAAAACTAACTCTTTTAATATTTTTTCATCTATCGTATTTATAAAGAGAAAGATTAAAAACTTATCTCCTGCCAACTCGTGACCTTGAAGGGACTTCCAGTTTTAAGCAGAGTATACGAAACATCCCAGAGTTCTCGCATGGGTACGCTAGTAGGTAGATCCGGACAAATAGAAACAGATATCGTAACGTATTTGATAAATCATAATCATAAATTTAAATGAAAATATCTATCTACTGAAATGTAATTGCCGGTTTCTATAATTATTTTGAAGACGACAGAAATATGTATGTTTAAAGACATGTGTACTAGTAACATGTAGTATAAAACTTATTTGTTTAGGTAAATCAATTCATCATATCGCAACATAACAACAATACTGATACACCAACCTGTACATTATATATTCACAATAAATTGATAATGTACTGAACCACTTAACAAAACAATATTAGCTTCATTATTTGATTTGAAGTGCTAGATACTATGGATCTTGAAATGTGAATAATAGAAACCAAGGAGTCCCAGAATTTTGTTATTAGATTAGATACAAATATTTAAGATAAATTAATTTTTGCCAATTTTTCATAGAAAAATAGATGAATTAATTCACTGTCAATAACTGAGATACGAAACAACAGCACTGATTAATCTTAATATGTAAAGGATCATTGCTTAGTTACATATCACAGTATTAGTCCCCTGCCCATATTGAAGAAAAAAGTTCAACAGGGTTGACAAAAATATATAAATATTTTCCATTTTACCAAACTAAACATGTGAGATGTGTAAATAGTCAAATCGAGAGTCCGAAACGAAAAGCTGCCCTGCTTCCTAGAGAATTATTCACACTTGCTTCCTTCATTACAGTATTGTTTTCAATGGTGCGTGTTCTTCAGCAAGTCGCTCTTGCCTCTGAGTAGCCGATTCCGAATTTTCATAGGCTGCCCATCTCTTAGCACTTGTATTCTGTTTTGACAACTGTAACTTTCGATTCGGCATTGTTTCAAACAATTTAATGTTCACAAATTTCTCTAAAAGAAGAGGTTATTTAGAAAATATACGATACCTATATACGATATCTACATATTGTACATTGTACATTACTGTATATTTTTTACTGTATATTTTTGTACTCTTAACTCCCTAATACTTTGAAACTCACGTGTTTTCTTGCCACAATTTGTATACAACACTAAGAAAAATGTTTGTACATTATTTACTACTTTCAGTACGGATTTCGTTCAAATGTTCCAGCAACGTTGAAAACTATAAACAAATCACCAACGTTCACTCACGGACTTAACATAGCGTTATTCTAACCCCAATGAATTTCGTAATAATTCTGGATATTGATGAAATCAGCAGATCTCAGACGTCATCCTCTGGTGGCGCGCAGCTAAACTATTGACATTGATCCACTATTGAATCTGTGATGTACAGTCAAGCCAAAAATGTCCGGAAAAGTAGTTATTTTGTAAATATATTAAGATTTATAACCATAAATTATAGCCTATTGTACTCCAGACCTTTAAAGGAAGCTAGCACAAATTAAATAAACAATGCCCCGTGGTATATTAGAAATAGTGATCTACATCGTGATCTTGGAGTTCCCTATGTTTCAAGTGAAATTAGAAGATTCGCTGCCAAACATGAAATGAGACTGCATGAACATGTTAACTTAGAAGCCATTCAACTTTTGGATAACCATAACCAGCGGAGGAGACTAAAGAGGATCAAGCCCTTTGAATTAGTTTAATATTGACAATAAATTTATTTTGATATTGTAAATTAAATACATACTAGTGAACAATGTAAATAATATTTTAACGTACATTAAAGAATATATGTAAATTGATGGTTGGTCATTTGTGACCAGTTTCAATCTTTGACGCTTTGGCGTATTAACCTTCCAGGGGCGCGCTGTCGTAAATTTTACGACAATAGCAGGCTTTTTTTGTTTTGCTGTCAAGTCATTCTTGTCAAAGACTTCTACGTTCTTGGTATTCCTTGCAGGTATCTTTAGTGATGTATTCCTGCAGCCACTGTTTAGTTTGCACGCTATATTCAGTTTTTGTAACGCTCTATTCGGGATAAGTGCATATTGACGTAAACTTTACACTGCGCGCCGGCTATCCAGATCCGGCTATCCATATCCAGATAAAGAATTCATATGAACGAAAATCAGAATATTCTTCAAGAGCTGTCTGATCGGAAGAAAATCATGAATTGGATACTGACAGTGACAGTAAACGAATGTTGAAAATACAGACAAGCATCAGAACGATACTGGATCGGAACAAGATCTTTTTGATACCAAATACGAACGTTTATCGACCGATATGTTTTTTGATAGTCAATATTCTTAGATATTATAATGCGACATAAAATTCCATTGTTCTACAATTTCTTTGATTTTTTCGAGAGTCATTGAATGTCGTAAAATTTACGACACGCGCCTGCTGGGGTGAACATTTTACGCGCGCCCGCTGGAAGGTTAAGAAAAAGAAATAATAGTGTTTCCGCCGAAAGGTCTGTGTGCCGGGCGGTGTGCGCGCGCCGTGTCGGAGGCGGAGGAGCGCGGGGCGCGGGCGCGGAGGAGAGGGGGAGAGAAGGAGAGGCGGGCGTGGGCGGCGCGCAACGGCTGGGAGTGGGGGAGGGGAGGGGCGGGATTGCGCTCGGTCGCCGTGGAGGGGAGCCAATGCGCCGCGCCGGGAACAGACCCCGCGCCGCTTGCTCTTCCGTGAGGCTTCCAACTCTGTACTATATAATTTAACCTCCTCCAAAGGCAAGTATGTCGAACGAGAAGAATAAATTAAATAAAAAAGATATAGCTCTTATCTAAATACGTCATTAGGATGGATTGTAAGAAATAATAATGTACACATGTACACGCCGGCAGAATTTTTGTAATGGGCCCGCACACTCTCTGTTCCGTGGCCGGGATTTTCGGCGGACGGCTCCGGCGCCGAGTGCGCGGAGGCTGCTCCCTGAAGCGGGTGGCCGCGGGCGCGGCGTGGCGGGGCATGCGGGGCGTTGTGTCTGAGGGGGGGGAAGGCCCGGCCGGGGGCCCCTGCTGGGTTGGCAGGCGCCGAGCGGCGCGCTGTGCTGCCTTGAGGCGGCCATCACGCGCCATGTGGGCAGTCTTTTAAGTAGAAAAAGGAATTTGTCGTAATATAGAAAGCAAAATATTCATATAATATATTACTTTCAGCCTAATAGAGAGAAATTGGACGGTGTTATGCAACAACCGACTAAGCGCCATTTTTGAAAAAAATGAGATATGGACGCCATCAGTTCCATTGGACCATGTTCTAAGTATGGCGCCAAATCTGTAAAAATTGCACGGCGGGCAGTAGTGGACATCTGATTTCACGTTGCTCTCTGGGCTAATAGAGACACTCACTCAGCAATTTGTGGATGTGAACACACCCTACTGCAGCATTTCTTTCACGTTACAAATGAAATTGTGTGATCCGAGAACATTTCTTTTAGAAAAAAATGGTTGCCGTAACTTCTGCCCCAACCTCGTATATTCCCAAAATCTTTTTCAGGCTTTAACCCTCCGGCGGGCGCGTAGCGGCACTCAGTGCCGCATTCTTACATGTTTGTTGATTTCCTGTAAATAATTGGTATCGCACTACTGAGCTCATAGTTATTCATTCATTATATTTTCAACCTGATGACACTCAAATCACGATTTTAGGCACTGCCGATCGAACGTTCTTCTTTAGTAATTCGAACTCTGCAACGGTTGCGCCACTCCGTACCGCACGCGCTTTGTCATGTGAGTATAAAATTTGCGTATGTTAACCATTAGAATTCTTACTGCTGTTTCGTTATTGAGTTTTATGACACATATGTTGGAGTACTAACTACTGATTCAAATTTAAATGCGTTGTTTCCGAAGAAATGTTAGAAGGCACGTTTACACCGTATTCATTCCCCGACATGTAACACATACCAAGACACGGAGGGAGTGACTGATGGATCAGACTCTTCTTAATATTAGTATTTCGTTTCGTGTTTAGTTATTATGAAATAAAATGAATAAAAACATAAATAAAGAATATTTCCTTCACATTCAAGAACAAAAGTAATGATTATTGAGACGAAAATCAAAGTTGATGAGTGCGGTACGGAGTGCCGCACGCGCCTGCTGGTGGGAAATGATGGGACGCGCCCGCCGGAGATTTAACATTGTAATTTTTTTAAATAAAATAACTCATAGTTTCTTGATACAACTTTCACATTTTTAATGTTTTCGGGGGAGAGCGCGACGTTTCGCCGTTGCCCCGGGCCCAAAATTCTCTAGTTCCGGCTCTTCTTGCTGCACAGCGTCGCCGTTTCCGGCGCCTCCGATCGCACTTCCGCGTGTCAGGCGGCATGTTTGGTCATGTGCACTAGACTTGCGCATGGGACTTGTTTTAGAGCTCCCTGATTGGACATTGGGGCGGCGCACGAAACGCAAGCGACAGATTTCTCTGAGACACATCCTCTTTGAAGAGACAGACAAACATCTTCAAAATTCGGCAAAGAAAACAGAGAACAGATGTAGGTAAATTCTCATTTATTAATAGAACCATACAAAATTGGATAAAATTACCTGCAGCAGTGCTGGAGACTTTCCCTCAGAATGTCAAGAATTTTAAAATTAGATTAAATAAGTTGTAAGTTTTTTTTAGAATATGTTAACAATAAAATTTTTATTTTTTGTATTATTCTTGTTATTTTATATTAAGGTTAGCTTTAGCATAGGGTTAATATATTAATTTTATGAAATTGTATTCAGTAATGTTGTTTGGTGTTCATTTTGTATATTTGTTGTATATATGTAGTGGTTTGATGTTTGTTTTATGTAAATTAATTGATTGGAAAACGCTACCACCGGAATTATTTCATGTATCCTAAGTAGCGAAATAAATATTCTATTCTATTCTATTCTATTCTATTCTAATTTTATTATTTCATCTTACAGGTTATGACATTATATTATATTTAAAGGCCGGATGATGGAGACAGTCTAGTCTGCGAAACGTTGCCAAGAAAATAACTTTATTGTGTAATTTGAATAAACATTACGACTGTCTAAAAATCATTTGGTACTTTTATAAACGTAACAATACTAACACTACTTGTTTGCTACACACTTTTATGATGTGGGCCCTGATAAAAGTGTTGCTGGTGGGCTTTGATATACGTGTTGAACACCCTCTGCATGTTTGCGCGAGAGGCAGCTTGGCCCAAAGATGCGAGCACGACACAAGAACCCCCGGATAGCAGTGACGTGAGATTGCACGTATCCTTCGGCCGGCGTTTTCTCGCGTTCTCCCTCACTTAATTACAAGACATCCCTGGATTGTCCTACATCTAAAGGTGGCTCCACACATTCGCTATTCGGCGAGTAGCAAGCAACCGCTCGCCGAACCGCAAGTAGTTGCGGATGGATTGCTTGTTTACTTGTCAAGTGTGAGGAACATTCGGTGCTCGCCCTACCCACCGAGTGACGATCATTCGAACACATTAATGGGATTGCCCAACACATCTGCTGATCGGAATTGGGCGAGCAGTAGCTCGCTGCTCGGCGAATGCCGAATGTGTGGAACCGAACGCGAGCAGATGAACGGATGGCCGCGTAAATTCGCGAGCTAGCTTCGCAAGGAGCTTGGCTCTGTGCAATTGCTTCGGCTCTACACAGTTCTTCCGCTTGAGCAAAAAGCATTCCAAAGCAGGCCGGATTCGCTCGGCGGACACCTTACCTCAAAGGCGAGCTGAAGGAGCGTCGGAGCGACTCCCGCGCAGGGCGATCGTACGCGAGTCGCAGACGACCGAACACTGCTGCAAGGAAAGGCGCCCCCCCCCCCATGTCCGCCCGCCCCCCCCACCTCCGTCCGCCCTCCCCCACGTCCGCCGCCGCCGCCGCAACATATCCGCGAGCCGCCTCCTTCTACCGCAACTTATCTATCTACTTTTTTTTAAATTTATTCATATCCTGCCCGTTCGGCCCTTCCGGCCTTTCGGGGGTTATTATTTACAAAATATACATTACATCAATTACGTAACAGTCTCCTTCAGTTACATCAGGGCACAAGTACACTTACTTGAGCTCATGTTTTTATATACTTATAATAATACTACTTTTCTATTTACATTTAATACAAAGTTACAACACTGAGTAAATACCACATTTGTGAATGATACTACATACAGTAATAATCATCACATAAATATTTACGTCATCACCAGCATCATCGTCCAATAATGGAATATGGAACAATTTGTTGGGATCCGCACCAGATTATGCAGTGTAAACACTTGGGAAGGATTCAGCACAGGGCAGCTAAATTTACTTTCAGGGACAAGAAAACGGCAGGGTGGGATTCACTCAAAAACAGGCGATCAGTAGCAAGACTCTGCGCCTTGTATAAAGCTTATAGCGGTCATCCAGCATGGAAAGAAATTAATCGGCGGCTATGTATTCCTACATACATCAGTAGAGTGGATCACAGGCACAAAATAAATTTAAGACAGCAGAGAACGGATGTCGGGAAATTTTCTTTTACAAATCGAACGATTACGGAATGGAATAGATTGCCTGCAAAAACCTTTGAACCCTTTCCTCAAAGCGTTCAACAGTTTAGGATATTAATTTAGGGTATTATTAAGTAAATGAGGGAGAATAGTGGGTTGTATAGCAATGCATAAGTGTTTTATTGTGAAGTGAGGTGTAGTGCAGTGTATAGCAGAGAAATAAAGAAGGAAATGTTTTCAGGTCTTAGTGAAGTGAAATGCAGTGTGATACTAGTGCAGTGTGTGTGTGTGTGTGTGTGTGTGTGTGTGTGTGTGTTTTCTCTTAATGTAATTTAATGTTTTATGAATCAGTCAGTTTTTATATTATTATCATTATTTTATCATTATTATTACTACAATTAGTATATAATTTGCTAGTTATATTACCTTATTCTTATTGTTGTTATTATTATTATTATTAGTGGTATTAGTGTTCTATATTACTGAAAGTCTGGGTATATTTATGTTTTTGTAATTAGCTGCCACCGGGTTATGCCCAATTGCAGTTTAAATAAATCTATCTATCTATCTAATAATTCATGGCGGCTTTAAGCGATCTTTTGGATAGCGTGACAAAATCCTGGATGGTTTACGCTGTACGGCCAAGGTTGAAAGTTCTTTTGCTAGGACAAGCTTCAAGCCTTAAATAAAAATTTTTGGATAGTTTATTTATGTGTGCTTTAATGCAACTAATATTCCATTCCCTTTGGATTTGCGCATTAGGAATAAACCAAGGAGCTTTGGTAATCAGTCTTAGGAATTTGTTTTGTATTATTTCTAATTTATTAATACGCGTGTTTGCAGCTACTCCCCATACTGAGCATGCATAGGTGAGCGACGGCCGATTTATAGATTTATAGATTTATATATTGTTACTCCGTTTTCTATTCTTAATGTTGAATTTTTATTTATTAATGGGTAAAGTTTGCCAAGTTTTGCATAGGTATTGTTTGCAATATCTACTATGTAGTTCTTCCATGTTAGTCTTCTATCTAATTTGACTTTTACGTATTTGACGGGTTGGTTATTGTTTAGCCAGGGAACCGGATTGTTACTGATTGTTAACACTGGAGGGGTTATAAATCTTTTAGGGGAGAAAATTTTTGCTTGTGATTTGCTTGAATTTATCTGGATTCTCCATTTGTCAGTCCATTTGATTAATGTATTTCAATCTTTTTGAAGGCATTCCAGGGCAATATTTAGTTCTTGATGTTGTGACAAGATGGCAGTGTCATCTGCGAAAGAGGCTATTTCGGTATCTATTCATTTCGGAAAATCGGCAAGGTAAATTTTGGATAAAGTTTGTGATAATGGGGAACCTTGTGGAACTCCCGCTGAAATTCTGTATTTTTTCGATATCGTGTCATGTATTTTAATTTTGAACGATCTGTTTAACAAGAAGCTTTCAATTCCATTTAGAAGATATTTGGGAATGCCTAGATGGCGGAATTTGTATTTCAGACCTGTGTGCCAGACTCGGTCAAAAGCTTTAGTAACATCTAAAAATATAGCTGCCGTGTACTTTTTCTCGTGGAAGCCCTTTGCAATCAAATCCGTAACTCTAAAATTTGGTGTTCTGTCGAGTGATTTGCTCTAAAGCCAAACTGAGTATCAGGGATGACCTTTGTATCGTTTAAGAATTTATTTAAACGCACTAAAATTAGTCTTTCAAACACTTTAGCTAATGAAGGTAATAGTCTAATTGGCCTGTAATTGTCTAGTTGTTGTGGACATTTATTAGGTTTGCTTATTGGAATAATTATTGCATTTTTCCAGTTACTTGGGTAATACCCTGGTCTTAAAGCTGCATTTAATAATGCTGCTATTGCTGCTATTGTGCATTTTGGTAGTTCTTTTAATATTTGACTAGTTATTAGGTCCTCCCCTGCCGCTTTCCTGTTTTTGAGTCTGTTTATTGTGCGTTTAAGTTCTGCGGGGGATATGAATTTTGTTCTTGCATCCGCAGAGTATATAAGTTGTTTCATGCTGTTTAAAATTTCCTCATTAAAAGTGTGGTTTACTATTGGATTGGGTTTAAAGCTATTTACAAAGTGAACAGCAAAGGTCTCCGCTTTCTCTTCATCTGTATAGAGAGTGTTGGTACCTGATTTTAATGGTGGTATTATAGATTATTCTCTGGTAACCTT
This sequence comes from Acheta domesticus, assembly GCA_031308135.1. Taxonomy (NCBI): domain Eukaryota; kingdom Metazoa; phylum Arthropoda; class Insecta; order Orthoptera; family Gryllidae; genus Acheta; species Acheta domesticus. The sequence continues at coordinate 21,573,871 of JAHLJT010004567.1, read as the reverse complement.
TTTGATGGTAGACCATAATGAAGGTGAGCCGGGGCTAATTTGCGCTAAAAATTGCTTGAATGAGCTATATCTGTGCTCATCGATTAGAAATTTAAATTTTTTTCATAAAGAGTTCCATTTCTTTTTTAAGTGTGGCCGTCTATACAACTGCCAGAGTCTTTTAATTCTGTTTCTTGTTTTTTATCAAATCCACTATGTTTTTCGGTAGCCAGTAAGATAGATGTTTGTTACGCGTATATTGCACTGGTTGACATGATTCTTTAACCGCGAAGCTTATTGCTTCTACTAGATTATTAATTAGTGAATCAATATCTGCTTCGTTTTTGATATCTTTTGGAATGAAAATTCCGTAGATATTTTTAATCTAAAAAGATCCCAGTTTATTTTACCATTTATTAGTTTACTTATATTTTTTACTTTAGCAGTACTCTGAAATGATATTATTATGGGGTTATGATCCGAATCGAGATCAGGTATTACTGAAGTGAAAAACGGAACAATTTATATTTGTGGTTAGACTTATTTCAAGAATGTCAGGGGCGCACTTATTATTAAATGGGTATCGCGTAGGTGCGGGCGGGGCGTGGATTAAAATATTATGCCTCTGAGCAAACTGTAAAAGTTTACGACCTGCTTCTGTTGTAATTCTGAAGTTCCATGCTTTATTTTTACTATTTAAGTCGCCTATAAGAATTATTTTCTTATTATAGAAAGCATTGTTAATGTTAAAGTTAAAAATTTTATCCCAAGTATTTTCTGGGAATTTCTTATTAGGTGGTTTATAGGCAGTTATTATAATTATTTCTGAATCGGTTGTGTTTAGATTTATTGCCACCGTCTCCAGGCTATCTGAAGTGGGGCATTGAATTTGAGAGTGAGCAAGTTCTTTTCGGATTATAATCGCGACCCCACCCGCAGCTTTACGAGAAGGCCTATCATTTCTACATACATTAAAACCAGGTATCTTGAATTTGTCCGTTGGATGGAAATGTGTTTCCGTAATGCAAGCTATTTGTATTTCGTGAAAGAACAAAAAGTTTCTGAATATATTCTCTTGTTTGCTTAAAACCGTTTGCATTCCAGTTTAATAGTTTTAAATCAGTTAGCTGGCTACGCTTCATTTTTGTAACGCAACCTGAATCATATTTTGGATTTGTGGTAAAAGAAGATTCATTATTTGAGTAATCACAGTACTTGTGATTGATTCGATTAGTCTATTCATGTCAATGACTTGATTTGTGTACGGCGATGTATTTCTAAAAGTATTTTGAGAATTATTTAAAGGTCTTGTCCAAGGACCTGGCCCTGGTAGGGGAGGAAATTGTTGAATGTTGAAGACTGGAGGTTGGCTGTATCTGGCTTGCCTAGTTTCATATCTTGTCCCTTGATCTACACTTGCGAACTATTCAATGCCTTGCCCTGTACTTCGTTAGATCTAGAACCTGCTTCCGGTTTATAAAATTTCTTGTTTAATTATGCCTGATAGAAAGAACAACCACGAGAATTCGCGGTGTGATTTTGCTTGCAATTAACACAAGAGGGTTGAACCCCAGATTTAGGGAGAGTACATTTTGAGTAATGATGGTCATTGAGGCATTTAACGCATCGAGGATTGTTGTGACAGTTGGCTTGCGTATGCCCAAAGCGTTGGCAATTTTTACATTGAATAGGAAGCTTAGTTTTTGTTCGAAAAAAGACTTTAACAACACTTTAACTTTAGCAACAGACTTTAACTTTATTTAGTTCTAGAATTTCTCTACCAGCAACATTGTTCTCTACGTCAACTGCAATTATCTGCAGAGGTTTTCTATTTTACCATAAAGTCTTACCACTTTTAATACAGGGAATTTATCATTAAGTTCATTTTTAATCTCATTAACATCTAAGCACTCCGGTACATCTTTTATTACAACTTCAAAGGCCTTAACAGATGGGTCTTTAAAAGAGTAGAACTCTATCTCGTTATTTTCACAAAATTTTCTAAATTTCCTAAAATCATCGATGTTATAAAATTGCACTTTGAATTTATTATTACTGTATTTGACTTCAAAATTTTCAATCTCATTTTTCACAATATCTTCTTTAAGCAGTTTATAATTTAGAAATTCATCATCTCTTTTT
>JAHLJT010004567.1:21559022-21570750 GCA_031308135.1 Acheta domesticus | reverse complement strand
TCGAAAATCGAAAAATTTTCCGTTTTTGCGTTTATCTCGGAAACTACGCGTCGTAGAGCCAAAAGGGCCTTGATCTGTGTTCACAACTTACGATCATGTTTTTCGCCATTTTCTCGAAAACTAAAAGTCGGATCGAAAAACGGACTTCACCACTGAATTCGCCATAAAATTCCGCGTTAGGATGCATAACACTGGGGTCAAATTCGAAAATCGAAAAATTTTTCCGTTTTTGGCGTTTATCTCGGAAACTACGCGTCGTAGAGCCAAAAGGGCCTTGATCTGTGTTCACAACTTACGATCATGTTTTTCGCCATTTTCTCGAAAACTAAAAGTCGGATCGAAAAACGGACTTCACCACTGAATTCGCCATAAAATTCCGCGTTAGGGTGCATAACACTGGGGTCAAATTCGAAAATCGAAAAATTTTTCCGTTTTTGGCGTTTATCTCGGAAACTACGCGTCGTAGAGCCAAAAGGGCCTTGATCTGTGTTCACAACTTACGATCATGTTTTTCGCCATTTTCTCGAAAACTAAAAGTCGGATCGAAAAACGGACTTCACCACTGAATTCGCCATAAAATTCCGCGTTAGGATGCATAACACTGGGGTCAAATTCGAAAATCGAAAAATTTTTCCGTTTTTGGCGTTTATCTCGGAAACTACGCGTCGTAGAGCCAAAAGGGCCTTGATCTGTGTTCACAACTTACGATCATGTTTTTCGCCATTTTCTCGAAAACTAAAAGTCGGATCGAAAAACGGACTTCACCACTGAATTCGCCATAAAATTCCGCGTTAGGGTGCATAACACTGGGGTCAAATTCGAAAATCGAAAAATTTTTCCGTTTTTGGCGTTTATCTCGGAAACTACGCGTCGTAGAGCCAAAAGGGCCTTGATCTGTGTTCACAACTTACGATCATGTTTTTCGCCATTTTCTCGAAAACTAAAAGTCGGATCGAAAAACGGACTTCACCACTGAATTCGCCATAAAATTCCGCGTTAGGTGCATAACACTGGGGTCAAATTCGAAAATCGAAAAATTTTTCCGTTTTTGGCGTTTATCTCGGAAACTACGCGTCGTAGAGCCAAAAGGGCCTTGATCTGTGTTCACAACTTACGATCATGTTTTTCGCCATTTTCTCGAAAACTAAAAGTCGGATCGAAAAACGGACTTCACCACTGAATTCGCCATAAAATTCCGCGTTAGGGTGCATAACACTGGGGTCAAATTCGAAAATCGAAAAATTTTTCCGTTTTTGGCGTTTATCTCGGAAACTACGCGTCGTAGAGCCAAAAGGGCCTTGATCTGTGTTCACAACTTACGATCATGTTTTTCGCCATTTTCTCGAAAACTAAAAGTCGGATCGAAAAACGGACTTCACCACTGAATTCGCCATAAAATTCCGCGTTAGGGTGCATAACACTGGGGTCAAATTCGAAAATCGAAAAATTTTTCCGTTTTTGGCGTTTATCTCGGAAACTACGCGTCGTAGAGCCAAAAGGGCCTTGATCTGTGTTCACAACTTACGATCATGTTTTTCGCCATTTTCTCGAAAACTAAAAGTCGGATCGAAAAACGGACTTCACCACTGAATTCGCCATAAAATTCCGCGTTAGGGTGCATAACACTGGGGTCAAATTCGAAAATCGAAAAATTTTTCCGTTTTTGGCGTTTATCTCGGAAACTACGCGTCGTAGAGCCAAAAGGGCCTTGATCTGTGTTCACAACTTACGATCATGTTTTTCGCCATTTTCTCGAAAACTAAAAGTCGGATCGAAAAACGGACTTCACCACTGAATTCGCCATAAAATTCCGCGTAGGGTGCATAACACTGGGGTCAAATTCGAAAATCGAAAAATTTTTCCGTTTTTCCGTTTATCTCGGAAACTACGCGTCGTAGAGCCAAAAGGGCCTTGATCTGTATCATATCATGTTTTTCGCCACTCGAAAACTAAAATCTAAATAATGTCACCACAATTGCCTAAAGCATTATAAATTTAATTCATTTATCGAAAAATTTTCCGTTTTCGGTGTTATCTAGTACCCACGTATTGGGCAAAACCGAATACTACAAGCTTTCGCGGCAACCATTTTGCACATCAATTCACTAAAGCTAAGAATCGAGGAACAAGTGTTCAAAACTATGATTATTAATACACGATTCGTCACTATTACAATCTGTGCCCAATATTTTATATTTTTTGGTATACGTATAATACAATAAGAAGTTTGTCCTTGAAATTAAATCCGTCCAATATGTTTGTTAACTTATTTCTGTCCCATTACAGCTTATGTGAGATCCACTAATATTTCCCTAAGACTGATAGAATACAATGAGTTACGGCCAAATAACTCGCATTACAATATTCATATTCAACAGTCCAGTCATTACCACTTTAGTTTTAGGTAAGCAAAACACAGTTTTTACTTCTCATTATTTTGGCACTCGTCACTTCACTATGAACGTGTTGCATATTCGAAAGAATACTTGCAATCTGATCACGAATCTCTGTTATTTTAGTAATTCTATACACATTTGCTACTCATCGTATTAACTAATATCTTCCTTGGCAGTTCATTGAGTCTCGTTCATATCAACTGTTTCTCTCTCCCTGCCTACACATGTGTGGGGAAGTAGTGCAGACCAACCGCTGTAAGGTAACTGCACAAGCGTTACGGTGCTACCAACGTTATTCGTTTTGCCTGGTTTAACCAAATATTATAGAGACAATACAGGGTAGTTCTCCGTTCTTCCACGCAATCGATGGAAACAATTCCCACTAGCGATCCTAGTGTCAGAACCTGGTAATGTAGCGCCAAATAGAAATGTCAATGTGATTCGTACGGAGAAATAAATATTTTTTAATCTACCTAACGAAATAGGACTTATTTTACCTACTCTCGCGGTGATTTAATTATATTGGAGGGCTCAAATTATGGAAAATTATAATGTACAATGTGTTATAATGGACATGAGAACATTGAACATTTAATGAACATTAATATAATGAAAATTATTTTCACGAATAAAGTTGTTACAAATGCAAGATTTTTCTTGCCTAAACACTACTGATACATTTGGCTTTTTTTTTTCATTTGCTTCCTTTAAAAAGCACTGTATCAATACGTTGATACCTCTGCTTTCATACAGATTATTACACCCCTTACACAAAATATTCTGTAAGTGAATATTAATGATTTTCATTAATTGTTTTTCTACGTCAAGTTTACTATCACGTAAACAATTTAAAAAGTGTTTATTGAAACATATTCCGTCTTCGAAAACTAATAGCGAATTCATTTGGGTAGAAAGCATGGCATTGGACATACTGTTTAATCAGAATATGCGAGTTTCTTAATTTATACTTTTCATCCAAATTCTGTTAAGCATTTTCTACAACCATCATACGGCACGGTACTACACAACCAGCCACATACATAGGACTCTGCATTTTCCTGTACGAAACTTGTAGGAATAACTTCAGTGTTATCCATTTCTGCAATGTTCGTTACACATGGCATTGGGAATGGCAATGTGCAAGTAGTCTCCCAATTAAGTAATGTTATAGTTGTGAATGCAGTTTATTACACAGAGAAGTCAAATTGTATTAAACTAGCTTCATTCATGTTCAAGGTTCTTTCAATTTTAACCTGTTTTTATCATGAGGAAATGTGAAGAACGAACGCGAGTTCTGCTGTATTTTATAATAAAGCCAAAAACTACAGAATTGTTTCCTGCCATCCGTAGAATGATGTAAAGAACAGTATTGTAAAATATGTTTTCCAGAAATCGACCAGAAAGACAATCGAATGAAAAGAAATCAAGCAGACAACAAACACCAACAGAGCACTGAGGTTAGAGTGTATGAGTTATTACCAGGTTCTGCCACCAGATGGATGTTTCTCGATATATCGCGAAGTGTCCTGGATTGTCTTTATAGTATTTGCCGACCACGCCCCTTGGCACGATCCATGTGGTGTGGCAACAATAGCTGTCAAAAAAATCGGTCACATGAGAATGCTCTGTATCTGTTTTACCTTATATAGGTGTAAATTATTCTTAAAAACTGCACTGTCGAAAATGTTCACATTAATCAAATGTACGTTAATGTAATATTATGAACGCACATTAAATTTAATGTAGACATGTACATTAGAATGCAAGAGTCAAAGTTTTATCGTGTATCTGGAAGGAAGGAATTATCTTGATGAACCGGTGAATATGATACGAATGACGAGAGGCAGGAGTGACGGGAGAACCTCTACATTAAACCTACACAGATTGCAAATTCTGCATAAATTTAATGTTCAAATATATCAATCTTTTTTTACATTCCCGTATACGTACGTATACACGGAGTGATATACGTAGTATAGGGAAAGTTATGTAATGCTGCGCGAAAAAATGGCCAATTTTCGGCAAAAAAACAAAAAATTGCCGGGCCGTGAAAACGGAAAAGTGGATCAACCAGTTGCTAAATTAAGAAAAAAATCCGCTAACACGTGGTGTAGCCAGAAACGCAGTTTTCTAGGTCATTGATACTGGAAAAACCAATTGAAAGGAAAACGTCCGTCTGTCCGTCTGTGAACACTGCTAGCGCCTAAACCACACATATGATTTCTTCCAAAATGGATATTCCCCGGTCGCTCTGGTTCCAGTCAAAACTTTGAGATTTTGAAAAATATTGTTCAAAATTTGGGGGTACTTTATATGAAGATTTAATATTCTAAAATTAATGTTTCCGTTCTACCAATAGGAAACGGAAAAATTAAGAAAATGACAAAAAAATGTACGTTTGGCGGTGATAGTTGACTGCTGGCAAGAAAGAGTTTGTGGGAATTCCGAATAGCTAGCGAAGACCCAAAGAAATAGAAAACGAATACGGAAAGTCTGTGCCATTCTGTAGCACCACTAGTTATATAGTGTTACATTAAGTTTCATATATTTAAATATTAATCTACATTAAATTTAATGACGTTTCTGACTGTATAATTCAAGAAGGCACATTGCATCTCTTTTGTGACGCAGCTTCGCTCGGCTTAGATTCTCTAGATACAGAGAGTAGCGCATTCCATTGTTCCACCGATCTCGCCATTTTATATCCAATTGTCAGGAGAATTGGAACTGTGTCATATTCTGTATGTCGAGAATGAATCTACTCCAAAACAATATTAATATTCTTGAAAATCGCCATACTTTCCCCAATTGTTATAATTTCCCCTCAGTTCCTGGTAGGTGACTGTTCCGTACACACCACAAAGCCCTCGCAGGCGTCTCTTTTGCTCGTCAGAAACCCGCCGAGCGGACTCGGCGCGCCCACGGCCGCCGGCCTCCCCCTTCCCCGGCGGCCACCCGCAGGTCACCGAAGGGCCTGCAAACCCCCTCCAAAATGCTGTTCTTATCTGAAATGCATTCGAGACCCGGAAGAACAATGTTCTTATTTGAATCGGGAGGATTAATGATGTTTGTTTTTAACATTAGGCCATGAGGACCGATGTTTTTGTCTAAATTGCAGTTGTGGCCATGTGGCCAATGATAAAAATTGACTTAAGGTTGCTGTTTTGCATCTCTGGTAGTTCTGACGAAATGAGGTTTCAGATAAAAACAAAATGATTAGTGAAGAAATGAGGAAGTGAATGGCGGTAACTGAAATAAGTGATATTTTGCAGTTTTTAAATTGAATTTACTACATAGAAATTTGAGTGACAAATGAATACATAAATACAAAAAAAACACTGACCTTCCTTTGATGTATAACATGGTACAATACTTAAAGCTAAAATACAACCGTGCTTTCTGAGTTTAAGGTGAGAAGTTTGCAATTGTAGTTCCTTCCGTTCTGCGACGTAATGAAGTTGATGCACAAGAAATTACTTAACGTGTGGTCACAACACAATTCAGGTATAACTTGAACATTTACTGTAGTTGAAGTAGTTCAATATAACACGTTTTGTATAGACAATGATAAAAAACAATGTTTTGAGTGAATTTGTGAGCGCAAGGGCTCGCGTGCGTGTGCCCACAGAGGCGGTTGCCAGCCAGACTATGGCTGCGAACAAGAGTAACGTATTTTCCGCCGCCCCCGGCCTGCGCTGTTGCCGGAGCGGTGTCGGCTCGGCGAGCGCTGGTTCGGCGTTGCCGCTTTGTCCGCACAGATTCTCGACGCGATTTGTAACAATGCCCTTCCCCTCTTGTCTCCGAAATAGCTTCAAACGACATTCCCCGCGAGACTGCACTTGTAGACACTCCGCCAGCCGGGAACAACGTTATGTGTGCGCTCTCAGCGCAAGATCGAGAGCCATTGCGTTTCGCGCAGGTATCACGCAGCAGCCCTCGGCAGCTCGGCACGGGGTGAACCATCAACTTCAGAAGTAGTCTCTTTGCGCAACGCGCAACGCTGCCCTCGGCAGTTCGGCACCTGTTACACCAGTAATACAGGTGCTATTTCACGTCGGCGCGAACTACGCCAAACCGTACCTCCCACACCTGAGGGTACCTTGGGTGGCGCACGACCGTGTGGGACTCCATGGTCTTACCCACCGCAGTTGGGCTACGTGCTCCGCAGGGCGGCTACTTCAGAGCCCTATAAGTGGGACACTGTGCGGGACCCGCGTTCCTGCAGCATCCCGGAGCAGCAACGCAGATCACGCCTGCCAGGTACCACTCAGCCAGAACGTGAACCAGGTACCGCTCAGCCAGCGTGCAAGTAAAGGTGCACTGGGACAAGTTGTGCCAGGAGAATGAATACCTCACACCAATGTAATTCAGTTAAAATAAACATGTGCAATGTCAATATCATTATTGCTTCACCCTAAGTCAACTCAGATTCCAAACATCCATTCTACCAGCGCAATCCCTCTCCCCCGTCCCGGGCAGCAAGCCCCGGCGCGGCGTTATTTTACTTTGGATAGAGAAGGCCCATTCACAGTCCTCCGCATCACCACCCCCACTTCGCTATCCTCCCCTTCTCTAACCAGTGACTGACAGGATTGTCGGCTGAGAGGATATTAATTGGCGGCGGTTGCGATACTCTGTATCTAGGGCACGAATTCTCCAGGAAGGAGATTTAACTCCGATGTTGGAGGCATGGCGGGAGTATGTACGAAAAATGTCGGCAGGTACTTGGAAAATAGCCAAACAATACTAGAGTCCTTCCTACTTCAGCGACATCACGCGGTGGGTGACGGATCTTACACACGAAGGCGGCAGTCAGCAGCCGGTCAGTTGCATACATAATGACTCATGTTGGCGCTCGGCACTGCTGGGGCGATCTTTGGGCGTGCCTCAATTCAAGACAATAAGATGGAAAAGAAGTAGTAACGGTGCAGTATTATAGTGCTAGCCGACTTGGAATCGAATTGGGTTCATTTTTATCTTCATCTAGAAAATTGTAAGGCAGTGAATTGCAGCTCTTTTGACAGGTCTTTACACAGTTTGTGGCTGTATTTATGCGAAAAATTTATAACTGATTTATTAATTATGATTATGATCATTATTGTTAAGGGAGTATCCCGTTGATACCCATAAACAAATATTGCTTCCCGCGGAAACGCTTGGCGTTGCTGTCATTGGCTGCTTTGATAGGTTCTTTCGTGGTTCTTTCATTCGCCGTGTGATGTCGCTGAAGCGCAAGAAGTCTAGTTGTGTTTTAATTTTCAAGTAGCTGCCGACGTTTCCGGTACATACTCCCATCACCGGAGTTGAGTCTTCTTCCTATAGACTTCATTGATTGAGTGATTTGTGATTCCGGGGGATTCAACTACAGAGGTCATTAGTCCCGAAAGGGTTACCTATAGAGGCCCTACAGACCCTCTAGAGGCCTATATACCTATAGAGGCACCAAACAGTTATAAAACGTATAATTTATGTAATCCGAATTCAATGGTAATTCTTAATTGAAAAGATTTGGGGCAGTTTATTAATGCAGAAAATGACATACTTATCAAAGGGCTTCTCATACTTTTGACGTAATTGATATTTGAAGAAAGAAAAAAATTTAGGATATTTGGTGGGGAACAAATTTAGACAGATATTATTAAAAGCTATTACTTTTGTTCTTCTCTTTAGACTTCCATGTTTACGAAACGGGTTGCAAGTTATCTCTCATTTATTTCACACCTCGCAGTTGAAAATTCAGCCCCAAACTCTTTTTCACATGAACCAACTTTCATAAACCTCATTAATATTCTCACAAGCGCCCTGCCACTACTCTTTTCGAATGCACCAGCTATCCACAGATGTTTGTCTGTCTCTTCAAAGAGGATGTGTCTCAGAGAAATGTGTCGCTTGCGTTTCGTGCGCCGCCCCAATGTCCAATCAGGGAGCTCTAAAATAAGTCCCATGCGTAAGTCTAGTGCACATGACCAAACATGCCGCCTGACACGCGGAAGTGCGATCGGAGGCGCCGGAAACGGCGACGCTGTGCAGCAAGAAGAGCCGGAACTAGAGAATTTTGGGCCCGGGGCAACGGCGAAACGTCGCGCTCTCCCCCGAAAACATTAAAAATGTGAAAGTTGTATCAAGAAACTATGAGTTATTTTATTTAAAAAAATTACAATGTTAAATCTCCGGCGGGCGCGTCCCATCATTTCCCACCAGCAGGCGCGTGCGGCACTCCGTACCGCACTCATCAACTTTGATTTTCGTCTCAATAATCATTACTTTTGTTCTTGAATGTGAAGGAAATATTCTTTATTTATGTTTTTATTCATTTTATTTCATAATAACTAAACACGAAACGAAATACTAATATTAAGAAGAGTCTGATCCATCAGTCACTCCCTCCGTGTCTTGGTATGTGTTACATGTCGGGGAATGAATACGGTGTAAACGTGCCTTCTAACATTTCTTCGGAAACAACGCATTTAAATTTGAATCAGTAGTTAGTACTCCAACATATGTGTCATAAAACTCAATAACGAAACAGCAGTAAGAATTCTAATGGTTAACATACGCAAATTTTATACTCACATGACAAAGCGCGTGCGGTACGGAGTGGCGCAACCGTTGCAGAGTTCGAATTACTAAAGAAGAACGTTCGATCGGCAGTGCCTAAAATCGTGATTTGAGTGTCATCAGGTTGAAAATATAATGAATGAATAACTATGAGCTCAGTAGTGCGATACCAATTATTTACAGGAAATCAACAAACATGTAAGAATGCGGCACTGAGTGCCGCTACGCGCCCGCCGGAGGGTTAAAGCCTGAAAAAGATTTTGGGAATATACGAGGTTGGGGCAGAAGTTACGGCAACCATTTTTTTCTAAAAGAAATGTTCTCGGATCACACAATTTCATTTGTAACGTGAAAGAAATGCTGCAGTAGGGTGTGTTCACATCCACAAATTGCTGAGTGAGTGTCTCTATTAGCCCAGAGAGCAACGTGAAATCAGATGTCCACTACTGCCCGCCGTGCAATTTTTACAGATTTGGCGCCATACTTAGAACATGGTCCAATGGAACTGATGGCGTCCATATCTCATTTTTTTCAAAAATGGCGCTTAGTCGGTTGTTGCATAACACCGTCCAATTTCTCTCTATTAGGCTGAAAGTAATATATTATATGAATATTTTGCTTTCTATATTACGACAAATTCCTTTTTCTACTTAAAAGACTGCCCACATGGCGCGTGATGGCCGCCTCAAGGCAGCACAGCGCGCCGCTCGGCGCCTGCCAACCCAGCAGGGGCCCCCGGCCGGGCCTCCCCCCCCCTCAGACACAACGCCCGCATGCCCCGCCACGCCGCGCCCGCGGCCACCCGCTTCAGGGAGCAGCCTCCGCGCACTCGGCGCCGGAGCCGTCCGCCGAAAATCCCGGCCACGGAACAGAGAGTGTGCGGGCCCATTACAAAAATTCTGCCGGCGTGTACATGTGTACATTATTATTTCTTACAATCCATCCTAATGACGTATTTAGATAAGAGTATATCTTTTTTATTTAATTTATTTCTTCTCGTTCGACATACTTGCCTTTGGAGGAGGTTAAATTATATAGTACAGAGTTGGAAGCCTCACGGAAGAGCAAGCGGCGCGGGGTCGTGTTCCCGGCGCGGCGCATTGGCTCCCCTCCACGGCGACCGAGCGCAATCCCGCCCCTCCCCTCCCCCACTCCCAGCCGTTGCGCGCCGCCCACGCCCGCCTCTCCTTCTCTCCCCCTCTCCTCCGCGCCCGCGCCCGCGCTCCTCCGCCTCCGACAAGGCGCGCGCACACCGCCCGGCACACAGACCTTTCGGCGGAAACACTATTATTTCTTTTTCTTAACCTTCCAGCGGGCGCGCGTAAAATGTTCACCCCAGCAGGCGCGTGTCGTAAATTTTACGACATTCAATGACTCTCGAAAAAATCAAAGAAATTGTAGAACAATGGAATTTTATGTCGCATTATAATATCTAAGAATATTGACTATCAAAAAACATATCGGTCGATAAACGTTCGTATTTGGTATCAAAAAGATCTTGTTCCGATCCAGTATCGTTCTGATGCTTGTCTGTATTTTCAACATTCGTTTACTGTCACTGTCAGTATCCAATTCATGATTTTCTTCCGATCAGACAGCTCTTGAAGAATATTCTGATTTTCGTTCATATGAATTCTTTATCTGGATATGGATAGCCGGATCTGGATAGCCGGCGCGCAGTGTAAAGTTTACGTCAATATGCACTTATCCCGAATAGAGCGTTACAAAAACTGAATATAGCGTGCAAACTAAACAGTGGCTGCAGGAATGCATCACTAAAGATACCTGCAAGGAATACCAAGAACGTAGAAGTCTTTGACAACAATTAGTTGACAACAAAACAAGAAAACCTGCTATTGTCGTAAAATTTACGACAGCGCGCCCGCTGGAAGGTTAATACGCCAGAGCGTCAAAACTGGTCACAAATGACCAACCATCAATATACATATATTCTTTAATCTAAGTTAAACTATTATTTACATGTTCACTCAATAGTGCAGTATATATTTAATTTACAATATCAAAATAAATTTATTGTCAATATTAAACTAATTCAAAGGGCTTGATCCTCTTTAGTCTCCTCCGCTGGTTATGGTTATCCAAAAGTTGAATGGCTTCTAAGTTAACATGTTCATGCAGTCTTATTTCATGTTTGGCAGCGAATCTTCTAATTTCACTCGACACATAGGGAACTCCAAGATTACGATGTAGATCCCCATTTCTAATGTACCACGGGGCATTTACAATGTTTCGCAGTACTTTCTTTTGGAAGGTCTGTATTGATTTTATATTGCTTTCCTTGGTGCATCCCCAGAGTTGAACACCAAAGAGCCAAATAGGTTTCAAGATTTGGTTGTAGATTACGGTGTGTGGACAGTTGAGAAGCACGTCCCAAAAGCCAGTACAATTGTCTATATTTAAGATTTAATTCATTCTTTTTCTTTTTCACGTGTTCCTTCCATCGTAGTTTAGTATCTAATGTCATGCCTAAGTATTTAGCAGTGTTTGCGTAAGGTACTTTAAGGCCATTTAACATGAGAGAAGGGGTCCTTACTATTCTCTTGTTTGTAAAGTTTATGTGTACAGATTTTGACTCATTTGATTTGATCTTCCAAATTTTTGTCCAAGAGTGTATTTGATTACAAGCATTTTGTAATATGCCTGTGGCCTCCTGCGCGTGTGAGTGCGTAACAATCAGGGCTGTATCGTCAGCAAAGGTTGCCACAATTACGTTTTCGTTTTGTGGGATATCACTCATATACAATAAGTAGAGA
>JAHLJT010004567.1:21546522-21554022 GCA_031308135.1 Acheta domesticus | reverse complement strand
ACTGAACAAAGGAAAAAGTCCTTAATGGTTATGAACCCTCAATGAACCCGATTAGATGGTCTCGTTAAACGTCATAAAGAAATCCTACCCATTAGACCAGTAGTTAGCTTTAGTAATTCTTGTATTTCACCTCTGTGTAATTTATCATTCCTATTTTCAACATCCATTACTAATTTAGCCCCAAATTCAAACTTAACAACTCCTTAGATCTTATTCAGAAAATTAAAGAATTAGATGTACAGAACAATGCCAAGTTAGTTTCTTTTGATGTTAACAATTTGTTTACCAACATACCTCCCTCTGAAGTACAAGTTATTTACATTAAGCATATTATGAATTCTAAATCCCCTTACAATGTAAAAATAGACTTAATCAAATTATTAGATTTATGTACTGAACATAATTATTTCAAATTTAACAACAAAATTTACAAACAAGCTGAATGTCTGGCTTTCGACTCTAACACGTCACCTTTATTTGCAGAAAGAAATCTTCGTGGACCAATTTGAAAATAACTTATTCAATAGAAGTAACCCTTTTCTTAAGAATATTATGTATTATTTTAGATATGTCGACGACATTATTTGCCTTTGGACTGTTTCGATAAGACAATTGAACCAATTTTATGACTTATTAAACTCTTTTCACCCTAATTTAACATTTAAAATGGAATTAGAACAGAATCATACCATAACTTTTCTAGACTTAACCATTTTCATACAGAACAATAAACATAATTTTAAAATTTTTAGAAAACCCACCCAAACGGATCTGATCATCCCCTTCAATTCAAACCTTTGGCCATCAACATAAATTTGCAGTATTCCATTCATGGTTACACAGACTATTCAACATACCCATGTCACAATCAGATTTTCAAGAAGAAGTTAATACCATTTTACAAATTGGTGAAAACAATGGATAAAACCCGTTCCACCATTATGAAATTCATAAAAGAAAAAGAAATTAAATTAATAACTAAAGAAGCCTTCCCTCAAAATATCTCCTCTGATAAGAAATTGTTCATAATTATTCCATATATTGGACCATATCCCAAAAGATAGGTAGAATATTCATTAAGAATGGCATAAAGGTATCTTAAAAAAACCCTTAACACCCTTCAGACATTACTCCCCAGCAACAAATCGCCTTTACCCTTCATGGAAAGAAGTGGAGTTTATTTGTTAGAGTGTAACAGCTGTAATTCAGCATACATAAGACAAAGAGGTAGAATGTTACCGGCAGATTTAAAAGAACATCTAAGATCTTGGAGACTCAAACAAGATTTCTCCACTTTCTCCAACCATCTCATCCAAAATAACCACTCTTTCGAACCCAGATATCAACTTTAAAATCTTACATTTGGAAAACAAGGGTATTAAATTAAACGTTCTAGAAAATTTTGAAATTTTAAAACTGTACAAAATACAAATAGAAATTGTCTCAATGAACAATCTCAATTCAAATCCAGCCCAATTTTAAATTCATTTATTTGACTTTTATTTTTCTTCCTCCCTCCCTCCCTTTTCCTTCAGTCTGTTCCCGAACCACATGCGATGAACAAGATGGCGGCATACTGGTCGTTGTACTGTTATAACATTTAATTATGAGTGTTTAATCTATGTTACTTGGGTAGGTACCTTAATTAATTAGTTTTCAAGCTCTATATGTTTATGTACATTGGTAATTTTCATTTGCTTACTTTTTTACTGAATTTTCTATTGTAGTCACTGATGATGGGAAAACACTCCCGAAACATGTTTGACGAATTTTCTGAATATAAAAAATTTCATCCTTTATTGTGGTTGATACCTACGTTATCCTTGGAATTCATTATTGTTTTATTATGTGGATCGCGAGTCTGTTGCCATCTTCTTTTAGCACGTCTTTTTTCTTTAACTAACTTTCTGGGTTTTCTATAGGGTAGGTTGGGAAAAACGAACTGAATGTTTTCAAAATTCAAAGTATATATTAATTAGAATAGGTACAAGTGCAGGGGTGCCTATCAAGGCAAAGCACGATACGATGTACCCAGGTCCTTTCTTTGAATATATCTTCTTAGTTGGTCTACACGAATACCTGGTAAACATTTTACTTTCATTTGGTTATCCTTCCCTAGGTGTCGTACAACGGAGTCACCAATTACAAGCACAGAACTATCACTGTTCTCTGCGGCACCATCAGCCGCATCAGTTGCCACCCTCACTTCCTTGCTCACTATATTGCGCCTTCTTTTTTGGCGACAGTCTCCACCAACTTCTGCAGTTCCAAGAGTTCCGCTTCTAGCTTGCGGATTCGCCTGCCGCTTCGATTGCACTTGCTGTATTCAACATTTGTTGCCTGCATAGCAGGTCCGGGGTTTAATTCAACACCCCCAATAACTAATAATATTGTAATGACGCTTGCACACAGCAGCATCAACTGCGCACCGCCCGTTATTCGCCTGGCCCGGCCGCAAGCCAACACGAACACGTGGTAAGCGCGCGGCGTAGGTATATCTCGACCAAGTTGAGAATGATGTTTACAGGAGTGCACCACCGTCTGTGTCTACAGCCGAAACGACAGAAACGGAGATATAATGATAGTGAGTTCAATATTAAAATGGGGCCTTGCCAAAATATTGCGAAAAAAAGCCGATTTATTTCGTTGCAAATCTAGAATCTTCCCAATTAATATTTGAACTGTATTTGGACATGTCTGCACCTCATATCGGAAGAAATAAAAGTATACTTTTCTCTGCAAAAACGATTGAAAATTTTGAAACTAATTCTTTCAATGAATAGTAACATTCATATAAATCGTTTATTGTAAGTTAAGTACTTCTCAGAATATATAACAAATACAATTATTTTCTATGTAAGAAGTGACTACCACCATAATGAAGAATATATATATATATATATATATAATAGTATTATATATATATATATATATATATAAAGACGAAAGTACGCTGGCTTACAGCGCGATAATCTCTTAATCTACTGAATCAATACCAATGAAACCTTTGTGCTAGCTTCCTTAAAGGCCTGGAGTACTATAGGCCTATGATTTATAACCATAAATCTTAATATATTTAAAAAATAACTACTTTTCCGGACATTTTTGGCCTGACTGTACATCACAGATTCAATAGTGGATCAATGTCAATAGTTTAGCTGCGTGCCGCTAGAGGATGACGTCTGAGATCTGCTGATTTCATCAATGTCCAGAATTAATACGAAATTCATTGGGGTTGAATAACGCTATGTAAAATCCGTGAGTGAACGTTGGTGATTTGTTTTATAGTGTCTCAACGTTGCTGGAACATTTGAACGAAATCCGTACTGAAAGTAGTAAATAATGTACAAACATTGTTCTTAGTCCGTGTTGTATACAAATTGTGGCAAGGAAAACGTGTGAGTTCAAAGTATTAGGGAATTAAAATATACAGTACAAAATATACAGTAATGTTACAATGTACAATATGTAGATATCGTATATAGGTATCGTATATTTTCTAAACAACCTCTTCTTTTACAGAAATTTTAAAAATTAAATTGTTTGAAACAATGCCGAATCGAAAGTTACAGTTGTCAAAACAGAATACAAGTGCTAAGAGATGGGCAGCCTATTAAAATTCTGAATCGGCTACTCAGAGGCAAGAGCGACTTGCTGAAGAACACGCACCATTGAAAACAATACTGTAATGAAGGAAGCAAATGTGAAATAATTCTCTAGGGAAGCAGGGCAAGCTTTTCGTTTCGGACTCTCGATTTGACTATTTACACATCTCTCATGTTCAATTTGGTAAAATGGAAATATTTATATATTTGGTCAACCCTGTTGAACTTTTTTCCTTCAATATGGGCAGGGGACTAATCCTGTGGTATGTAACTAAACAATAGTCCTTTACATATAAGACTAATATCTAATATATGCTGTTGTTTCGTATCTCAGTTACTGATAGTGAATTAATTCATCTATTTTCTATGAAAAATTGGCAAAAATTAATTTATCTTAATATTTGTATCTAATCTAATAACAAAAATTCTGGGACTCCTTGGTTTCTATTATTCACATTTCAAGATCCATAGTATCTAGCACTTCAAATCAAATAATGAAGCTAATATTGTTTTGTAAAGTGGTTCAGTACATTTATTGTGAATATATCATGTACAGGTTGGGTGTATCAGTATTGTTATGTTGCGATATGATGAATTGATTTACCTAAACAAATAAGTTTTATACTACATGTTCTAGCACATAAGTCTTTAAACATGCATATTTCTGTCGTCTTCAAATAATTATAGAAACCGACAATTACATTTCAGTAGATAGATAACAGTTCGAGCTCGGCTCCCGTCGGGGTAAGACCTCAGCGAGAGCCGCCCCTCGCGATAAGCTTTCTACTACTACCAGTGAGTTAGTGTTACGACGCTGATAGCACTGATGGAAGTGTTTCACTAGTAAAACCAGGAGTTAGGTTTTACTTATTCTATCGTTTATTTATTTACTTATTATTTTCGAAAGTGTACATAATCATACATAAACACTAGGACAGTGTAATGTGTGAGAACGGCTTCCCGGTACGGTGGCAGCATATAAAATGGCAATGGAGGTAATAAACGATGAAGGAAACTTTGAAGAGTCTCCCACCTACGTGCTCAGTGGAAAATAACATTACGTTCGCATATCAAAATGGTCAATTGTTGCCGCAATATCAGGTTCGGTACATACCATTCCAGTCACAACTGAGTGCTAAACTTACCACAGCAGTGTATAATGCAAAACATTGTGCAAGCTCAACAGCAAGGTTTAACGAATCTAGAAGCAGTCCAAACAACAGCAAGTATATCGTAGCAACACCGGGTTTTTCCACCTCCCTCGGAACTTCAAAACCCAGAAGCGGAGCAAGAAAAACGACAAAATGAACCCTGAGCAGCTTGGACAGGGCGCAATCCAACGTACTTTCAACGCTCCAACTAAAAAAGATAGATATATATTAAAAAGAAACAGTGATTCTAGTTAAGTGTTAAGTGATAAAAAACAAAAACGTTCACAAACTGAGGTAAACCAAACGCTTTATAATGTACCTGTAGGAAACAGATTTGGACCCTTAAATAACGTTGAGGAAAATGATGATAGTGAACTCAAGGCAGTAAAATTTCCCCAATTATTATTCAAAATTACAATAAAAGAGATGATGAATTTCTAAATTATAAACTGCTTAAAGAAGATATTGTGAAAAATGAGATTGAAACTTTTGAAGTCAAATATAGTAACAATAAATTCAAAGTGCAATTTTATAACATCGATGATTTCAGGAAATTTAGAAAATTTTGTGAAAATACCGAGATAGAGTTCTACTCTTTTAAAGACCCATCTGTTAAGGCTTTTGAAGTTTGTAATAAAAGATGTACTGGAGTGCTTAGATGTTAATGAGATTAAAAATGAACTTAATGATAAATTCCCTGTATTAAAAGTGGTAAGACTTTATGGTAAAATAGAAACCTCTGCAGATAATTGCAGTTGACGTAGAGAACAATGTTGCTGGTAGAGAAATTCTAGAACTAATAAAGTTAAAGTCTGTTGCTAAAGTTAAAGTGTTGTTAAAGTCTTTTTTTCGAACAAAAACTAAGCTTCCTATTCAATGTAAAATGCCAACGCTTTGGGCATACGCAAGCCAACTGTCACAACAATCCTCGATGCGTTAAATGCCTCAATGACCATCATTACTCAAAATGTACTCTCCCTAAATCTGGGGTTCAACCCTCTTGTGTTAATTGCAAGCAAAATCACACCGCGAATTCTCGTGGTTGTTCTTTCTATCAGGCATATTAAACAAGAAATTTTATAAACCGGAAGCAGGTTCTAGATCTAACGAAGTACAGGGCAAGGCATTGAATAGTTCGCAAAGTGTAGATCAAGGGGACAAAGATATGAAACTAGGCAAGCCAGATACAGCCAACCTCCAGTCTTCAACATTCAACAATTTCCTCCCCTACCAGGGCCAGGTCCTTGGACAAGACCTTTAAATAATTCTCAAAATACTTTTAGAAATACATCGCCGTACACAAATCAAGTCATTGACATGAATAGACTAATCGAATCATCACAAGTACTGTGATTACTCAAATAATGAATCTTCTTTTACCACAAATCCAAAATATGATTCAGGTTGCGTTACAAAAATGAAGCGTAGCCAGCTAACTGATTTAAAACTATTAACTGGAATGCAAACGGTTTAAGCAAACAAGAGAATATTTCAGAAACTTTTTGTTCTTTCACGAAATACAAATAGCTTGCATTACGGAAACACATTTCCATCCAACGGACAAATTCAAGATACCTGGTTTTAATGTATGTAGAAATGATAGGCCTTCTCGGAAAGCTGCGGGTGGTGTCGCGATTATAATCCCGAAAAGAACTTGCTCACTCTCAAATTCAATGCCCACTCAGATAGCCTGGAGACGGTGGCAATAAATCTAAACACAACCGATTCAGAAATAATTATAATAACTTGCCTATAAACCACCTAATAGAATTCCCCAGAAAATACTTGGGATAAAATTTTTAACTTTAACATTAACAATGCTTTCTATAATAAGAAAAATAATTCTTATAGGCGACTTAAATAGTAAAAATAAAGCATGGACCTTCAGAATTACAACAGAAGCAGGTCGTAAACTGTTACAGTTGCTCAGAGGCATAATATTTAATCCACGCCCCGCCCGCACACTACGCGATACCCATTTAATAATAAGTGCGCCCCTGACATTCTTAAATAAGTCTAACCACAAATATAAATTGTTCCGTTTTCACTTAGTAATACCTGATCTCGATTCGGATCATAACCCCATATAATATCATTTCAGAGTACTGCTAAAGTAAAAAATATAAGTAAACTAATAAATGGTAAAATAAACTGGATCTTTTTAGATTAAAAATATCTACGGAATTTGTCATTCCCAAAAGATATCAAAAACGAAGCAGATATTGATTCACTAATTAATATCTAGTAGAAGCAATAAGCTTCGCGGTTAAAGAATCATGTCAACCAGTGCAATATACGCGTAACAAACATCTATCTTACTGGCTACCGAAAAAACATAGTGGATTTGATAAAAAAACAAGAACAGAAATTAAAAGACTCTGGCAGTTGTATAGACGGCCACACTTAAAAAAGAAATGGAACTCTTATGAAAAAATTTAAATTTCTAATCGATGAGCACAGATATAGCTCATTCAAGCAATTTTTAGCGCAAAATTAGCCCCGGCTCACCTTCATTATGGTCTACCATCAAAAGGTTACCAGAGAATAATCTATAATACCACCATTAAAATCAGGTACCAACACTCTCTATACAGATGAAGAGAAAGCGGAGACCTTTGCTGTTCACTTTGTAAATAGCTTTAAACCAATCCAATAGTAAACCACACTTTTAATGAGGAAATTTTAAACAGCATGAAACAACTTATATACTCTGCGGATGCAAGAACAAAATTCATATCCCCCGC
>JAHLJT010004567.1:21518300-21538300 GCA_031308135.1 Acheta domesticus | reverse complement strand
GGTATTAAAATTAAACGTTCTAGAAAATTTTGAAATTTTAAAACTGTACAAAAATACAAATAGAAATTGTCTCAATGAACAATCTCAATTCAAATCCAGCCCAATTTTAAATTCATTTATTTGACTTTTATTTTTCTTCCTCCCTCCCTCCCTTTTCCTTCAGTCTGTTCCCGAACCACATGCGATGAACAAGATGGCGGCATACTGGTCGTTGTACTGTTATAACATTTAATTATGAGTGTTTAATCTATGTTACGTTGGGTAGGTACCTTAATTAATTAGTTTTCAAGCTCTATATGTTTATGTACATTGGTAAGTTTCATTTGCTTACTTTTACTGAATTTTCTATTGTAGTCACTGATGATGGGAAAACACTCCCGAAACATGTTTGACGAAATTTTCTGAATATAAAAAATTTCATCCTTTATTGTGGTTGATACCTCCTTATCCTTGGAATTCATTATTGTTTTATTATGTGGATCGCGAGTCTGTTGCCATCTTCTTTTAGCACGTCTTTTCTTTAACTAACTTTCTGGGTTTTCTATAGGGTAGTTGGGAAGAAACGAACTTGAATGTTTCCTAAAATTCACAAGTTAATATTAATTAGAAATAGGTACAAGGTGGCAGGGGTGCCTATCAAGGCAAAGCACGAATACGATGTAACCCAGGTCCTTTCATTTGAATATATTCTTCTTAGTTGGTGTTCTACACGAAATACCCTGGTAAACACTTATACTTATGCATTTGGTTATCCTTCCCTAAGGTGTCCGTACAACGGAGTCACCAATTACAAGCACAGAACGATCACTGTTCTCCTGCGGCACCATCAGCCGCATCAGTTGCACCACCTCACTTCCTTGCTCACTATATTGCGCCTTCTTTTTGGCGACAGTCTCCACCAACTTCTGCAGTTCCAAGAGTTCCGCTTCTAGCTTGCGGATTCGCCTGCCGCTTCGATTGCACTTGCTGTATTCAACATTTGTTGCCTGCATAGCAGGTCCGGGGTTTAATTCAACACCCCCAATAACTAATAATATTGTAATGACGCTTGCACACAGCAGCATCAACTGCGCACCGCGTTATTCGCCTGTCCCGGCCGCAAGCCAACACGACACGTGGTAAGCGCGCGGCGTAGGTATATCTCGACCAAGTTGAGAATGATGTTTACAGGAGTGCACCACCGTCTGTGTCTACAGCCGAACAGACAGAAACGGAGATATAATGATAGTGAGTTCAAATATTAAAATGGGGCCCTTGCCAAAATACTTGCGAAAAAAAGCCGATTTATTTTCGTTGCAAATCCTAGAATCTTCCAATTAATATGTGAACTGTATTTGGACATGTCTGCACCTCATATCGGAAGAAATAAAAGTATACTTTTCTCTGCAAAACGATTGAAATTTTGAAACTAATTCTTTCAATGAATAGTAACTTCATATAAATCGTTTATTGTAAGTTAAGTACTTTCTCAGAATATATAACAAATACAAATTATTTTCTATGTAAGAAGTGACCTACCACCATAATGAAGAATATATATATATATATATATATATATATATATATATATATATATATAAAGACGAAAGTACGCTGGCTTACAGCGCGATAATCTACTACGAATCAATACCAATGAAACCTTTGTGCTAGCTTCCTTTAAAGGCCTGGAGTACTATAGGCTATGATTTATAACCATAAATCTTAATATATTTAAAAAATAACTACTTTTCCGGACATTTTTGGCCTGACTGTACATCACAGATTCAATAGTGGATCAATGTCAATAGTTTAGCTGCGTGCCGCTAGAGGATGACGTCTGAGATCTGCTGATTTCATCAATGTCCAGAATTAATACGAAATTCTTGGGGTTTGAATAACGCTATGTAAAATCCGTGAGTGAACGTTGGTGATTTGTTTATAGTGTTCAACGTTGCTGGACATTTGAACGAAATCCGTACTGAAAGTAGTAAATAATGTACAAACATTGTTCTTAGTCCGTGTTGTATACAAATTGTGGCAAGAAAACGTGTGAGTTTCAAAGTATTAGGGATTAAAATATACAGTGACAAAATATACAGTAATGTACAATGTACAATATGTAGATATCGTATATAGGTATCGTATATTTTCTAAACAACCTCTTCTTTTACAGAAATTTTAAAAAAATTAAATTGTTTGAAACAATGCCGAATCGAAAGTTACAGTTGTCCAAAACAGAATACAAGTGCTAAGAGATGGGCAGCCTATTAAAATTCTGAATCGGCTACTCAGAGGCAAGAGCGACTTGCTGAAGAACACGCACCATTGAAAACAATACTGTAATGAAGGAAGCAAATGTGAATAATTCTCTAGGAAGCAGGGCAGCTTTTCGTTTCGGACTCTCGATTTGACTATTTACACATCTCTCATGTTCAATTTGGTAAAATGGAAATATTTATATATTTTGGTCAACCCTGTTGAACTTTTTTCCTTCAATATGGGCAGGGGACTAATCCTGTGGTATGTAACTAAACAATAGTCCTTTACATATTAAGACTAATATCTAATATATGCTGTGTTTCGTATCTCAGTTACTGATAGTGAATTAATTCATCTATTTTTCTATGAAAAATTGGCAAAAATTAATTTATCTTAAATATTTGTATCTAATCTAATAACAAATTCTGGGACTGCCTTGGTTTCTATTATTCACATTTCAAGATCCATAGTATCTAGCACTTCAAATCAATAATGAAGCTAATATTGTTTTGTAAAGTGGTTCAGTACATTTATTGTGAATATATAATGTACAGGTTGGTGTATCAGTATTGTTATGTTGCGATATGATGAATTGATTTACCTAAAGCAAATAAGTTTTTACTACATGTTACTAGCACATAAGTCTTTAAACATGCATATTTCTGTCGTCTTCAAAATAATTATAGAAACCGACAATTACATTTCAGTAGATAGATAACAGTTCGAGCTCGGCTCCCGTCGGGTAAGACCTCCAGCGAGAAGCCGCCCCTCGCGATAAGCTTTCTACTACTACCAGTGAGTTAGTGTTACGACGCTGATAGCACTGATGGAAGTGTTTTCACTAGTAAAACCAGGAGTAGGTTTTACTTATTCTATCGTTTATTTATTTACTTATTATTTTCGAAAAAGTGTACATAATCATACATAAACACTAGGACAGTGTAATGTGTGAGAACGGCTTCCCCGGTACGGGGCAGCATATAAAATGGCAATGGAGGTAATAAACGATGAAGGAAACTTTGAAGAGTCTCCCATACGCTGCTCAGTGGAAAATAACATTACGTTCGCATATCAAAATGGTCAATTGTTGCCGCAATATCAGGTTCGTACATACCATTCCAGTCACAACTGAGTGCTAACTTACCACAGCAGTGTATAATGCAAAACATTGTGCAAGCTCAACAGCAAGGTTTAACGAATCTAGAAGCAGGTCCACAACAGCAAGTATATCGTAGCAACACCGGGGTTTTTCCACCTCCCTCGGAACTTCAAAACCCAGAAGCGGAGCAAGAAACGACAAAATGAACCCTGAGCAGCTTGGACAGGGCGCAATCCAACGTACTTTCAACGCTCCAACTAAAAAAGATAGATATATATTAAAAAGAAACAGTGATTCTAGTTAAGTGTTAAGTGATAAAAAACAAAAACGTTCACAAACTGAGGTAAACAAACGCTTTATAATGTACCTGTAGGAAACAGATTTGACCCTTAAATAACGTTGAGGAAAAATGATGATAGTGAACTCAAGGCAGTAAAATTTCCCCCAATTATTATTCAAAATTACAATAAAAGAGATGATGAATTTCTAAATTATAAACTGCTTAAAGAAGATATTGTGAAAAATGAGATTGAAACTTTTGAAGTCAAATATAGTAACAATAAATTCAAAGTGCAATTTTATAACATCGATGATTTCAGGAAATTTATAAAATTTTTGTGAAAATACCGAGATAGAGTTCTACTCTTTTAAAGACCCATCTGTTAAGGCTTTTGAAGTTGTAATAAAAGATGTACTGGAGTGCTTAGATGTTAATGAGATTAAAAATGAACTTAATGATAAATTCCCTGTATTAAAAGTGGTAAGACTTTATGGTAAAATAGAAAACCTCTGCAGATAATTGCAGTTGACGTAGAGAACAATGTTGCTGGTAGAGAAATTCTAGAACTAAATAAAGTTAAAGTCTGTTGCTAAAGTTAAAGTGTTGTTAAAGTCTTTTTCGAACAAAAACTAAGCTTCCTATTCAATGTAAAAATTGCAACGCTTTGGGCATACGCAAGCCAACTGTCACAACAATCCTCGATGCGTTAAATGCCTCAATGACCATCATTACTCAAAATGTACTCTCCCTAAATCTGGGGTTCAACCCTCTTGTGTAATTGCAAGCAAAATCACACCGCGAATTCTCGTGGTTGTTCTTTCTATCAGGCATAATTAAACAAGAAATTTTATAAACCGGAAGCAGGTTCTAGATCTAACGAAGTACAGGGCAAGGCATTGAATAGTTCGCAAAGTGTAGATCAAGGGACAAGATATGAAACTAGGCAAGCCAGATACAGCCAACCTCCAGTCTTCAACATTCAACAATTTCCTCCCCTACCAGGGCCAGGTCCTTGGACAAGACCTTTAAATAATTCTCAAAATACTTTTAGAAATACATCGCCGTACACAAATCAAGTCATTGACATGAATAGACTAATCGAATCAATCACAAGTACTGTGATTACTCAATAATGAATCTTCTTTTACCACAAATCCAAAAATATGATTCAGGTTGCGTTACAAAAATAGAAGCGTAGCCAGCTAACTGATTTAAAACTATTAAACTGGAATGCAAACGGTTTAAGCAAACAAGAGAATATTTCAGAAACTTTTTGTTCTTTCACGAAATACAATAGCTTGCATTACGGAAACACATTTCCATCCAACGGACAAATTCAAGATACCTGGTTTTAATGTATGTAGAAATGATAGGCCTTCTCGTAAAGCTGCGGGTGGGGTCGCGATTATAATCCGAAAAGAACTTGCTCACTCTCAAATTCAATGCCCCACTTCAGATAGCCTGGAGACGGTGGCAATAAATCTAAACACAACCGATTCAGAAATAATTATAATAACTGCCTATAAACCACCTAATAAGAAATTCCCAGAAATACTTGGGATAAAATTTTTAACTTTAACATTAACAATGCTTTCTATAATAAGAAAATAATTCTTATAGGCGACTTAAATAGTAAAAATAAAGCATGGAACTTCAGAATTACAACAGAAAGCAGGTCGTAAACTTTTACAGTTTGCTCAGAAGGCATAATATTTTAATCCACGCCCCGCCCGCACCTACGCGATACCCATTTAATAATAAGTGCGCCCCTGACATTCTTGAAATAAGTCTAACCACAAATATAAATTGTTCCGTTTTTCACTTAGTAATACCTGATCTCGATTCGGATCATAACCCCATAATAATATCATTTCAGAGTACTGCTAAAGTAAAAAATATAAGTAAACTAATAAATGGTAAAATAAACTGGGATCTTTTTAGATTAAAAATATCTACGGAATTTTCATTCCCAAAAGATATCAAAAACGAAGCAGATATTGATTCACTAATTAATAATCTAGTAGAAGCAATAAGCTTCGCGTTAAAGAATCATGTCAACCAGTGCAATATACGCGTAACAAACATCTATCTTACTGGCTACCGAAAAACATAGTGGATTTGATAAAAACAAGAAACAGAATTAAAGACTCTGGCAGTTGTATAGACGGCCACACTTAAAAAGAAATGGAACTCTTTATGAAAAAAATTTAAATTTCTAATCGATGAGCACAGATATAGCTCATTCAAGCAATTTTTAGCGCAAATTAGCCCCGGCTCACCTTCATTATGGTCTACCATCAAAAAGGTTACCAGAGAATAATCTATAATACCACCATTAAAATCAGGTACCAACACTCTCTATACAGATGAAGAGAAAGCGGAGACCTTTGCTGTTCACTTTGTAAATAGCTTTAAACCCAATCCAATAGTAAACCACACTTTTAATGAGGAAAATTTTAAACAGCATGAAACAACTTATATACTCTGCGGATGCAAGAACAAAATTCATATCCCCCGCAGAACTTAAACGCACAATAAACAGACTCAAAAACAGGAAAGCGGCAGGGGAGGACCTAATAACTAGTCAAATATTAAAGAACTACCAAAATGCACAATAGCAGCAATAGCAGCATTATTAAATGCAGCTTTAAGACCAGGGTATTACCCAAGTAACTGGAAAAATGCAATAATTATTCCAATAAGCAAACCTAATAAATGTCCACAACAACTAGACAATTACAGGCCAATTAGACTATTACCTTCATTAGCTAAAGTGTTTGAAAGACTAATTTTAGTGCGTTTAAATAAATTCTTAAACGATACAAAGGTCATCCTGATACTCAGTTTGGCTTTAGAGCAAATCACTCGACAGAACACCAAATTTAAGAGTTACGGATTTGATTGCAAAGGGCTTCCACGAGAAAAGTACACGGCAGCTATATTTTTAGATGTTACTAAAGCTTTTGACCGAGTCTGGCACACAGGTCTGAAATACAAATTCCGCCATCTAGGCATTCCCAAATATCTTCTAAATGGAATTGGAAAGCTTCTTGTTAAACAGATCGTTCAAAATTAAAATACATGACACGATATCGAAAAAATACAGAATTTCAGCGGGAGTTCCACAAGGTTCCCCATTATCACAAACTTTATCCAAAATTTACCTTGCCGATTTTCCGAAATGAATAGATACCGAAATAGCCTCTTTCGCAGATGACACTGCCATCTTGTCACAACATCAAGAACTAAATATTGCCCTGGAATGCCTTCAAAAAGATTGAAATACATTAATCAAATGGACTGACAAATGAGAATCCAGATAAATTCAAGCAAATCACAAGCAAAAATTTTCTCCCCTAAAAGATTTATAACCCCTCCAGTGTTAACAATCAGTAACAATCCGGTTCCCTGGCTAAACAATAACCAACCCGTCAAATACGTAAAAGTCAAATTAGATAGAAGACTAACATGGAAGAACTACTAGTAGATATTGCAAACAATACCTATGCAAAACTTGGCAAACTTTACCCATTAATAAATAAAAATTCAACATTAAGATAGAAAACGGAGTAACAATATATAAATCTATAAATCTATAAATCGGCCGTCGCTCACCTATGCATGCTCAGTATGGGGAGTAGCTGCAAACACGCGTATTAATAAATTAGAAATATACAAAACAAATTCCTAAGACTGATTACCAAAGCTCCTTGGTTTATTCCTAATGCGCAAATCCAAAGGGAATGGAATATTAGTTGCATTAAAGCACACATAAATAAACTATCCAAAAATTTTTATTTAAGGCTTGAAGCTTGTCCTAGCAAAAGAACTTTCAACCTTGGCCGTACAGCGTAAACCATCCAGGATTTTGTCACGCTATCCAAAAGATCGCTTAAAGCCGCCATGAATTATTAGATAGATAGATAGATTTATTTAAACTGCAATGGGCATAACCCGGTGGCAGCTAATTACAAAAACATAAATATACCCAGACTTTCAGTAATATAGAACACTAATACCACTAATAATAATAATAATAACAACAATAGATAAGGTAATATAACTAGCAATTATATACTAATTGTAGTAATAATAATGATAAAATAATGATAATAATATAAAAACTGACTGATTCATAAAACATTAAATTACATTAAGAGAAAAAACACACACACACACGCACACGCACACGCAACACGCGCACGCGCACGCGCACGCGCACGCGCAAGCGCACGCGCACGCGCACGCGCACGCGCACGCGCACGCGCACGCGCACGCGCACACGCACACGCACACGCACACGCACACGCACCCGCACACGCACACGCACACGCACACGCACACGCACACGCTACATTACGCACAAACACACACACAGCACACACACACCACACACACACGCCGCCGTTCCGTTCCAGCTGCCCTCACTGCCACCGCCTGCTTCCGACGCTGTCGCCGCCACTGCCATCACAACGCCACTACGCCAGTACCACCGCCACGGCCACGGCTACCGCCACGGCTATCGCCACCACCAACGTCACTACGAAACGCCACCACCCTGGCTTCCACCGCCTCCACCGCCACCGCCACCGCCACTGCTTACCGCCCACCACCCAGTCCCAGCTTCCATCGCCGCCACCGCCACTGCCACTGCCCACCGCCCCCGCCCCCGCTCCGTTCCCGCTTCCGTCGCCTCCACCGCCGCAGCCAACGCCCACCACCACCGCCCACCGCCACCTCCACAGCTCTGTCCCAGCTTACATCGCCGCCGCTGCCGCCACCGCCTTCCGCCACTACCCTCGCCACCACCCCGTCCCCGCTTCCCTCGCCGCCGCCACCACTACCACCGCCCACCGCTCACCGCCACCACCCACCCTCACCGCCACCGCCCACCGCCACCGCCCACCGCCACCGCCCACCGCCACCGCCCACCGCCACCGCCCACCGCCACCGCCCACCGCCACCGCCATTGCCACCGCCCACCGCCACAGCCCGCCGCCGCGGTCTCTACGTCCACCTGCATCCCCGCTGCCGCCGCCACCATCTCCGCCTGCCCCGCCGCCGGGGGCGACCGGCTGCCGGGCGGCCACCGCGCGCCCGGCCGCCGCCCGCGGCCGCCCGGACACAATGCTCGTTATCGATCTCCCGCATCTTAAGAACTTAATAACCGCCAGTCGTTTCCTCGAAACGGCGGGTCGGGGCGGAGATTGAGACATACCATTAAACCAATTTAACGCGCTACCCAAATACTCGCTGTCCCGCTCTCGGGCGCACTCTGCATAATGCGGCGTGATGTCCCAAGAGGCGGCCGGGCCGGGCGTTGCGTCGTGACTGCCGAGGAGACGCGAGAGCGGCGCGGCGCAGATGAGGAATAAAACATAAGGGACAGCTCGTTAAAACCTACTTCGTGTGCTGTATCCGATTGGATTCGCAGTCGAAAGAAAGAACGTCTGTCCAGGTGCTTATTTACGTTCGTGCTTTCAGACAAGGACGTCTCCGAAGAGGACGAAAGCATTGTGATCAAATAGTCCGTGTGCGAGATGTGCATAATGCCTGGTCCAATTAAGTACCTTGAGCAAGAAGTTGAGTGGACCGCTATAACAAGAGGAACAAGCCGAACGTCGCTCTGAGAGCTTGGGCACTCCCCGCGTTGATTGCAAAATACACACGAGCGTGACACGGAAGACTAGATTCTCCAGCCTTGACCTCCCCTTAAAAGACGTGAGAACATTTAAGCAGTCGCTGCTGTTGTAAATTCATTTCGCTTCGTTGCCCTGCGTTGCACCGTTGCTCTCTTTGCAATCTAATTTCAAATATTTGAGCAGAAAGAACATAAATTCGGTAATATAACCCAACATTCGTATGAAAAAAAATCTAATGCTTATCATTTCTTTCTTGAATCTTAGAAAGTACAATTCTTTCTTGACATCAATTAAGCTTGTAAAGAATCAATCATTGATTACTCGAAACGTGTTATATTCCTAATGTTACAAAGAGACGTTTTATAAATACATTTCATGCCTTCAATTGTGAAAACATGTTCCATCTTTTGCGGAGTATTCGAAGGGGCCCAAAATCTCCAAAAGTGGAAAGACATTTTCACTATTTAACAACCTTTCAATTTTTAAAATTTATTAAAAGAAAACACTCTATACCTCCCCGTTTTATAACAAGATTCGTTTAGTGAAGATAAAGAATTTTTTTCTGTAATACATTTAATACCCCAACCTATGAATTTTTTGAACAAAAGTCAAGAAAACATTGGGAGAAAACCTGTATGATTCACAAGTCAAACTATCGAAAGCTTTATTTTACTTTCGAAAAATTAACACACAGAATTTCAGGGTCTACATAACTGACAGGGTTCAAAAGACACGACTAGAATTACGATTAGCGCGAACGCAATCACACCTCTTCCACAACCCTCGGGGCAGGGTATTCACTTCCAATCTACACGCACATCTGAGCAACTACATCCTACCATCCCATTGACGCCGCAATGATTCCTGTCGTATTATTCTCGTCGCGGCTTCCACGTCAACTAGCAGGACTACATCGGAGCTTTCCCGCTAGAGCACAAAGCCGAGTGCCTGGTTAACATTTAACCACCAAGCGCTTTACTCTCTGATTGCCTAGACGTGTGAATGCGTCATTTAATTTGCAAGGGTGCGTCTACAGAGCGGGCGTTAGTGCACTGGTGGGAGTGTTTGAACGGATATTGCTGACGGACGGCCCAGAATTCGTGGAACTTTTTCTAGGGGCATTTCTCGGATAAATAAAATTGTAATAGACGGTATTAAGAGTGAGTCAGCAGAACATAGCGACCAAAAATCCGTAGCTGTTTAATTCCACAACTAGGAATATTCTGTCAGCTATAAATCCTTATTTCTCTGCACTTTTTTCAATAGTTTCCGTTAATAACGCAGCACAGCCAAGCATATATCGTGCTCGTTTGTGTTTCTGCTTTCTGCATGATTTACCTCTCAATCTGCTTTCACTGGTTTTATTTCCCGATTATTTTCCTGGCCCCTTTCCTATCAAACATACACTCTCATATCAAACCTTTCCTATCAAACATACTCTGTATATACATCGCATATACAGAGTATTAGGAATTGCGCATAGTCAACGATAAGGGACTATTCCCAATGACGAAAAAAGATATTTAAAATACATTTTGTGATATTGTTTTGTATGATGTGATATGAGAAAATGTTCATGTTTTTTCCCGTAATTTTAATGAATCAATTTCATAAAAATCTTTCAACGAATTTTGATATTTTAAAGTAAATTCTGGGAAATATGTATCTTACACTGAAGTATGCAGTATCTTAGTTTTTTATATTACTCGTATGTTATTTGTTTGTTACAAACTTAGAACGTTTCGTTCTGTCTTGTCCCTAACACTATGTCGATCATACAAAGATATGTGATACAACTTGGCTTTCCCACACAGTGACATGAGACGAATAAATATATAGATCATCGTGAGGTAAGCGTAGGTATGATTATGTACCAGAACCCTAAGCAATTCATTTCTGCTTTGAGTGGAATTCAAACAACCACCCTACGGATCAAGAAAGTCGTTTCCTTCGCAGTCTGCTGCACATTTGAGAAGACAAATTCCAGAACGATGATGATGCCACACTCATTTTTGGTTGCAACTGAAATAGAAGTATTACACCATTATGACGTCATCTTTTCTAAGCAACAGGATCACGGTATTGGGACTGTGAAGAATTAAAGAATGATCATGACAGATTAACGACTACAGAGGAAATATAATAGATGCAAAGATGTTTAAAGGAAGTTGTATGATAACGTTAACCACATTTCATCTACGTGATGAAAACTTATCTGCTGCTGTCATTTAAGCTACATGCTGAAACGATTCTCCTAAGACTCGAACCCCTGGCTCCTTCCAGAATACGAACGAAAATTCGAAAATGAGTCAAGAGGGCCATGATTTCCCTCCACAAATGTACAGGTTTTTAAAAAGCTGTAAATTTCAAGGGCGTTCTTATGGGTGAGTGAAATGACCTCTACTTGCAGTGCGTGTGTTTGATCCCGCCTGAGGTGCTTGGCTAAATTATTTGTGAATTTATTGACCAATATTAACAACTACCGTAGTTTTAAAATATAATATTCGAAAAGTTATCCCCGAATTAAAATTCTGACAGAAAAAATAGAAAACTGTTTCTTAAGATATCGGTCAGATATCGGTTTTATTTTCCAAAAGTAATGCCCTAATAAACGGGTCACGGACCGCGTGCAATTTTTTCTTCTTCTTCCTTGTCCTATCCTTTCTTATTTACACTCGTACTCGCATGCACTACACTACCCCACAAATCGAGAGAGCAGTCGGGAGCGTAGAGCGTGTTCTGGCTGGGGAGGTGCCCGCTGGTGGGAGATATCTGGCCGGAGAAAACACGGCAAGCCGACGTGTAGGTCAGCGCCAAACTTCACCATCCACCAGAGTAAACTTACCGCAATAGTCCGCGATAAAAACATGAACTACACTTACGGAACTAATGACCTTAGCAATTCACGCGCGCGGAAACACTAATCAATAGGAAGAGGATTTGTATGATCTTGCAAATTTTTCTCCATTGCTTCAAGGCATAGCTAAGAGAAATTTCTTGACATTTTGTTCTGTGCATATTTGTGCATATTTGATCGATTTTTCCTTTTGGGTCATATTCGTATAATTATGGGAAAATATTTTGCATATTTCGCTAAAATAGAGAAAACGTTTCCTGTTTTCGTAGAGTCTATATGTGAGCGTTCATTGTTAGGAAAGGTTGTCACAATTTTTTTCTTTTTCTTTTCTTTTTACTTACTATCTATTCCTATACTTACTATTTATATTTATATTTATTTTTATATTTATATCTTTATACTTACTATCTATTACTATACATTTCTATTTACTTACTCTTACATAAATGTAATTTTTTTGAAAGATCTCCGACATTTTTAATATGCACATTACTAGCAATTTGTAAAGACTATTATATTTGTGAGTGTAGGTGCTTCAAATAACTTCAAATAAAGTATTTTGAAAACTCAAAAATTTTCTGTGAAAATGAGCTTCAAATTTCCCATTTTTACTAGTGCTTAAACGCAATTTTCTTTAAAACGGCACATCATTTTTAAAAGAAAAATTTCCATTTAGGACTTGGTTTCTGTGTTCTTTCATATTCTAAAATTAATATTTCCGTTCTACCAATAAGAAACCGAAAAATTAAGAAAATGACAAAAAAAAGTAGTTTGTGCGGTGATAGATATCAGCTGCCAAGAAAGTGTACATGGCAATTCCGAATAGCTAGCGAAGACCCAAGGGAATAGAAAACGGGAAAGTCTGTGCCATTCTGTAGCACCACTAGTTTTTTATTGCAAGCATGCTTCTCCAGAATTTTATCAAGAAAGTTTTATGCAGAAAATGTAATATTGTTAACTTTAATTATGTATTAAAATGTATATTTCAGAATTCTTAGGTCATAATGCATATTAAAGTGCATATTTCACAATTTTTAAGTCACAAATGTATATTTTAAAAAGCATATTTCAAGATTTTTTTAGGGCATACAAATCCGCTCGCTACTAATCAAACTTCCGACAGAGCCCAGCTTCACGCGCGCGACGCCGTACCCGCGTGAGAATCGGGCACGGCGCCCAACCGGCGACGCGCGGGAGGGCGGCCCTCGCGTGCTCTCGCAGGTGCGGCGGCGCCCGGTGGCCGTGGTCTTCGCCCGCGGCGGCGGCGCGCCATCGATCGGGCGGGCGCTAATCCATCACCGGCCGCCATCCTCGCAAGGCCACATCCGCCCCTCCTCTTCCGTCATCCTCGTCCTCGGCTACCTCCCTATCATTGCGAGAAACGCTACATTATTTCGTACTTTTCCATAGCGTAGGACACTGAGCAACTGTTTGTCCAATCCCAATGTAATGATAACGTTCTATCTGAGTTGTCTTTACGTATAGCTTGAACCTTCCACATGTGCTTGATCCCGGACAATAAGCTGTTAAGGCGTGTATTTTTGCAGAAAATGAGATAATTATATTAATGGATTCTGGGAAACGTTAGCTACACTTTTATATTAAATAAGTGAATTTTTTTCCGGTTGCTCAGTAATTCATAAAATATCGTTGAAAATCACATACAAAACGTGTGCATAGCTGTGCGCCTCGTTTCAAGTTCAACATATCCGACAATCGAAAGCAGAAACATGAACAATCTAGTTCTATAGATCGTTGGTTGGTTATAGCTGCTAATTCATCAAGATACTTCCATTCAATATTAACTTCTACTATTCTTCACCATGACCACATCGTATCCTCCTACACGCTCCCGCATCGTATCCTCCTACGCTCTCCCACATCGTATTACATAGTCGCCTCATCCACTATTACAGACGGGAGAACGGCGAACTCAACACGCCTATTAACTTTTCCCGAAAGCCACATCCTCAGTGATTGGCGCGGACACGTGAATGGGCCGGCGCTTCATTTGCGTGGAACGCCCCGCGCGCCGCGGCGGCGCAGGGCAGGGCAGGCGGCCTACGCGGGCACGGCCGCGTCTTCATCGAGCGCCGCGCCGCTAATCCATCATTCGGTGGCTTGCCACGCCCCGTCTCCGGCGCTGCCCCGCCACAGCCCACCCCGCGCCGCTCCGACCCATCCCGTCCCCGCCGCCACGAGAAGTGGCTCAGGGCATCGACTGATGTCACTGCTGGCCGGGTGGTCTTAGGTTCCAGTCCACACGGTGGCAGGATTTTCGACACTAGCTTGTCAGCTAGGTCGAATTCAATCGGTGTCTGGAGGAGAATTCTAGCGGACGGCTACTCTGACAGGAAAGTTTTCCGTGGTTTCTCCGATCACCACCAGACGAATACCGGAGCAGTATCCTAACAAACGCGCGGGCACACGCACACGCGCACGCACGCGCGCACACACACACACACACACACAACACACACACACACACACACACATATATATATATATATATATATATATATATATATTGACACACACATACGCTTTACATTATCACCATGCTATTGCAAGGTACTCGGTTGGGGAAAATCTCCGCAAATCGACGTTAAAGACCACAGCTGTTGACGGAGTCACTAAATAATCAACCGACCCCGCCACGGCCATCGCCGCTGCAGCACCGCCGCCATGCCTCATCCGATGTATTTCACTACATCACCTGACCGCTCCGATTCACCTTGTCCGTCCTCCACCCAGGCCGTTCCCTCTCGGCTCGCCCCAGTGCACGTTTCCATCCCGTTCTGCCGATGTCGCTACCTCGCTCAGGACACCCTCGGCCTACCTCGATCCGTTCTAGCCAGCCCCAATCTTCCTTTCATCTCTGTCCCTTTCCACCTCATCCGTCCCGCGCCCCATTCCATCTCGACCCGTTCCATCATGTCCCGACCAATCCTGTTCCGTCCCATTCCATCCCGCCCCATTCCATCCCGTCCCATTCCATCCCGCCCATTCCATCCCGCCCATTCCATCCCGTCCCATTCCATCCCGTCACATTCCATCCGTCCATTCCATCCCGTCCCATTCCATCCCGTCCCATTCCATCCCGTCCCATTCCATCCCGTCACATCCCATCCCGTCACATTCCAACCCGTCCCGTTTCACCTCATCACATTCCGTCCCATTGCATGCCATTCCGACCAGTCCCGTACCGTTCCATCCAATCCCATCCGTCCCATGTCATCACGGTTTGTCCCATTCCGTCCCCTCCCGATCACGGTCTGTCCCATTCCGTCCCCTCCCGTTCTTACATAATCCCTTCCGTCCCATCCCGGTCTCGCCCCACTCGAGCTCTCCCCGCTCCACCGCCAGCTCGCCTCCGGTGGCTTCCCCGGTCGCCGGCCCTTCGCCGCCGCAGCCGCCGGCGCTGGCGGCAGACTTCCCTAATTGGCGGACAAACGAGCGGGCGCGGGGGTGGGCGGCGCCGGCCGTCCATCAGACGCGAGGGAGACGAGCAGTGGGACGGAGGGCGTAGGAGGAGGAGAAGAGGGTGGGGGGAAGGCGGCCGGTGCGGCGTCGTACCGAGTGCGAGGTAGGCGTCCCCAGGATTATGTCCGGTCGCGCCGCCGCCCGCCTTGACGGATGGCGCGCCCCCCGCCGCCGCCCGCGATTGCCCCTTTCCCCCTTGCGGATGTCCCCTCGAGGCCTCTGTGGCCCAGACCCCGGCCGCGCCGGGTCGGAAGTGTCCCCCGGCACGAGGAGCAGAAGCAACATATACGTTTGTATTCAATAAACGCACTAAATACCATAACCATTTACATTAAAATACTGGATATTAATGAACCATCCTTTTCAAGACGGTGTACCGAAAGAAATTTGGCAAGTCTTTCGCCAACTTCATCAATTTTGTTCTGTTTCAGCTACGTATGGATTTTAAGGTATGTAAGAGTTCTTTTTCAGATTCTTACTTTATTTGAACACTTTACATCAAGAAAAAATACTGCGAGCGTTCTTTGACTCTCCGGTTTGAGTTATAATCTTCCCCAAGATCCTTATAATCCAAGTTTTCTCGACGTTTCGGCTGAAATGAACGGATTAATTGATGGTGATCGATGACGAAATGATTTGAATGAAGTGGTACGATGGAGTGGGTAAACGGAAAACCTGAAACCTTCCGCAAATAGGTTTTTTTTCACCAAAGTATTCCATCTGGAGCGACCGGGTTTTAAAGCTGGTATCCAGTGATAGAAAGTGAGCGATCTTGCGTCTCCCCGACAGGTTGATCCTATGGTTTGAGAACCACTTTATTTGTTTGACAGTCTACATTGAACGAGCTATTTGGAGGCCAATTCACCAGTGAGCCACATTATTATATTGCAGTGGCATAAAAGTTTCAGTGTGTAAAATAACGGGCGAGGATAGGAAAAAGAAAGGGGAAGGAAAGATGGCAATGCCGTCCACTGCCCGTTTGTTTAGGGTACTCCTCTATCATTCGCTAGTGTTAATTGCGAGAAACCACTGAAAACTAGTGATCAGAGCAGCCGGATCGCTAGAATTCTCCTCCAGACAGCGGTTGAATAAATCAATCAATGATGTCTTATTTTCCGTGGTGAGGCTCAGGCCATGAGGCCTGCTCTTCCGCCGGACACGCAAATTCCGCTACGCTCGCTTTCACCGTCTGGCAGAGAAAGATGGTATCTCTCGAGTGACGAAACTGGCGATTTGAGTTTTTCCTAGAGGATTCATTTACGCTAGAGTGTCTTTGACATTCAGTAAAAGTACAACATGGGACACCTGGCTTTACTCCTCTCCCCAAGGAAGGCCGTATGAAGGACTTTTCGAAGGATAATTTTTCCACAGCTTCGAAACGGGTTAGAACCCGCGAATCTTGGGTGTACAGTCCGCTACGCTAACCGTTAACACCACCGAAGCTACCTTGAATCCGGCTTAGCTAGTGCCGAAAATCCGCTAACGTCGCGATTCGAGCCCACCAGACCTTCCCAGTCCAGAGTCTGTTCCGAGACAGGGGCAATGTTGGCTCAGAGCTAAATTGTACGAAAAAAAAGTACCTCTTCCTCAGACTTCTAACATTCCAACACTTGATTAGATAACTGTATCTATTATTCCCATTTTTAATGAACCCAGTCTCATTTACGCAGGCACGCTACCTGGAGCAAAGGCTTGACGCGTGTAACAAGAATATCGGCGCTTTGTTTTAATGAAATTCAGTCGAAATGGATTCTTTACGAAATTTATTTCCTTTGACGAATAAGTTTGACCATTGCATGTATGAATATTCATTCTAAACTTTCTCCATTTACACTGCCCTCCAGGAAGGTTAAAGTGGTACCAGTTACGGTAAAGTGACTAATCTTAGGTTGGGTAACCGTGAGTTGAAAAAGGCGTAAGAACTCCTTCTTTTTTATTTTTCTTCTTCTAATGAATCCAAACGGCTCTTAGTGGTACAAATAATATGAAATGTCCACTTTACAAGTAACTGAGCTATGGAATTCTTGTTTTAAGTGAATATCAAAAAATATGCGTTTTCCAAGCAAAATTCTAGAAGAACATCCCTTTGAATGTGATAATTAAAATGTATGTTTTTCACAGCACTCAACAGAAACAAGAAAGAAGTAACGGAGTTCCTCATGTCTTGTAACCTGCCACTTGTGGACAATAGCTGCTCAAGGTTCTCTTCTTTCCCTGAAGTGATTAATCATAATTATGTTATGATCTACGAGACAAGAAAATCATGGTATCATGTGACAGATCCTATCTTTACAAATTAACCTTATAATTTGTTGCTTCTAATTCAATATTTCCCAGAACCTATAAGCATTTCAGGTTCCAGGAATCACTTGGTGGAATATGATAACTACGAATACTTGTCGTGTATACATCGATTATTTCTTATTTCAGGAAAATCATAACAGTTTAGATTAATCTTTAAAAACCTCGCTTGTAACTGTTATTTATAGAACCAAGAAAGGTACTTCACAGAATATACACACTAACTGTCATGTTGCTAAGCTATGACGACCAACGCTAATTAAATTGCAAATAATAAGCTAAATAATTATAAAGGTCTTTCGGATCAACCTCGCTACGGAAGAAGAGAGAAAGTTATGTAATGCTGCGCACAAAAACAGCGAATTTACGGCAGATAAACCTCTTTATTACCACCCTGGTAACGGAAAAAGGGATTAATCCAGTTGCTAAATTTAGAAAAAAAGAACATTCTCTAACATGCGGTGAAGCCAGAATCCATATTTTGTGGGTCCTTGATACCGAAAAATTGAACGACTGCAAAACGTCTGTCCGTTCGTCTGCCTGTCCGTCTGTTATCATGCTAGCGACTACACCGTTCAGCCGATTTTCTCCAAAATTGATATTCCCATTCGATCTGGATGATGTCGTGGTCCCTTATTTTTGAAACCGATATTTTAATTTTGGAGGGTAAAGCCATTGGGACATTTTCCAAATTTAAAAAAATTGATCTATTGTTTTTTATTACATTTTGTTGTTGGATAGTGTGAAGAACGTTGAAGAGAATAGTGCAGGTCTCATGGTAGTTAAAAACCTGATTTTCTGAAAATTGTGCAAGTCCAAATTTTTTTTGGAATCTTCCCACAACTAAAATATTAAAGATACAGACTTTTTCCCCAGATAAAATTTGTTCCTTAAACATAGATTTTGAAATAAGTTCATGTAAACTTTTTGAAAATTTGAGCACTTTTCGCGTAATTGTGCGTCAAAGTACGGGAGAGAATACACATACTGTTTTATCACCACTATTCTATTGTTTTTTTTATTCTCTTCCTGCCTTTGAGCTTCGTAGCTGGACGAGCTAGCCCCAAATATACGCTACTGGTAATACGTTTAGATGAAACGCACACTTGTGATTTTATTGCTTAGCAACAAATCCCTGAGTTGACAATAACGCCGTGAGAAAAATCCCCTCCCTGGGAGAACAGCGGCGAAGCGGCCTGAGCTACAGGCAGGGCCGCAGTCGGCCTCTACGGCCGCGTTCCAATTTTCCCTAGTGGCCCTTTCGGAGCGGAAGTTGGCCCTGAGCAGCGCACAGCCTCCGCGACCTCCTTCTTCCCCTTCCTTCCCTTGCTCCTTTGTGGCCGCGTTCGCTTTGTGGCGTCTCTTACGCCCTGGGATGTGACTT
Source organism: Acheta domesticus (assembly GCA_031308135.1). NCBI lineage: Eukaryota > Metazoa > Arthropoda > Insecta > Orthoptera > Gryllidae > Acheta > Acheta domesticus. The sequence continues at coordinate 21,519,016 of JAHLJT010004567.1, read as the reverse complement.
GGGCCCCGCGCACCCGATGTGAGTTGGGCCGCGACGAGTCAAAAGGTAGCGCTGCCTCCTAGCGGGTCAAATGGCAGCTGGCTCGCTCGGGATTTTCTCAGCCTGTATTATTGGTTCACTTTACATTTGCAGACGGAGCGCTGCGATCTGTTTACATGAGGTCACCGCCGACTGAATGAGAAACGCACGTCTCCAGTAGATACTGACCGTTTAATATGATATAGATGGCGGTGAGCAACACACAGAACCCCAGCGGGGCAAGAATAACCATAACCAGTAGATAAGTGCAAAGAAGTAATAAAAATATTGTACGTGAATGTTGTGAATGGTGTGTGTTGTGATCTATTTTATTGTACATTATCTTAATCATTTAAGAGCACGACTCCTGCTCACTGTCAGAAAGGCATAATTCGTCGCTGTGTCCGTACTACGGACTCCGTAGCGCTTGTGCTGCCTTCGGAGACAGCTGATTGGTCAGATGCTGATTGACATGGGGGCCATTCGTGTATTCTCGGTTGTGTGTTCGGGCCTTCCTTTCAAAACAACATTAGTTCCTAATTCTGCCGGCTGCAAATGTAAAGTGAACGAGTAATACAGCAGTGATGCCAAGGTCTCCCACCGGTGGTAGTGGCAAGCTTAGTAGCACTGTGGCATGCTACGAGCTTCTCTGCTCAACTAGCGTGGGAAAGAAACTATCAGTAGTAATCCTGCTCTCA
>JAHLJT010004567.1:21061626-21518200 GCA_031308135.1 Acheta domesticus | reverse complement strand
TTCGAATTGGACCCCAGTGTTATGCATCCTAACGCGGAATTTTATGGCGAATTCAGTGGTGAAGTCCGTTTTTCGATCCGACTTTTAGTTTTCGAGAAAATGGCGAAAAACATGATCGTAAGTTGTGAACACAGATCAAGGCCCTTTTGGCTCTACGACGCGTAGTTTCCGAGATAAACGCCTAAAAACGGAAAAATTTTTCCATTTTCGAATTTGACCCCAGTGTTATGCATCCTAACACGGAATTTTATGGCGAATTCAGCTGGTGAAGTCCGTTTTTCGATCCTACTTTTAGTTTTCGAGAAAATGGCGAAAAACATGATCGTAAGTTGTGAACACAAATCAAGGCCCTTTTGGCTCTACGACGCGTAGTTTCCGAGATAAACGCCAAAAACGGAAAAATTTTTCGATTTTCGAATTTGACCCCAGTGTTATGCATCCTAACGCGGAATTTTATGGCGAATTCAGTGGTGAAGTCCGTTTTTCGATCCGACTTTTAGTTTTCGAGAAAATGGCGTAAAACATGATCGTAAGTTGTGAACACAGATCAAGGCCCTTTTGGCTCTACGACGCGTAGTTTCCGAGATAAACGCCAAAAACGGAAAAATTTTTCGATTTTCGAATTTGACCCCAGTGTTATGCATCCTTAACGCGGAATTTTATGGCGAATTCAGTGGTGAAGTCCGTTTTTCGATCCGACTTTTAGTTTTCGAGAAAATGGCGAAAAACATGATCGTAAGTTGTGAACACAGATCAAGGCCCTTTTGGCTCTACGACGCGTAGTTTCCGAGATAAACGCGAAAAACGGAAAAATTTTTCGATTTTCGAATTTGACCCCAGTGTTATGCATCCTAACAGCGGAATTTTATGGCGAATTCAGTGGTGAAGTCCGTTTTTCGATCCGACTTTTAGTTTTCGAGAAAATGGCGAAAAACATGATCGTAAGTTGTGAACACAGATCAAGGCCCTTTTGGCTCTACGACGCGTAGTTTCCGAGATAAACGCCAAAAACGGAAAAATTTTTCGATTTTCGAATTTGACCCCAGTGTTATGCATCCTAACGCGGAATTTTATGGCGAATTCAGTGGTGAAGTCCGTTTTTCGATCCGACTTTTAGTTTTCGAGAAAATGGCGAAAAACATGATCGTAAGTTGTGAACACAGATCAAGGCCCTTTTGGCTCTACGACGCGTAGTTTCCGAGATAAACGCCAAAAACGGAAAAATTTTTCGATTTTCGAATTTGACCCCAGTGTTATGCATCCTAACGCGGAATTTTATGGCGAATTCAGTGGTGAAGTCCGTTTTTCGATCCGACTTTTAGTTTTCGAGAAAATGGCGAAAAACATGATCGTAAGTTGTGAACACAGATCAAGGCCCTTTTGGCTCTACGACGCGTAGTTTCCGAGATAAACGCCGAAAAACGGAAAAATTTTTCGATTTTCGAATTTGACCCCAGTGTTATGCATCCTAACGCGGAATTTTATGGCGAATTCAGTGGTGAAGTCCGTTTTTCGATCCGACTTTTAGTTTTCGAGAAAATGGCGAAAAACATGATCGTAAGTTGTGAATCACAGATCAAGGCCCTTTTGGCTCTACGACGCGTAGTTTCCGAGATAAACGCGAAAAACGGAAAAATTTTTCGATTTTCGAATTTGACCCCAGTGTTATGCATCCTAACGCGGAATTTTATGGCGAATTCAGTGGTGAAGTCCGTTTTTCGATCCGACTTTTAGTTTTCGAGAAAATGGCGAAAAACATGATCGTAAGTTGTGATACACAGATCAAGGCCCTTTTGGCTCTACGACGCGTAGTTTCCGAGATAAACGCCAAAAACGGAAAAATTTTTCGATTTTCGAATTTGACCCCAGTGTTATGCATCCTAACGCGGAATTTTATGGCGAATTCAGTGGTGAAGTCCGTTTTTCGATCCGACTTTTAGTTTTCGAGAAAATGGCGAAAAACATGATCGTAAGTTGTGAACACAGATCAAGGCCCTTTTGGCTCTACGACGCGTAGTTTCCGAGATAAACGCCAAAAACGGAAAAATTTTTCGATTTTCGAATTTGACCCCAGTGTTATGCATCCTAACGCGGAATTTTATGGCGAATTCAGTGGTGAAGTCCGTTTTTCGATCCGACTTTTAGTTTTCGAGAAAATGGCGAAAAACATGATCGTAAGTTGTGATCACAGATCAAGGCCCTTTTGGCTCTACGACGCGTAGTTTCCGAGATAAACGCCAAAAACGGAAAAATTTTTCGATTTTCGAATTTGACCCCAGTGTTATGCATCCTAACGCGGAATTTTATGGCGAATTCAGTGGTGAAGTCCGTTTTTCGATCCGACTTTTAGTTTTCGAGAAAATGGCGAAAAACATGATCGTAAGTTGTGAACACAGATCAAGGCCCTTTTGGCTCTACGACGCGTAGTTTCCGAGATAAACGCCAAAAACGGAAAAATTTTTCGATTTTCGAATTTGACCCCAGTGTTATGCATCCTAACGCGGAATTTTATGGCGAATTCAGTGGTGAAGTCCGTTTTTCGATCCGACTTTTAGTTTTCGAGAAAATGGCGAAAAACATGATCGTAAGTTGTGAACACAGATCAAGGCCCTTTTGGCTCTACGACGCGTAGTTTCCGAGATAAACGCCAAAAACGGAAAAATTTTTCGATTTTCGAATTTGACCCCAGTGTTATGCATCCTAACGCGGAATTTTATGGCGAATTCAGTGGTGAAGTCCGTTTTTCGATCCGACTTTTAGTTTTCGAGAAAATGGCGAAAAACATGATCGTAAGTTGTGAACACAGATCAAGGCCCTTTTGGCTCTACGACGCGTAGTTTCCGAGATAAACGCCAAAAACGGAAAAATTTTTCGATTTTCGAATTTGACCCCAGTGTTATGCATCCTAACGCGGAATTTTATGGCGAATTCAGTGGTGAAGTCCGTTTTTCGATCCGACTTTTAGTTTTCGAGAAAATGGCGAAAAACATGATCGTAAGTTGTGAACACAGATCAAGGCCCTTTTGGCTCTACGACGCGTAGTTTCCGAGATAAACGCCAAAAACGGAAAAATTTTTCGATTTTCGAATTTGACCCCAGTGTTATGCATCCTAACGCGGAATTTTATGGCGAATTCAGTGGTGAAGTCCGTTTTTCGATCCGACTTTTAGTTTTCGAGAAAATGGCGAAAAACATGATCGTAAGTTGTGAACACAGATCAAGGCCCTTTTGGCTCTACGACGCGTAGTTTCCGAGATAAACGCCAAAAACGGAAAAATTTTTCGATTTTCGAATTTGACCCCAGTGTTATGCATCCTAACGCGGAATTTTATGGCGAATTCAGTGGTGAAGTCCGTTTTTCGATCCGACTTTTAGTTTTCGAGAAAATGGCGAAAAACATGATCGTAAGTTGTGAACACAGATCAAGGCCCTTTTGGCTCTACGACGCGTAGTTTCCGAGATAAACGCCAAAAACGGAAAAATTTTTCGATTTTCGAATTTGACCCCAGTGTTATGCATCCTAACGCGGAATTTTATGGCGAATTCAGTGGTGAAGTCCGTTTTTCGATCCGACTTTTAGTTTTCGAGAAAATGGCGAAAAACATGATCGTAAGTTGTGAACACAGATCAAGGCCCTTTTGGCTCTACGACGCGTAGTTTCCGAGATAAACGCCAAAAACGGAAAAATTTTTCGATTTTCGAATTTGACCCCAGTGTTATGCATCCTAACGCGGAATTTTATGGCGAATTCAGTGGTGAAGTCCGTTTTTCGATCCGACTTTTAGTTTTCGAGAAAATGGCGAAAAACATGATCGTAAGTTGTGAACACAGATCAAGGCCCTTTTGGCTCTACGACGCGTAGTTTCCGAGATAAACGCCAAAAACGGAAAAATTTTTCGATTTTCGAATTTGACCCCAGTGTTATGCATCCTAACGCGGAATTTTATGGCGAATTCAGTGGTGAAGTCCGTTTTTCGATCCGACTTTTAGTTTTCGAGAAAATGGCGAAAAACATGATCGTAAGTTGTGAACACAGATCAAGGCCCTTTTGGCTCTACGACGCGTAGTTTCCGAGATAAACGCGAAAAACGGAAAAATTTTTCGATTTTCGAATTTGACCCCAGTGTTATGCATCCTAACGCGGAATTTTATGGCGAATTCAGTGGTGAAGTCCGTTTTTCGATCCGACTTTTAGTTTTCGAGAAAATGGCGAAAAACATGATCGTAAGTTGTGAACACAGATCAAGGCCCTTTTGGCTCTACGACGCGTAGTTTCCGAGATAAACGCCAAAAACGGAAAAATTTTTCGATTTTCGAATTTGACCCCAGTGTTATGCATCCTAACGCGGAATTTTATGGCGAATTCAGTGGTGAAGTCCGTTTTTCGATCCGACTTTTAGTTTTCGAGAAAATGGCGAAAAACATGATCGTAAGTTGTGAACACAGATCAAGGCCCTTTTGGCTCTACGACGCGTAGTTTCCGAGATAAACGCCAAAAACGGAAAAATTTTTCGATTTTCGAATTTGACCCCAGTGTTATGCATCCTAACGCGGAATTTTATGGCGAATTCAGTGGTGAAGTCCGTTTTTCGATCCGACTTTTAGTTTTCGAGAAAATGGCGAAAAACATGATCGTAAGTTGTGAACACAGATCAAGGCCCTTTTGGCTCTACGACGCGTAGTTTCCGAGATAAACGCCAAAAACGGAAAAATTTTTCGATTTTCGAATTTGACCCCAGTGTTATGCATCCTAACGCGGAATTTTATGGCGAATTCAGTGGTGAAGTCCGTTTTTCGATCCGACTTTTAGTTTTCGAGAAAATGGCGAAAAACATGATCGTAAGTTGTGAACACAGATCAAGGCCCTTTTGGCTCTACGACGCGTAGTTTCCGAGATAAACGCCAAAAACGGAAAAATTTTTCGATTTTCGAATTTGACCCCAGTGTTATGCATCCTAACGCGGAATTTTATGGCGAATTCAGTGGTGAAGTCCGTTTTTCGATCCGACTTTTAGTTTTCGAGAAAATGGCGAAAAACATGATCGTAAGTTGTGAACACAGATCAAGGCCCTTTTGGCTCTACGACGCGTAGTTTCCGAGATAAACGCCAAAAACGGAAAAATTTTTCGATTTTCGAATTTGACCCCAGTGTTATGCATCCTAACGCGGAATTTTATGGCGAATTCAGTGGTGAAGTCCGTTTTTCGATCCGACTTTTAGTTTTCGAGAAAATGGCGAAAAACATGATCGTAAGTTGTGAACACAGATCAAGGCCCTTTTGGCTCTACGACGCGTAGTTTCCGAGATAAACGCCAAAAACGGAAAAATTTTTCGATTTTCGAATTTGACCCCAGTGTTATGCATCCTAACGCGGAATTTTATGGCGAATTCAGTGGTGAAGTCCGTTTTTCGATCCGACTTTTAGTTTTCGAGAAAATGGCGAAAAACATGATCGTAAGTTGTGATCACAGATCAAGGCCCTTTTGGCTCTACGACGCGTAGTTTCCGAGATAAACGCCAAAAACGGAAAAATTTTTCGATTTTCGAATTTGACCCCAGTGTTATGCATCCTAACGCGGAATTTTATGGCGAATTCAGTGGTGAAGTCCGTTTTTCGATCCGACTTTTAGTTTTCGAGAAAATGGCGAAAAACATGATCGTAAGTTGTGAACACAGATCAAGGCCCTTTTGGCTCTACGACGCGTAGTTTCCGAGATAAACGCCAAAAACGGAAAAATTTTTCGATTTTCGAATTTGACCCCAGTGTTATGCATCCTAACGCGGAATTTTATGGCGAATTCAGTGGTGAAGTCCGTTTTTCGATCCGACTTTTAGTTTTCGAGAAAATGGCGAAAAACATGATCGTAAGTTGTGAACACAGATCAAGGCCCTTTTGGCTCTACGACGCGTAGTTTCCGAGATAAACGCCAAAAACGGAAAAATTTTTCGATTTTCGAATTTGACCCCAGTGTTATGCATCCTAACGCGGAATTTTATGGCGAATTCAGTGGTGAAGTCCGTTTTTCGATCCGACTTTTAGTTTTCGAGAAAATGGCGAAAAACATGATCGTAAGTTGTGAACACAGATCAAGGCCCTTTTGGCTCTACGACGCGTAGTTTCCGAGATAAACGCCAAAAACGGAAAAATTTTTCGATTTTCGAATTTGACCCCAGTGTTATGCATCCTAACGCGGAATTTTATGGCGAATTCAGTGGTGAAGTCCGTTTTTCGATCCGACTTTTAGTTTTCGAGAAAATGGCGAAAAACATGATCGTAAGTTGTGAACACAGATCAAGGCCCTTTTGGCTCTACGACGCGTAGTTTCCGAGATAAACGCCAAAAACGGAAAAATTTTTCGATTTTCGAATTTGACCCCAGTGTTATGCATCCTAACGCGGAATTTTATGGCGAATTCGCTGGTGAAGTCCGTTTTTCGATCCGACTTTTAGTTTTCGAGAAAATGGCGAAAAACATGATCGTAAGTTGTGAACACAGATCAAGGCCCTTTTGGCTCTACGACGCGTAGTTTCCGAGATAAACGGCAAAAACGGAAAATTTTTTCCATTTTCGAATTTGACCCCAGTGTTATGCATCCTATCGTGGAATTTTATGGCGAATTCAGTGGTGAAGTCCGTTTTTTCGATCCGACTTTTAGTTTTCGAGAAAATGGCGAAAAACATGATCATAAGTTCTAAACACAAATCAAGGCCCTTTCGGCTCTACGACGCGTAGTTTCCGAGATAAACGCGAAAAACGGAAAAAGTTTTCGATTTTTGAATTTGACCCCAGTGTTATGCATCCTAACGCGGAATTTTATGGCGAATTCTGTGGTGAAGTCCGTTTTTTCGATCCGACTTTTAATATTTGAGAAAATGGCGAAAAACATAATCGTAAGTTGTGAACACAAATCAAGGCCCTTTTGCCTCTACGACGCGTAGTTTCCGAGATAAACGCGAAAAAACGGAAAAATTTTTCCATTTTTGAATTTGACCCCAGTGTTATGCATCCTAACGCGGAATTTTATGGCGAATTCGCTGGTGAAGTCCGTTTTTCGATTTGACTTTTAGTTTCGAGAAAATGGCGAAAAACATGATCGTAAGTTGTGAACACAGATCAAGGCCCTTTTGGCTCTACGACGCGTAGTTTCCGAGATAAACGCCAAAAACGGAAAAATTTTTTCGAATTTCGAATTTGACCCCAGTGTTATGCGTCCTAACGCGGAATTTTATGGCGAATTTAGTGGTGAAGTCCGTTTTTCGATCCGACTTTTAGTTTTCGAGAAAATGGCGAAAAACATGATCGTAAACTGTGAACACAGATCAAGGCTCTTTTGGCTCTCCGACGCGTAGTTTTCCGAGATAAACGCGAAAAACGGAAAAAATTTTTCCATTTTCGAATTGGACCGCAGTGTAATGCAACCAAACACGGAATTTTATGGCGAATTCGCTGGTGAAGTCTGTTTTTCGATCCGACTTTTAGTTTTCGAGAAAATGGCGAAAAACATGATCGTAAGTTGTGAACACAGATCAAGGCCCTTTTGGCTCTACGACGCGTAGTTTCCGAGATAAACGCCAAAAACGGAAAAATTTTTCGATTTTCGAATTTGACCCCAGTGTTATGCATCCTAACGCGGAATTTTATGGCGAATTCAGTGGTGAAGTCCGTTTTTCGATCCGACCTTTAGTTTTCGGGAAAATGGCGAAAAACATGATCGTAAGTTGTGAACACAGATCAAGTTTCTTTTGGCTCTCCGACGCGTAGTTTCCGAGATAAACGCCAAAAACGGAAAAATTTTTCGATTTTCGAATTTGACCCCAGTGTTATGCATCCTAACGCGGAATTTTATGGCGAATTCAGTGGTGAAGTCCGTTTTTCGATCCGACTTTTAGTTTTCGAGAAAATGGCGAAAAACATGATCGTAAGTTGTGAACACAAATAAGGCCCTTTTGGCTCTACGACGCGTAGTTTTCCGAGATAAACGCAAGAACGGAAAAATTTTTCGATTTTCGAATTTGACCCCAGTGTTATGCATCCTAACGCGGAATTTGATGGCGTTTCAGTGGTGAAGTCCGTTTTTCGATCCGACTTTTAGTTTTCGAGAAAATGGCGAAAAAACATGATCCTAAGTCGTAAACACAAATCAAGGCCCTTTTGGCTCTACGACGCGTAGTTTCCGAGATAAACGCGAAAAACGGAAAAATTTTTCCATTTTCGAATTGGACCCCAGTGTTATGCATCCTAACACGGAATTTTATGGCGAATTCGCTGGTAAGTCCGTTTTTCGATCCGACTTTTAGTTTTCGAGAAAATGGCGAAAAACATGATCGTAAGTTGTGATCACAGATGAAGGCCCTTTTGGCTCTACGACGCATAGTTTCCGAGATAAACGCGAAAAACGGAAAATTTTTTCCATTTTCGAATTGGACCCCAGTGTTATGCATCCTAACACGGAATTTTTATGGCGAATTCGCTGGTGAAGTCCGTTTTTTCGATCCGACTTTTAGTTTTCGAGAAAATGGCGAAAAACATGATCGTAAGTTGTGAACACAGATCAAGGCCCTTTTGGCTCTACGACGCGTAGTTTCCGAGATAAACGACAAAAACGGAAAAATTTTTCGATTTTCGAATTTGACCCTAGTGTTACGCATTCTAACGCGGTATTTTATGGCGAATTCAGTGGTGAAGTCCGTTTTTCGATATGACTTTTAGTTTTCGAGAAAATGGCGAAAAACATGATCGTAAGTTGTGAACACAGATCAAGGCCCTTTTGGCTCTACGACGCATACTTTCCTAGATAAACGCGAAAAACGGAAAAAGTTTTCGATTTTTGAATTTCACCCCAGTGTTATGCATCCTAACGCGGAATTTTATGGCGAATTCTGTGGTGAAGTCCGTTTTTTCGATCCGACTTTTAATTTTTGAGAAAATGGCGAAAAACATAATCGTAAGTTGTGAACACAGATCAAGGCCATTTTGGCTCTACGACGCATAGTTTCGGAGATAAACGCCAAAAACGGGAAAAGATTTCGATTTTCGATTTGATCCCAGTGTTATGCATCCTAACGCGGAATTTTATGGCGAATTCAGTGGTGAAGTCCGTTTTCGATCCGACTTTTAGTTTTCGAGAAAATGGCGAAAAACATGATCGTAAGTTGTGAACACAGATCAAATCCCTTTTGGCTCTACGACGCGTAGTTTCCGAGATAAACGCGAAAAACGGAAAAAATTTTTAGATTTTCGAATTTGACGCCAGTGTTATGCATCCTAGCGCGGAATTTTATGTCGAATTCAGTGGTGAACTCCGTTTTTCGATCCGACTTTTAGTTTTCGAGAAAATGGCGAAAAACATGATCGTAAGTTGTGAACACAGATCAAGGCCCTTTTTTGCGCCCTACGACTCGTAGTTTCCGAGATAAACGCCAAAAACCGAAAAATTTTTCGATTTTCGAATTTGAGCCCAGTGTTATGCATCCTAGCGCGGAATTTTATGTCGAATTCAGTGGTGAACTCCGTTTTTCGATCCGACTTTTAGTTTTCGAGAAAATGGCGAAAAACATGATCGTAAGTTGTGAACACAGATCAAGGCCCTTTTGGCTCTACGACGCGTAGTTTCCGAGATAATCGCGAAAACGGAAAAATTTTTAGATTTTCGAATTTGACCCCAGTGTTATGCATCCTAGCGCGGAATTTTATGTCGAATTCAGTGGTGAAGTCCGTTTTTCGATCCGACTTTTAGTTTTCGAGAAAATGGAGAAAACATGATAGTAAGTTGTAAACACAGATCAAGGCCCTTTTGGCTCTCCGACGCGTAGTTTCCGAGATAAACGCCAAAAAAACGGAAAAATTTTTCGATTTTCGAATTTGACCCCAGTGTTATGCATCCTAACGCGGAATTTTATGTCGAATTCAGTGGTGAACTCCGTTTTTCGATCCGACTTTCAGTTTTCGAGAAAATGGCGAAAAACATGATCGTAAGTTGTGAACACAGATCAAGGCCCTTTTGGCTCTACGACGCGTAGTTTCCGAGATAAACGCGAAAAATGGAAAAATTTTTCCAATTTTGAATTTGACCCCACTGTTATGAATCCTAACGTGGAATTTTAGGTCGAATTCAGTGGTGAAGTCCGTTTTTCGATCCGACTTTTAGTTTTCGAGAAAATGGCGAAAAGCATGATCGTAAGTTGTGAGCACAGATCAAGGCCCCTTTTGGCTCTACGACGGGTAGTTTCCGAGATAAACGCGAAAAACGGAAAATTTTTTCGATTTTCGAATTTGACCCCAGTGTTATGCATCCTAGCGCGGAATTTTATGGCGAATTCAGTGGTGAAGTCCGTTCTTCGATCCGACTTTTAGTTTTTGAAATAATGGCGAAAAACATGATCGTGAATGGTAAACACAGATCAAGGCCTTTTTGGCTCAACGACGCGTAGTTTCCGAGATAAACGCGAAAAACGGGAAAAGATTTTGATTTTCGAATTTGACCCCAGTTTTATGCATCCTAGCGCGGAATTTCATGGCGAATGCAGTGGTGAAGTTCGTTTTTCGCTCCGACTTTAAGTTTTCGAGAAAATGGCGAAAAACATGATCGTATGTTGTGATCACAGATCAAGGCCCTTTTGGCTCTACGACGCGTAGTTTCCGAGATTAACGCGAAAAACGGAAACATTTTTCGATTATCGAATTTGACCCCAGTGTTATGCATCCTAGCGCGGAATTTTATGGCGAATTTAGTTGTGAAGTTCGTTATTCGATCCGACTATAGTTTTCGAGAAAATGGCGAAAATCTTGATCGTAAGTTGTGATTACAGATCAAGGCCCTTTTGGCTCTACGACGCGTAGTTTCCGAGATAAACGCGAAAAACGAAAAACATTTTAGATTTTCGAATTTGACCCCAGTGTTATGCATCCTAGCGCGGAATTTTATGGCGAATTCAGTGGTGAAGTCCGTTTTTCGATCCGACTTTTAGTTTTCGAGAAAATGGCGAAAAAAATGATCGTAAGTTGTGATCTCAAATAAAGGCCCTTTTGGCGCTACGACTCTTTGTTTCCGAGATAAACGCGAAACACGGGAAAATTTTCGATTTTCGAAATTGACCCCAATGTTATGCGTCCTAGAACGGAATTTTATGGCAAATTCACTGGTGAAGTCCGTTTTTTGATCCAGCTCTTAGTTTCCGAGAAAATGACGAAAAACATGACCGTAAGTTGTGATCTCAAATAAAGGCCGTTTTGGCGCTACGACGCTTTGTTTCCGAGATAAACGAATTTGACCCTAATGTTATGCGTCCTAGCACGGAATTTTATGGCGAATTCACTGGTGAAGTCGGTTTTTTGATCCAAATCTTAGTTTTCGTGAAAATGACGAAAAACAAGATCGTAAGTTGTGATCTCAAATAAAGGCCCTTTTGGCGCTACGACGCTTTGTTTCCGAGATAAACGCGAAAAACGGAAAAATTTTTCGATTTTCGAATTTGACCCCAATGTTATGCGTCCTAGCACGGAATTTTATGGCGAATTCACTGGTGAAGACCGTTCTTCTATCCGGCTCTTGGTTTTCGAGAAAATGCCGAAAAACATGATCGTAAGTTGTGATCTCAAATAAAGGCTTTTTTTTGGCGCTACGACGCTTTGTTTCCGAGATAACCGCGAAAAACAGAAAATATTTCAATATTTAAATTTGACCCCAATGTTATGCGACCTAGCACGGAATTTAATGGCGAATTCACTGGTGAAGTCCGTTTTTCGATCCGACTTTTAGTTTTCGAGGAAATGGCGAAAACTATGATGGTAAATTGTGATCTCAAATGAAGGCCCTTTTGGCGCTACGACGCTTTGTTTCCGAGATAACGGCAAAAACCGAAAAGATTTTCGATTAGCGAATTTGACCCCAATGTTATGCGTCCTAGCACGGAATTTTATTGCGAAATCGCTGGTGAAGTCTGTTTTTCGATCCGACTTTTAGTTTTTGAGAAAATGGCGAAAAACATGATCGTAAGTTGTGATCTCAAATAAAGGCCCTTTTGGCGCTACGACGCTTTGTTTCCGAGATAAACGCGAAAAAACGAAAAAATTTTCGATTTTCGATTTTGAATCCAGTGTTATGCATCCTAGCCTGGAATATTATGGCGAATTCACTGGTGAAGTCCGTTTTTCGATCCGACTTTTAGTTTACGAGAAAATAGCGAAAAACATGATTGTAAGTGGTGAGCACAGATGAGAGCCCTTTTGGCTCTACGACGCTTAGTTTCCGAGATAAACGCGAAAAAAGTTAAAGTTTTTCGATTTTTGAATTTGACCCCAGTGTTTTGCATCCTAGCACGGAATTTTATGGCGAATTCACTGGTGAAGTCCGTTTTTCGATCCGACGTTTAGTTTTCGAGAAAATGGCGAAAAACCTGATCGTAAGTTCTGAGAACAGATGAGAGCCCTTTTGGCTTTCCGACGCTTAGTTTCCGAGAGAAACGCCAAAACAGGAAAATTTTTTCGATTTTTGAATTTGACCCCAGTTTTATGCATCCTAGCACGGAAGTTTATGGCGAATTTACTGGTGAATTCCGTTTTTCATTCCGACTTTTAGTTTTGAAAAAAATGATCGTATGTTGTGAGCACAGATGAGGGCCCTTTTCGCTATATTACGCTTAGTTTCCGAGATAAACGCGAAAAACGGGAAAATTTTTCGATTTTCGAATTTGACCCCAGTGTTATGCAGCCTAGCACGGAATTTTATGGCGAATTCACTGGTGATGTCCGTTTTTCGATCCGCCTTTTAGTTTTCGAGAAAATGGCGAAAAACATGATCGTAAGTTGTGAGCACGGATGAGGGCCCTTTTGGCACCACGACGCTTAGTTTCTGAGATAAACGCGAAAAACGGAAAAATTTTTCGATTTTCGAATTTGACCCCTGTGTTATGCATCGTAGCACGGAATTTCATGGCGAATTCACTTGTGAAGTCCGTTTTTCGCTCCGACTTTTAATTTTCGAGAAAATGGCGAAAAACATCATCGTAAGTTGGGAGCACAGATAAGGCCCGTTTTCGCGCTACGCGGTTTAGTTTACGAGATAAAGGCGAAAGACGGAAAAATTTTTTGATTTTCGAATTTGTCTCCAGTGTTATTCGTCCTAGCACGGAATTTCATGGCGAATTCACTGGTGAAGCCCGTTTTTCGATCCGCGTTTAAATTTTTAGAAAATGGCGAAAAACATGATCGTAAGTTTTGAGCACAGATAAGGCCAGTTTTCACGCTACAAGTCTTCGTGTCCGAGAAAAACCGAAAAACGGAAAAATTTTTTGATTTTCTACTTTGACCCCAGTGTTATGCGTCCTAGCACGGAATTTCATGGCGAATTCACTGGTGAAGTCCGTTTTTCAATCCAACTTTTAATTTTCGAGAAAATGGCGGAAAGCATGATCGTAAGTTGTGGGCACAGATAAAGCCCGTTTTCGCGCTACGAGGCTTCGATTCCGAGATAAACGCGAAAAACGGAAAATTTTTTCGATTTTCGAATTTGACTCCAGTGTTTGTCGATTGGAGTCCTTGTTTTCGAGATATTGGCAGAAAAGGAAAAATTTCTGGATTTTTGAATTTCAACCCAATGTTCTGCGTCCTAAACCGGAATTTCATGGCGAATTCAGTAGTGAAGTCGTTTTTTCGATCCGACTCTTAATATTCGAGAAAATCGCGAAAAACATGATCGTTGGTTGTGATTTCATATTTCGCTCTCTTTGTTGATTGGAGGCCTTGTTTATGAGAGTTTCGCAGAAATAGGAAAATTTTTTTGGATTTTCGAATTTCAACCCAATGTTCTGCGTCCTAAACCGGAATTTCATGGCGAATTCAGTGGTGAAGTCCGTTTTTCGATCCGACTCTTAATTTTCGAGAAAATCGTGAAAAACATGATCGTTGGTTGTGATTTCAAATTTCGCTCCTTTTGTCGATTGGAGGCCTAGTTTCCGAGATATTCGCAAAAATAGGAAAAATTTTTGGATTTTCGAATATCAACCCAATGTTCTGCGTCCTAAACCGGAATTTCATGGCGAATTCAGTGGTGAAGTCCGTTTTTCGATCCGACTTATGATCGTAGGTTGTGACTTCATATTTCGCTCCTTTTGTCGATTGGAGGCCTTGTTTCCGAGATATTCGCAAAAATAGGAAAAATTTTTGTATTTTCGAATTTCAACCCAATGTTCTGCGTCCTCCACCACACAAGGTCACGCAGCGCTCCACCAGCAACGCGCGCCCGAGCAAGGGAAGGGAGATTTGAAGATACGAAACATATTCCAAATATTTACAAAACCATTGCAGTTTTTTCTGAAGTGTGATTTCCATCCTTCCGCATTTTCAGATTTTCGACTTTCTTTGATTGAAGGAATTAAAGGATGGAAAATAAGGATTTGTCATAAGTTTGTATCGTAATAAAATTGTTTATAACTTCAACTCCATTTAATGGGGTTTCATAAGATACGTATTAATGGGATCTTGAAACAAAGCACAATAAGAATAAATAATTAAACTGTAGAAAAAATATTGCATATTTTGGGCAAACCATTTCAATGTTAATAAGAACATAACTAGCGTACCCGTGCGAGAACTCTCGCATGTTAAATCCCACCTTTTCCCTATCCATTTGTCTATCCGTTCCATAAAGGAGAGGAACTACAAATGTACTTACAGAATATCAAACAAAATAACAATGTAATTGATGTTTGAAACAAATTTTTCAATTAAAGTTTATTCCACATTATAGAGAGATGTTCTTGGAACAATTCATTCTTCTTTAAAAACAACATTCGAAGAAATTTTTCAATCTTCCTTGAGAGTTAGCTTTTAGCTTTCCTTGATAGTCAAATAATAGAAGAGGTTTTTACTCTTGAGAAAGCCAAGTAAAGTAGTGCGAAAATACCGGATCGGGCAAGAACCTACTCATTGCAATATTATTTAACTTTCCTTGATTTGTTATGAAGAACCGAGTGGGTTTTGGAGAGTCAGGGTGCCATCTTGCTGGGGTGAGAAAATTGAAAAATTATTTGTTTACTAAAAAGTATTGAATTATTTTCTGCGTCCTTACGTACCTCAAGAAAAACAATTCCGAGCCAAAAAATAATCAAACTAAAGTTTTCACCTTTGAGTACTAAATTCCATTTGTTAGCATTAGAAACAAATTAGCAGGCATTAGTAAGCCCATTTCGGTACATGAGAATGTTGCTCAAACTATGTTTGCATTTTTAATATCTTAACGAACCGACACCTTGAATTTAAT
This sequence comes from Acheta domesticus, assembly GCA_031308135.1. NCBI lineage: Eukaryota > Metazoa > Arthropoda > Insecta > Orthoptera > Gryllidae > Acheta > Acheta domesticus. Next base: position 21,502,940 of record JAHLJT010004567.1, on the reverse strand, counting down.
ATCAAACGGTGTTTTATTTACAATATGAGTTTGCAGTTGGGCGTTGGTGTACATACTTCCAGATACCGCCAACATTTAAATCGTGCGTTTGGACTGCGATCGTTGGCAGTTGTCGAGTGACTTGCCCGTTCTTTCTATAATTTTAAATTTAGTTGTTTTTAATTGATTCACGTAGTATTGTAGGCTAGCGCGTTTTGATTTTTGTTTTCCATTTATTTCGAGCTATTTTACTTTAGCTACTTTAAAAGTTTGTTCTTTGTGTTGTGCCATAGCACATGTTTTCCCCCACTACCTCTGCGTACCCGTGCGGGAACTCGCGCATGTTAGACCCCACACTCATCCCTATCCTTCTATTTTCATTCTAAGAGGGAAAGTAGTTAACGAAACCTGTTTATTTGTTTAAAATCTATAAAGGTAACTTGCAATGTACTAACACAATTATACAAATAAAAGTAAAAAGCAATGCAATTAATGTGTAAAAGAAATTTTCAATAAATATTTATTCAATATCTTGGAGAATTTGCTTGGAACAATTCCCAACACTTACTTAAAGACATTTGAAGTAATTATTCAATATTCTTTGTCAATTAGGTTTTAGTTTTTCGTGATAGTCACAAAAATATTAGCTTTTTACTTTTGAGAAAGCTACGTGTCTGAACCCGTTGACTTAAAAATTTCATCGAATGATATCGAAAATATTGGTATGGGTAAAACACAAACACAGTCTTCACTCTTCATTGAACACCCACATCCTTCCACAATTAAGAACACACCACTTATAGACCACGAAAAAACGTTAATTGAATAGTTTTACTACACGCATAAGAAACAATCTTCATAGGTATAGGTATCAAGCAACTATAATAGTACTTCTAGTTGTTGCTGGAGAGCAAATCTTGAATTAATGATTATGCAAATAAACCTCGTCAGACTGCACAGACTACGGTGTTAACAGAAAGTGTAAATAAAGATTGTCGAATCTAAGCCTTCTAACCGTGTCGCCACAAAAATTGCTACCAGCAGGAAGGACTGAAATATTGAGTTGGCCTTGATAGTATTGAAGTGTGGAACAAAAAGTTAATTGAATGGATCGAAGAATGTCTTATCTTGTAGATTATGATGTGAAAAACGTTTCTTTGAGGCCTTTGGCCTCAAAATTTTACTTTTTAAGGCTCTAAAATGCTTCGTTTATGAGTTTTTTGCCGATATAGGTTGACATGTGATGCGAGTTGCATTTTACATGAATATTTCGATGCGTTTTTCTAAAAAAAATCATTCATATTTTTAAAGTCAAAATGGAATTCGTCAAGTCTCCGTGAAATTCTCTTTCTTTGGAGCCCTCATTTATGAAGATTGGTTGCGTGTGAGAGCCGGAACCCAAAGGTATACTACTGAAATAATACAGGAGACGATAATAACTTAGGGATAGAAATAATCTTATTTCAATAAATACTACTTAAGACAAATCCTTATTTTCGATCCCTAAGAAACACAAAATATCTGAAAATGGATCAGGATGGAAAGGAGAGTTCAGGAAAAATGCAACAGTTTTGTGAATATTTTTCGTATCCTCACCCTGGCGAAAATCCGTGTTGTGAGGGTCTGTATAGCAGCTGTGTTGTACGTGTTTTTCGTGTCTTGTTCCTGTAGTGTAGCATACTGTGTGCCTACTGTGCACCGTCCCTGCTCTGCAGTAGTCCATATCTCTTGTACGCTTGGTTTGAAACCGTTTGTATAAGGTGTGCCAGAGGTGTGCACAAACCGTATAAAGCGTACCGTTTGTATACAAAATAAGGTGTGCACAAACAAAGTTGGTTAGTATTGGTTATAGGTTTGGTTAGTATTTGGTGAGTTCGTGCCCTTTTAGAAGATTGCAGTTTAGTTATATATTAATCAGTAGTCAGTGTGCGGATTTCGTGAAGTAAGCGGCAATTTTCTGTGGAAATCACATAATTTCATTTCTAATTTCTTTGTGGATGTGTGTCCCATCGAATGTCTGCTCTTGAAATTACCAAACACCAGTATGTTTACTTGTGGCAAACAAACTCTCTTCGTATCGTCATCGATGGCCCGTAAAGAGTTAATGCATGAAATAATCCTAACACAATCATGTTTAATGGTAAGCAAATACGTTTCTTTAATTGTGACTAAATTTAATACACACATAATAATAGTATATTTATTGTTTCAGAAATAACCCCTAAAAATTAGGGTTACCTTCACCAACGTGTCGAGTGGTCATAATCTGATTATTGATGAGGTAGAAAAGAAAACTAAATACAATGTATGATCTAGGATATTCAAATACTGGCTGTTTATAAATTGACCACACTATGAAGATTAAGTTCCACCAGTTCATAGGCAGTGATTTGGTCAATTTCGAAAATTGCGTGTGTATTTCAATGAAACAACAACACATATATTGACACAGAGAAAATATGGTTTCATTCGTGTGATAGGTTGTTTTTTGTTTTTGTTTTTTTGTTTTTTTTAACTTATAGCAGATAAAATAATTTTGTTAGAAAGTGAAATAACTTGTTTGATTTTCAAGTGGTGTAGCAAAGTGTGCAAATTAGTGCTATAAAGTATAATATATTGTGTTGCTCCATAGCATTTATTTTTTTTAATAAATGATTTTCTTAAAAATTAAACTTAAGAATAATTTCCCTTGACTCTTTCAAGAAACCAAGATATATTTGAGTTATTATGACTAGTGTAAGCCTACATGTTAATTGAATTGTGCTACATGCAATACGTTACGACAGGTTTCCAATTGGATGTTTTTGATATTTTTTTAACTGAAGTATTTTACTTCACATTAGCTAATTTTTCAAGTTTTCATAATGAATGCCCAAAAATACTACACTACTAGTTAACATTCTTGCAATACGCAAATAAAATGTGCTATCATATGCTAATTTTTACACCAATTTGGTTAATGTTGTCTATTGCAAAGAAAATTATTCGAATAATGAAAAAATGCCTTCCACGTGATTCCTGCAAGCCTCTTTTCATTGAGCTGGGAATCCTACCATTGCCTTGTCTATTTATTTACGAATCTATAATATTTGTCAAAAATGACCTACTTAACGGAGGGAACATATTTTCATGCAATATTGATATTTATAATTACAACACACGCCGTAGAAATCACGTGCATCAAGTGTCAGTATCAACAGCTCAGTACAAGAAATCAACATACAATACATGTACGTTACTTTACAACGCATTGCCAGATGACATAAAACAATTAAAGTCGGTATACAAATTTAAGTTAAAAGTAAAATCTTTCCTGCTGCAAAACTGTTTCTATACAATTAGAGACTATACTGATCGTGAAAAAGAAAAATAATGTTTAATGTAACAAAACAAAGATATATAATGACTTAGTTTATGTTTGCATTGTATACATTTAAAAAAATATTTAATACGCCTGTAACAAGTAATGTACTTCAGCTTCCGGGTCAATGACCCCCATCTCGATCAGGTTTTTGTCCAGTTTCCCTGATCCATAGAGCAAATGCTGAGATGGCCCCTTGTTTTGCTTCTGGACGTAAATGTAGCTTCACTGTGCGCACGTTTTGTTGAGCACTCCTTTTGCTTGTAGTTCATTTACAGTTGAAATTGATTTTCTATAACTCGGGAAAAAACATTTTTCAAATATCTTTATTTTTCTAAAATAATTATTTTCTAAATTAATGTTTTCGTTTTCGTTTTCGTTTTTTTTTTTTTTTTTTTTTTTTTTTTTTTTTTTTTTTTTTAATAAAATTCTGGCCCTCAAGAAAATGTGCGCAGATAAATTTCTTTACCCACACGTCATATACAGTTTTTACTGTTTTTTGACTAAATAAATAAATAAAAATAAATATTGTGTATAATTGAATGAATATAATTTCTTTCGATAGTTTTCAATATCTTATGTCTGAAGACAATCAGTAGTACTGCTTTATATGCAATCAGTATTTGATGTAATTCCAATTATAGAAATATCTTGTTTTTATTGGAAGCCCAATAAAAATAAGATATTTCTAACTATTTTCTTAAAACAAAATAGTGAACAATTCGTGTACGTTCCAATTCAGCTCAAGCGTACATTCATTTGGGCCAAACTACACGTTTGGTACACAAAAACGCATATCGTGACAAGCTCTTGTTCACATCCGTACATAGCAGATGCGATTTTAGTACTTGCAAGTACTAAAATCCCTTCCCTTTCCCGACCCCGCGTTTGCTGGGGGAGCGCTGCGTGACCTTGTGGGGCTGACTGTTACAATGAAAATATCCGTTAAACACTAGTCGCAAAAAAATCACAATTACTCAAAAAAAATGCTTATCTAACATATGACAATATTATTATCTTTGGATTTGTCTTTTTACTCTTGTCATGATAGACTGAAAAAATATATACAGTCCCATTTGAAAAAACAAAGTTACCTCGAATATCTCGTAAAATACAAGTGATAAAAGAGAAATCAATACACATATCAATAAGCCCCATTCCCTCATTATCTTCCGTGAAAACTGCATTGCAATATCTTCAACCGTTCAAAAGTTACAGGAGGTGCTAAAGTTACGTGACTCACCTGTATAAATTACAACAACAAAGTAAACTTTAAACAAAGAATTGTCCAAATGCACTTAAGTGGTAACAACTTTTTGGACAACCTGTTTACTATATCCTGCTAAGATATGTAATAAAAATTACTCTTGCGAACTACCGGTTCAAATATTCGTGAAAGCTACAGAGTTACTATTTATCCACCTAATGCTTGTGAATTTGTGAAATCGGGTGAGATCAAAGTGCGCGGATTCTCAATAAACGTGCAACAGTTGAACGATTGGCACCCACGAATGAGTTTCGCTCGTGTTTCAGATGAACAAGGTCAAGAAAGGAAATAAGCTGTTGTTTACTTACAATGAACGGCGGCGGAATCTGTTCTTCATTTTGTGGAAAGCGTTTCCAACGTAACAAATATAATTAAATTCATGATGCAAGGTTAATTCGGCCAGGGCCAATTACCTTCGTGCACATTCCATCACAATAATACCCGGAATTTTGAAAGCAGCCACATACCAAATAAACCATCATTACCTTGTTGCAAGTTATTGAAACAGACACATGAAGATTTTTTTTAAATAACACCTTAATAGTATTTATTTTTTCAAAAACATATATTTTTCCGTTTACGTATCGTCAGTCGAGAAGTTCAAATAACTAGCGTACCCGTGCAAGAACTCTCGCATGTTAAATTTCACCCTCTTTTGTATCTTCCCTTTTCCATATTTAGAGAGAAAGTTGTTAACGAAACGTTTATTTGTTTAAAAAATTAAAAAGGTAACTTCCAATCTATTTATAAGATTTAAAATAACAATAAAGAAAAATGAAATTGATGGTTGAATCAAGTTTTGAATAAAGCCCTGCTCAGTATTATAGACAGTATAATCTTTCTTATAGACTTGTTCTTGGAACAATTCACAACACTTCCTTAAAAACATTTGAAGTAATTCTACGATCTCTTTTGAGTTAGCTTTTCGCTTTCCTTGATAATCACTACTAGTGGTGCTACAGAATGGCACAGACTTTCCCGCACTAGTTTTCTATTTCCTTGGGTCTTCACTTGCTATTTGGAATAGCCACATACTCTTTCTTGCCGGCTGCCATTCATCAATGCCAAAAGCACATTTTTTTGTTTTTTCAGTTTCCTATTGGTAGAATGGAAATAATAATTTTAGAACACAAAAATGCAGTCCTAAATAGCAGTTTTCTTTTAAAAATTATGAGCAGTTTTAAAGAAAATTGCGTTTTAGTACTACTAAAAATGCGAAATTTAAAGCTCATTTTCACAGAAAATTTTTGAGTTTTCAAAATACTTTATTTGAAGTTATTTGAAGCACTTACACTCACAAATATAATAATTTTTACAAATTGCTGATAACGTGCATATTAAAGATGTGAGAGATCTTTCAAAAAAATTACGTTTATATAAATTTTGAAAAAACAAATATAACTCAAAATAAACTTTACGTCCTATTAAAGAGTGTAATAAGCACTATCTGTTACAAGAGTTAGAAGAAAAAAATTGCAGCCATATATGAGAAAATGGCGTTTGAGCGTTTCTGAAAATGTGGAATTTTGAGCTACTTTTCACAGAAAACGGTTGTGTTTTTGAGAACCTTTACTTGACATTATTTAAAGCAATTGAACTTGTAAATATAATACTGTAAACAAAACGGCACTAATGTAAATATTAACAACGTGAGAGACAAGTCAAAAAAAATTACATTTTTGCAATTTTTCAAAAAACAATAGAATAGAGCGATATGGAGTTTATGTCATCTCATAGGGTACATTTGGCACTATCTCAACCAAAAGTTTAAAGAAAAAATTTGGAGCAGTTTTTGAAAAAATCTTGTTTCTGTATTTTTTTAAAATTGCACATGTTATACGCAATATTCAGCGAGAACTACTAAAATTTTCAAAAAAATTTACATGACCTTAAAGAAAGAACTCACTATGAAGAAAAAATTTTATTTGAAGGGAAAATCTCCATCTGCAATTTTGTAGTTGGTGGAAGACACCGAATAAAATTCTTTTTGCAGTTTTGCAGTTTGCAGTTTTCAAAAATTCAGTTATCAGTGAAAATCAGACCTATGCCACCTTAATAAGTGTATTTTACTCTATTCTTACAAGAAATTTACAGAAAAAATTTGGAGCCATTTTTGAGAAAATTTTGAAAATGTCCGAAGGGCTCCAAGTAAAGTACCCCCAAATTTTACAGAATCTTTTTGAAAATCTCAAAGCTTCGACTAGAACCAGATCAACTAGGGAATATCCATTTTGAAAGAAATCGTACATATGGTTTAGGCGTTAGCAGTGTTCACAGATGGACGGATGTTTTCCTTTCAATTGGTTTTTCGGTATCAAGGATCCACAAAACAGGGTTTTTCTGGTTACACCACGTGTTAGGTGATTTTTTTTCTTAATTTAGCAACTGATCCACCACTGGGTGATGTGTTAGAAATGGGAAGCAAAATGAGAGTCAGTCAGTTTATTCATAGTAGATACCTTTATTAATTCCTTTTAATATCAATCAAGTTCACAATGTCTCTTCCGGAAGTCAATCGATCACAGATAGCTCAGTACAATTGAATCATAGCAATAAGAGCTACAGCTAAATACCCTACGTAGATTCATTTTGGCATGGAAGGAACATTTAGTCAACCATTGTCCATCTTATTTACTTCAGTGGACAACGCACCATGTCTTGTCAGCCATAGATAGCACCAAGATGTAATACATAATTTAACAGTTGATGAATGACATTTTCAAAAATATACATGTCTTGCAATTGCAAAAATAACACATTACAATATATTCTAATTCCCTTTGATTATGAAGTTTAATAATAATGGCACATGTTGCACAAGTATATTTTGCTTGAGCAAGACCATGTACCTATCAGGGATTTGAACAAGTCATCAGCAGCTGATATTGCAGAATACATTCTTTATTATCACAGAACAAAAAAAAGTAAAAAGTTTCTCCCAAGAAAAAGAATTTACAGCAAAACTCTTTAGTGTATTACACAATGTTTTATAGCAAATTGTGTATGAAATAAGAGAAAGGAAAATGGAGCCAATTTTACAAATAAACATTTCTATTAGTGAAAATGGAGAGAGTGAAACAAAATCAATTAGAATAAAACAAGTACAAAAATTCAGCAATGAGTAAAAATGTACAGAAAGAAAATTTATATTTAAGTGGCATGAAGCGATAAGATAAAGTTAATAGCACATGAACAAACAGTTACTGAAAATGTTATGAAACTGTAGTGGGCACTTCAGAAGCGATACGCCTCACCGCACCAGGAGAGCGGCCAAGGCGTGGAAGGCGCCCCCCTCCCTCCTCCTGTAGAAGAGGGGGCACGCAGCCGGCTCCCTTCCCCTGCGAAGGGGTAGAAGACGACGAGGCAGCCGCGGGGCGAGGGCCCCGGCATTCGATCACCGACCGCTATTAGTAGAACATTAACTGGACTTAGACATTGTACCTGGCGCACTACTTGTGATTCTTGGATTAACGGCTTTTGTAACTTATATAACGACCCGGCTACGATAACATCTCCTGGATATTGTGACTCCTGGCAGCGTTTTTTGGAATATTCTTTGGGATTTTGGTGAATAATAAATTGTTGTTGCAGACAGCAGAGGGTTGTTTCATTGGTATACAACAATTTATTTGGCGACGAGGTAAAAGAAGATGGCAACAGGCGACCAGACGGCACAACTCATCGGGCTAATACAGCAGCAATTACAGCGACAAGAGGAATGGCAGGAAAGACGGGAGGAGCGCCAGCTACAGCAGCACGCGGCCTTAATGCAAGCGATCACGGCCATGGCCACGCCAGCGGCTCAGCGGCAGGTAATACCGTCCTTTCCCGGCTTCGACGAGCACAAGGAGAAATGGTGTTCGTATGCGGCGAGGTTGCAGCAACACTTCGCTTTTCATAAGGTAACGGACGAAGACTGCAAGCGCGCATTTTTCCTAAGCATTTCTAGTAGTGAAATTTACGAGTTATTGCAGAAGCTCAGCCCGCAAGAACCAGTAGAAAGTTTAAAATTTAAGGAGATTATGAGCAAACTTAACAAGTTTTACCTTAAGGAGCCGCATGTGATAGCAGCCCGTTACAGATTCTACCAGAACAGAATGCAGCCGGGGCAGACGCACGCGCAGTGGGTGGTGCACTTGAAAGGCTTAGCCCGAGAATGCGAATTCAATTGCAAATGCGGGAGGTCGTATGCCGAGAGCTTGATTAGGGACATGGTGGTGGTACATACGCCTGAGGACAAAGTGCCTATGAGGCACTACAAAAAAGCAACCCGACATTAGAGGAAGTTAGGAACTTAGCATCAGTTTACGAGGTCACGGCATCGACGGCACAGCAGATGGAGGCAGGACGCACAGTCATGCAAGTACGCGTGAACGCGGGGCAAGCGCAGCGTGCAGAGGCCAAGGGTAGCGCAGCGGTTAGGAAGGACGAGGTCAATCACAAGCTCAGGTCATGTCGAGGATGCTTTATAACACATGATAGGAAGGAGTGCAGATTTCTTAAGGCCAGGTGTTTTAAATGTGACAAAGTGGGGCACATTCAATCAGTGTGGGCGGCAAGAGCCAAGAATAGTAGCAGGGCACGAAAAGCAGAAGAGATGGATTGTAATGAGGTGTGTCAAATTAACGAGGTTTTGAACAGTGATGTAGTAGGATCAGAGCAAACCTGATAGTTAACCGGACAGCAGTAGAGTTCCAGATAGACACGGGCTCGCCGGTGACCCTAATGAATCTAGTCACCTATCAACGTATCGCCAAAATGCAATAATACAGCCATTCAGCTTAGAACCTTAGTGATTGGGCGACGCCTTTAGTGCTAGTGAAAAAAGCTGATGGGAACATCCGCCTATGCGGAGATTTCAAAGCAACAGTGAATGCACAACTGCACATTGAGAGGTACCCAATACCTAAGCCTGAGGATCTGTTCCAGAAGCTTTCTGGGGGGAAGTACTTCTCAAAGATAGATTTAAAGTGATTGGGCGACGCCTTTAGTGCTAGTGAAAAAAGCTGATGGGAGCATCCGCCTATGCGGAGATTTCAAAACAACAGTGAATGCAAAACTGCACATTGAGAGGTACCCAATACTTAAGCCTGAGGATCTGTTCCAGAAGCTTTCTGGGGGGAAGTACTTCTCAAAGATAGATTTAAAAGAAGCGTATTTGCAACTTCCTCTGGATGAGGAGTCTAGAAAATGCTTAACTGTCAATACACCCATAGGATTGTTGCAGTACCAGCGGTTGCCATTCGGGGTGGCATCAGCGGCAGCGATATTCCAGCGCTACATCGAACAAGTGACAGCCCGGGTCCCGGGCTGCATCAGCTACCTGGACGACATCGTTGTTACGGGGTCGTCGAACGAGGAGCACCTGCGGAACTTGGAGCATCTGTTGTGCAAGTTGCAGCAGGAAGGCCTGAAAGCGAAATTGTCAAAGTGTGATTTTTTTAAAAAACAAATAAAATACCTGGGGCATGTAATCGACAGTGGAGTGAGGCCAACAACAGAGAACGTGCAAGCAATCATGCAGCTACCACCTCCTGGCGATATTAAGCAGTTGCAGTCGTTCATGGGCAAGGCTAACTACTATGCTAAATTTATTAAGCAGTTTGCGACGTTAGCAGCCCCGTTGAATGCGCTGAGGAAGAAAGGAGCGCATTTCAGGTGGTCGGAGACGTGTCAGCAAGCATTCGACACGATTAAGAAACATTTGGTAGAAGCAGTTAAATTGATGCATTTCAACCCGGACAGGATTGTCACGTTAGCCACGGACGCGTCAGAGTACGGAATTGGCGCGGTCCTGTCGCAGAAGAACGAGAATGGACAAGAGGTGCCAATAGCGTTTGCATCTAAAACGCTCAGCTTACAACAGAGGCGGTATTCACAGATTGAAAAAGAGGCACTTGCAATAATATATGGTGTTAGAAAGTTCAATGATTACTTGTTTGGGAACAAATTTATTATTATTACAGATCACAAACCACTGGTGACCTTGTTTCATCCAGCCAAGAGGGTACCGGACAACATGGTAAGGAAGCTCCAGAGATGGGCGTTGTTCTTATCTGATTAAAACTATGACATTGTTTTCAGGAGCACAGCGCAGCATGCGAACGCTGACGCGTTATCGCGACTGCCAGCCGGCGAGGACCCTGAGTTCGACAGTTTAGAAGTCGACTCGCTGCAGATCGATAGAGAGCAGGACCAGGCGGTGCAACAGTTTCCTGTCGACGCTAGGCGAATCGCCCGGGCGACGGACCAGGATCCCATGCTGAAGAGGACACGGGAGTATGTTCGCACAGGGTGGCCAGCTAAAGGGAAGAACGTACCATTCTTCAAACTACAGGAACGCCTCTCCACTAAAGCAGGTATCTTGCTTCTCAGCACAGGCGACAGTGTGAGGGTGGTGGTGCCAGCCAGCCTGCGCGGGGAAGTTTTAAGAACTTTGCATAGGGGACATTGGGGAATTGTATTGACTAAACAGCTCGCCAGACAGAACTGCTATTGGCCGGGCATAGATCGTGATATTGAAAAAATGGTCAGGGCATGTCAGAGTTGCCAGGCGTACCAAAAGAATCCCCGTCAACAATGGGTTTCTTGGCCAGATCCGGAAGGGCCATGGGATAGACTGCACGTGGACTTTGCAGGCCCCTTCCAGGGATCGACGTGGCTTATAGTGACTGATGCGCAGACAAACTTTCCGTATGTCTCGGAAATGACGAATCCCACGGCGCATGCCACCGTGAGGGTCCTGCAGAGAATATGTAGCATTGAAGGATTGCCCAGGGCAATAGTGTCCGATAACGGCCCCCAGTTCACATCGGAAGTGTTTAAAAGATTGTGATAGCAACGGTATAAAGCACCTTCTAGCACCACCGTATCATCCCCGCTCTAACGGTGAGGCAGAACGCTTTGTGCAAACGTTTAAAGCAGCGATGGTAAAGGCAAAGTATGAGGGAGTCAGTAGGGAGCAAGCAGTGCTATTGTTGTTGACATCATACAGGGCCATGCCGGGAAAAGACGGTAGGAGCCCGGCGCAGAAGTTGCATGGTAGGCAGCCTAGAACGTTATTATCTTTATTGCATCCTACAGAGAAAAGCGGGAAACAACAGTTTGAGCCCAAGTACGCTGTAGATTGTCCAGTGTTTGTGAGGACTTTCAGGGAAGACCCAGCACCTGGCAGGATAATCAGAGTAGAGGGGGCCAGAATCTACGTAGTACAAACACAGTACAAAGTAGTTAGGAGACACCAGGAGCATATTAGGCATCGGACGTTTGACATACCCGACTTAGACAAGACGCAGCCGGCAGGACATGAGGAGCAGGACGAGAACTCAAACTGTTTAGCTTTCAGAATGATGGACGCGGAGTGGAACTGCCGCCACAGAACGAGCAAGCCGACGAGCAGTCAGCATCGTCATCATCAGCAGCATCGGCAGCGGCAGCAGCGCAGGTCGCAATAACGGCACAGGATGCCCAATCAGCAGGGGAGCAGCAGCACATGGAGCCGCGGCTGATCGGGCGGGCCCGCCTGATGGACAGCGACAGCGAGATGCACGAGACAGCAGAGGAAGCAGAGGGGCGACAACCGCAGGAGATGCAGTCGCAACAAGAGGCAGTCGAAGGCGACGCCGAGATGCGGGAGCTGGCCGCCGGAGCAGAGGGGCAACAACCGCACCCGGAGCAAATGCAGCACCAGCAGCAACACCACAGCGGCGACACCGAGATGCAGGACGCAGCCTCCGGGAAGGAGGCGCGACCGGAGCAATTGCCGAAGCAGCAGCAGCAGAAGGCAGCACCCAGGCGCCGCAGCGCGCGCCTGCAGAAGCGCCTCGCCCCATACTCCCACAATTAGGTGGGGAGGGTGTAGTGTCCTCTACGCGGGCACTTCAGAAGCGATACGCCTCACCGCACCAGGAGAGCGGCCAAGGCGTGGAAGGCGCCCCCCTCCCTCCTCCTGTAGAAGAGGGGGCACGCAGCCGGCTCCCTTCCCCTGCGAAGGGGTAGAAGACGACGAGGCAGCCGCGGGGCGAGGGCCCCGGCATTCGATCACCGACCGCTATTAGTAGAACATTAACTGGACTTAGACATTGTACCTGGCGCACTACTTGTGATTCTTGGATTAACGGCTTTTGTAACTTATATAACGACCCGGCTACGATAACATCTCCTGGATATTGTGACTCCTGGCAGCGTTTTTTGGAATATTCTTTGGGATTTTGGTGAATAATAAATTATTGTTGCAGACAGCAGAGGGTTGTTTCATTTGGTATACAACAGAAACATAATTAGTTCTTAAAACAAAATAAAATGATATGTAAATGTGAAATAAAGTTTATTATATGATTTACTATCTTTTTATATTTTGGCTGAAAATTGCTCAGAACATAGGACTTAATTATGAAATCTGAATGAAGAAATAAATGAAGTAGCAAGAAAAAGGCTGTGGCAATGTACACAAGCTGAAAACAGAAAATTATGCTATACAATAATATTTATAACCACAAATTAATGTTCTGGTCAGATCATTAACCCTTAATTAGAAACATCAGTCAGCTAGACTGCCGTCGTTAACCCTTAATTAGAAACATCAGTTAGCTAGACTGCCATCGTTATTTCTGGTAGTATGGAAACGGTTTGGAATGCAATTGCCCATCCTAGTTCCTTCATATTAATCAATTGTCCACACACAGTATGGATTCTCTTGTTTCATGATTACCTGTTGCCTGGTGAACACACTTTTCTGAAAATGTGTAGGTCTGACTACAACGGTTACCAGATTTGAAAAAAATAGCATACGAGAAATTTGGGAGTGTTTATTTGATCAAGAAATTATTAAAACCATTGTTTCATGAACAAATGTGAAAGTGCTGACCATCTAAACTCAACCACACAACTAATTCAGCTAATTATAGCTTACAGCATATGCAAGCTTTGACCGGTCTCCTCATGTATATGTCAATTTTCAAATTGACAATGAAAACGTGTCTTCCTTTTGGCAAAAGACTTGTTTAGAAGGCCAGTATTTAGTGCAATTATGACAACCAGACATTTTGAAATACTAATAAATTGCATTTGGCTTGATGATTCCACCGCTTATGAGAAGACAAAAAATACTGATCATGTAGCACCAATTCATGTTTTTTTCTAATTTACGTTGTTGTTTTTTTGTTGTTTGTAATTTTTGTTTTTTAAAATATGTGTTATACTTAAATCAAGTAGTTATTTTATTGCCTTCTTCCCAAAAATAATAAAAAAAGTTTTAATAAATCAGAAAATAATTTGAGGGATATATTCTAAACTGTATATTTCTAATTATGGACTTTTGACTATTTCCTGTTTAAGTGTTAGCCATAAAAATGCCAACAAGAAACAAAGATATAGGGCAAGTTCAATTGTGAAATTACTGAAATCACACAAAATAATATTTAAAATATTCGCCAGACAAGGTTCCTTGTAAAGGTAACTTCATCAATTAAATCCATATTGAATTGGCATACAATTTGTAAATTTCCTTTGAAAGCATACTCTTTCATGTACAATGTAAGTCACTCTATACAGGCAATTTTATTCTTACTGTTAATTACTCAACAGTCCAACTGATGTAAGAACCAAGATTCAGTAGTATTAGAATTGAGTAAAATAAACTTAAGATTATTTATCCAGAGAAAGAAATAATGTGCTTACAACACAAATTATTTTTACCACTGATCTTAAATGAAGACTACTAGTTGATAATCGTTCTTAAAAGGGATCAAATGTAAGAAAAGTCAATTAAATGATGGCTCTCATGAATGTGTTAATTTCCTTTTTGACACTTCAAAACAAACTAATTTTGAAGAACAAAATAGACTTCTATTCATTAAATCAATTCATTACAAATGGTGGTGCTGCTTCTAGTCACTGTTAAATTCATACCTTGAAAATCAAACCACTGCAAAATAAACTCAAACATGTTATACTATGATCAGGATAAGTTTCAACATTTAATTGAAATCCATCAACAACGACTATCATTATTAATCATATCATTTTAAATTAAAGCTAGTTGAGATTTGTAATAAAATGTCACTTCAAGCATACAAGTTTTCTGAATGTACTTCTACACATTTGCAAAGCAATGGAGCATTGAGATGATTTAACTTCCTTTACCATCTCATTCACAAAAAAGATTTATGAGAGGAAGGATACAAAAATTGATTGGCTAGAATTTAGTTAAACAAAGAAATATGCATTGAAAATAAATTAATTACAAGAAGGGTTTTAAATATTCATACTGTATCATTCTGATGGAAGCAGTAAACTTAGTCATCCAACATAGAGTCGAGCCAGTCCTCCAAGTCTTCTGTCTTTTTCTCCGCCACAGGAGGAGGTGTGGCAGCCACAGATTCATCTGGAACACAAGCGAGCAGGAATCCACCCCTTCAGAAAGCAAGTTTTCCTTTATAACAAAACTTGAGTAACTTTATTGTTTATTTCTACTATAAATACAGGGAGTGTATTTCTACAACACATAGGATAACATATACATTTTAGAACATACCTTTATGCAATGTAAATGCTATGTCTCTCCACAAACAAGAAAATGTAATGGTATCATACTTCATTTGCTATGTTGCTTTAAAATGTCTAAAGAAATAGTTTCCAAAAATATGGAAACTATTTTGATACAGGAAGCAAAATCCTCTTTCAAAATTTAATATACATTCAGAATATCCATTATTTACTGCATTTGGATGAGAAATGTACCCTCAGAGGCATTTTTACAAAAATTGTGACTTTCAAATAATGCCAAAATATGGCCAACTTCGATGTGCTCAATCTCCTACACTACTGGTACTACAGCACCAAGATTTACATAAGAGATGGTATGTGCATTACTGTTTATCTTGCAATTAGGACAACATTCTTAACATACACGAACAGGTTAAATGTGGTGACTTCCTAGAGTGCATTTTGAAGGAAAATTACGTGTTTTGCGTACGTTTTTCGCGAATTTCTGGAAAACAAACAATCTGTTGGGAAAATGCTTATCACCAGTGAATTTGCCATGGAATTTCAGGCTAGGGTGCTAGTTTTCAGAAGAATCAGGCTCCTGTCGAAAATCGACAAATTCAACAGGATCGTGGAATTTTCACTTTTTTGCAAATTCAACAGGATCGTGGATCGTGGAATTTTCGCTTTTTTTAATCACCCAACAGAATGGGCAGAAAATGCCCATTCAAAAAGAAAAATCCTCTTTCAAAACTTAATATTCTAACTTAAGAGAATTACGTGTTTTGCATACATTATTTGCAATGTTTTCCTAACCAAAAAAACTATTTAAAAAATCTAAAGTTCCAGTTCATAATTTTGAGAAGTACAAACATATGAGGGACATGTAAGGAACATGTGAACATGTGGAGGACATGTAGGGGTACATTTGCTGAATATGCAGGGTAGATGTCAGGAACAGGTGTGAAATATGCAAGAAACATATGGGAAACAGCATGGGGAAGATTTAAAAAATATAAAGGAAACAGGTGGGAGAACACTAAAACAATTTGTGGGAAATGTAGAGAACATGCAGGTGGCACAAGGAACATTTAGAAAATACATGTAGAACATTCAGGGGAACATGCAAGGCACATGCAAAAGTCTGGGGAGTGGATTCTTCACTATTCACATACCACACAACAGCCAAAGAACACTCATGAGGCCTTCGAGCATACCTTGATCAATAGCAGCCCTCACGGCAGAGGTGGGGGCTGCAAAGTTGAGGGGTTGAGTTGCAGTGGCAGGTTTCCGCAGAGAGAGTAGGAAGTCCAGCTGATCCTCCTCCTTGCAAGGGGAAGGAGCGCCAGGGGCAATCTGAGGGATTTCACGCGCAGGAGTACTCCTGGAGACTGCCTTTTGCTGTTGCTGCAGTTGTTGCTGTTGCTGTTGTAACTGCTGCTGCTGCTGCTGTAGATGTTGCTGGCGAGCAGTCTTCTCTTTGGGAACTGCCAAAGGCATAGAAGGAGGCTCCTTGACCACCTGAGGTTCGGGATCCCTTGACCTCTCACCACGACGAGGTTTCTCCTTGTTCACAAAAGCAGATATTACTGGCTTGGGGGCTTCAGGCTGCATCAGTACTTGAGTGTGAGGCGACTTTTCCTTCTCAAAAAGTGGAGACGTGGTTGGTATTGTCACCTCAGGCTGACGCTGAGTGGGGGGAGGGATGTGCGGAAGCTGCTCTTTGGAGATGGATCTTGACTCGGGCTGATCAACTGTGTTCTTCTGAGAGTCATCCTGAGACACACTGGGAACTGATGGCGTACGGCTTTCACCACTCGGGAAATGGCTCACAGCTTCCTCTGTGTCATTGTCCTGCCCCCAGCTTCGCCGCTTGTTTGCTCTGTTCTTGCCACTTCTCGACTTCTTCTTGACTGAAAATCACAATATATAATGAATACAGAATTTAAGGCTTATCTAGAAATGAGACAACTATTATTATTCAACATCTACGTATTAATAGGAAGCACAATTTCTCTGTACATTCATTAGAACAATCGGCTGATCGGTTTTGGCGCTAGCATTGACAAACCGATGTTTTGTTGTCAATTGCTTTTTTGCTTCTGAGGACCCACAAAACAGAGATTCTAGCTACACCACCTGTTAGAAGTAGTAATTTACTATAAACAAGAACATGCTTTATCCACTTTTTCGTTACCAGAGCCTGTCAGTAAGAGCTTTTGTATCGAAAATTCACCGTCCTCCCAGTGCTCAATTATAACACTTTCTCTTCTTAAAAAGTAAGGGCAAGAGAGTAGAAAACAAAAACTAGCCACCACTGCAGTAAATAATGTTAAAACACACCTAGCCTATAATTTTTTAACTTTCCTGTAATTAACACTTTTTTCCATTGGTCCACTGAAAATGTGAAAAAGGGGTGTATACTTTTATGTAACCATTACAAACTTTTTTTACTTATTTTTTTATTAAATTATCCACTGAATAAATTTTTCCTATAAGTCACCATAACCTGAAAACCTTCCTTAAGTGACAACCTCTATTAAAGACCAATTTCCACCGTGTAGTGACTGCTTACGAGATTACCCACTACAACAATTATTTCCAAATGTCTGCAGAATTATTATTTTTTGTCAAATATCATTCCATTGAGAAACAGAATTTATTATTTATATATGTACATATATATTGTGTTTAAAATATGTATGTATATATTATATATTTATTTTTTCCAAGATACACAAGAAAAAATTGAAAATATGTAAAATAAACATTCCATTTAGAGCTTAAAATTGCACAAGCAATAAATGTCACTGATCAGATCTTAACATGATTTTTTATTGCAAAGGTTTTTCGACCTTAATAAAATGGGAGGGGGGATGATGTTTAGGACCAGATGATGTTTACAACTGGACCAGGGTTTTTATATCATTGACAATTTTTTTATCAAAATACTGTTTTTTTATTATATGGTTTCAAGAAACCTGGACAAAAGATTTGTTTGGAAAAGACCCCAAATAGGGCTGAAATGTGAAAAAAGAAATAAACCGTTAAAAATACTACCGAGTCTATTTTATTGAAGTCAAAAAATATTGCTATTAAATAAACAAGGTAACAGATGTAAATATATTCATTAAAACAGATCTTAACATGAATTTGGAACAGATGAAAGGAAGATCTACCTCTACATTACTACACTGAAGAGTTTTATCTGTAATATGAAATATGTATGTATATATGTTGTTTGTTGTTTTTGAGGAGTGAGTGCTCAAGTGAGTAGTAGTAGTAACGGGTAGCCAGTGATGGATATTGGAGAGGGGAGGGTTAAAGAAAACATGCTCTGCCCCACCTCTCAATCAAACATGCGATAAGATAATGACCTATAAAAGATATTTGTTAGTTTTGAATCAAGTATACTGTTTGAAACTTAAGCAAGCCCATAGTTGAAATTACTTCTTTTTCCCAATCATCCGCTCATCTCATGGCAAAGATTTGGTGATTTGAGAATTCATGGTGAAGATATGGTGATCGTAGAAGCACAGTACCATTACAGAGCTTTGTAAGAAAGATGATTTCAGTAACATATATTGATAATGCACATCTAAAAATGTTGCATTCCAATGTGTAAATATATTAAAATGTAATGAAACGTGTAGTAATAGGTAAGATAAGTACAAACGTGTACAATAAAAATGGTTCTAATTCTTTCAGAATGTAATGTAATCTCTAAAAATTATTATTGAGTGCAGGTGTCTTATTTCTGTAAAAGCATTTAAGTACATTAAAATCTGTTCCCTAGTTATGATTTTTCTTTAGTTTCTGCAAAAAGTGCTTTAAAAAGTCTGAAAATGCAGACCTTGAAGTATACGGTCTAGTGCCATGACGAATGTCTTTTTATTACACATAGTGTAAAGTTGTAATGCAACATTGAAAACAAAACATTGATGTTCAAAATTAAAACAACAATATCGATAATACATTACCTAAAAACTATCTTTGTTTTTAAATGTCAATGTTTTAAAGTTTGTTTAGTAACTTGTAACATTCAATTCATGCATAATGAAATTTGACAGTGGCACATACATAAATTTATAATAAAAATTTAACTGATATCAAAGTTATAAAATACTTCAAATGAAGGAAATACGTCTCAGAATCATCTCAGGCAAGGGATAGTCTACTCGATGAATGTCGAACAAACCTTGTTTATTTGGTTCAAACACATAAACAATGTCATATTTTAACTTTTTCAAAATTGTGATTTTGGAAATTTTTCATCCACAAACAAAAATCAGAAACATAAAAACATCCAGCACAAAACACTGATGTTAAAAAACCGTAGGCTTCAATACATCGTTTTGAAAAAGCATCAATGTCACATACCAGCACTTCGCCTCACCTTGTGCTTCCCTGGGCGCTTCTGGCTTTGGTTCAGTTTGCGCCGGGCTCCAGTCAGGAGCAGCTTGCTTCAGCCGCTGAGGCTGGGCTTCTGACTGCAGCCGAGCCTCACTGACAGAAGGAGACACTCCCAGGGGTGGACAAGCAGGCTCTTCCCGTTGCACATCAACAGCCTCAACCTCAAACGCTGGAATGGCTGCTGGTGATTCAAGATCTCTTCCTACAAGTATAAGCACACACACGCTTTGTACTTAGCTTCATGTTCCAAAATTCCTCTTCCAATTCCACAATCCATTCTCATTCAAGTTAAACAAAGGAGCTTGGAATGTGAAAAATCATGAATGGCCAACCCCTGAACAGCGTGTTAACAGCAGTGTAGGCCAAGTGTACGAGTGAACATTCTAATATTGATAAATGTTGAGATTAAATTGCAAAGAAAATCAAATACCCACTTTTATCATATCATAAACATTTTTTTTAAAACATTTCTTCATTTTAGATTTTGGGTTTCTGCTGGTTTGTAAATACCCATGCTACTACTCTTGGCTATTAAACTTTTCAGTGAATTATAACAAAAATTTGGTATTAAAAGTGCTCTATTTTATTGTATAAAGGATCAAATTCACAAATATCCATTTCTGAATAATTTCCTTGCAGTGAATTTCAACTGTCGTAAAACAGAATGACTAGGCAAGACGGACTTAATTTTTGTGGTTTTATTAGACCAGCCAGTACTGCCAACTAGCCATGTCACAAAAATACAGTGCCTTCTTAACATTGGGTGTCAAACAGTTTCATTGTGAAACCATTATTGTGATACTTTATACAACATATTTTGTGAACAAAGTAAGTCTCTTGGGAAACATAAGCATGGAATAACCATGATGAATTTATTCCATGCTCATTTTTAAATGGATTATTTAGCAACAGTTTAAAACAAAATAATTTCTTGTGCTTGTTTTTGTTGGCCTATCAATATACCTATATTAAATTAAAGTACAATTGAAAAATACTTACAATATTTGTTATTCTTTCATTGATACATATGAATGATTTTCATGATAACGACAGTCATGGTGATGATGATAATTATTTTCATTTAAATTTCATGTTACGGTATAAGACCTCTTCATTTTCTGAAGTATTTTTAAAATAATGAAAATTGATTGCTATAAATTTTAACCTATTCAACAGTAGCTTGTTCAGTGTCAAAAATAAATATTATGCACTAATATTCTATAGAATTTCACAATATCCCTTATTTTTTTCCAATAGTGAATTAAATTACACCAATAATGACTCAATAAACCGAACTTATAAACAATGACTAAAGCAGTTAATATTTTTAACATTTTTAAAGGTAGTAAGCCTGATAGTAGTTCCAATGCTTACGAGTATCAACACACCTTTTCCTAAGGTAGAGGCAGGTGCTTCAGAAAAAGGAAGAGGTGTCAAAACCTCTGTCTCCTTGTTTGCATTATCTGGAGTCTGCTGCCTCTCGACACTCTTCCTAGTGGCTTGTCTAGAGAAAGCATGCGAGGGTTCTTTTCCCAAGTCAAAGGAATCCTCAATTGAATTATCAGGTATTTGCTCTCTTTCTGAACTCTTTCTAGTGCCATGTCTAGAGGAAGCATGTGAAGGCTCTGTTCCAAAATCAAAGGAGTCTTTGACTGAGTTATCAGGGGTTTGCTCTCTTTCTGCACTCTTCCTCATGGCTGGCCTAGAGGACGCATGTGAAGGCTCTGTTCTGAATTCAAAGGAGTCTTTGATTGAGTTATCAGGTTTTTGCTCTCTTTCTGCACTCTTCCTCATGGCTGGCCTAGAGGATGCATGTGAAGGCTCTGTTCTGAATTCAAAGGAGTCTTTGATTGAGTTATCAGGTGTTTGCTCTCTTTCTGCACTCTTCCTCATGGCTCGCTTAGAGGATATATGTGAAGACTCTGTTCCAAATTCAAAGGAGTTTTTGATTGAGTTATCAGGTGTTTGCTCTCTTTCTGCACTCTTCCTAATGACGCCTCCAGAGGAAGAATATGAAGACTCCATTCCAAAATCTAAGTTGTCCTTGGCCATATTATCAGGTGTTTGTTCTCTGTCTGCACTCTTTCTAATGCTAGTCCCAGCAGAACGCGAGGGAACTGTTCCAAAGTCAAAGTTATCCCTGGTCACGTTATCTGGCGATTTCTCCCTTTCTGCCTCCTTTGTAGCATTGGTAGTGCCCAATGCATTGTCTGAGGAAGGTGAGCCTGTGAGCTTTTCTAGGATGGAACCATAGAGAGCAAGACCCTCTTTGGCCTGTTGGGGTGCACCCTTGGCGCTCCTCTGTCGCCAAGTCTCCCACCCGAAGCGCGCCTGACGTTCCATATGTTCGAGTTCATCAGTGGAAAAGACGTCGAGTGGGAGCTCGAGTTTCTCATACAGAGGCAGGCAAGTGAGTGCTGCGGCCAACACTCCCAGGTCAATGGTGAAGGCGGCGCTCTGGGCGGGCAGCCCCTTGGGGTCCCAGCTGCGCTCACTTCGCAGCTGAAGATGTGACCCCAATTGGGCACCTTGGCGCAGGGTCTCAAAATCTGCTCCAATCGCCTGATCTTCCTCTGGATCCTCTGGAGGAATCTCGTACTTCGCCCAGTTACTGAAGATTTGCCGCTTGCCTCCGTGTTTCTTGACTTGGAGGGCAGCTATGTCATCTGTTTCTCGCTTCAAGTTATCAAACATATGAGGGTCAGGGATAGCTGAAACATATGAACACACAAATTAATCATAAAAGCCTCCATTGAAAATTCACAGATCATTCAATTTGAACCTGTCTGGCAAAGGGATTCTATTCTCATTACTTTTGAATGAACAATGGCAGAGTGAAGATCTGTAAGTGAATGAGTGAGCACCTGTGAGTGAGTGAATAAGTGAGCAAGCAAGCATGGGTATGTAAGCACGAGTGGGCATTTGTTGAAGAACAGAAATCATCATTACAGATGGACATTTTTATTATGTACTGCACATGCCAATTTACACAATACTTTGAAATGTGTTTAAAATGTACATTTTAAATTTAAAACTTTTAATCTGTAATGTTTCAAATTTGTAGCCTCAACCTGGACACTGTATTAACCCTTTGCACTCCTTCGTCAAGTGGGGCTTAACATTGCAAAATTGTTCTTCCGTTTTTATGTTGACTCCTACTCAACATATAGTTTTCTTTCTTTTCTGAGATCCCAATTTGTTTGAATTTTGACAGGATGCACACAACGGTGAAGAAAACAACTGTAGGTGTCTATCATGCCCATTGTTTAATTTTATTTTGTTAGACAGTTTCTTACGCATCTATTGGTTAAACTGATGCTGGTAAACTAAACAATGTCTAACGTATATCAATACAATAGCTAAATGGCTACAACAGACTAGCCAAGCAGGAAAATTGAATTTGATTTCCAGCTTGTCTGCCAGAAATTTCCTCAAGAACAAAAGGCACCATCCAACAGAGAGTATCAAGTTCGAACAATTTAAAGGCACATCATCTCTCTTGTCATTTCAATTTGCACAACAGTTTATTAGTCTATTAACTGAAGAGAAGAGTGGAACCAAAACCAGTTTTCATTGTTTCTTAACCAAAATGACTCTTTGTTTTGTGACTCAAAACTCCCCTGAAATTTGCAAAACATTGCGAGCACTGAGGCAGCACTTAAGATGGACTTAAATAAAGAATTGATGAAAGCGAAGAGCATACAGAATTACAAGTACAAAGGGTTAAACCAAGAAAGTTTAATGTTAGAATTCTTATCAAACTTGATCATCAATTATTAATATTCAGGCTTTTTCCATACATTTGAAAATCAATGACAGCATTCCCCAGCGTATTACTGTTAAAATGCTGGTACCAAATATCATTAATGCTGCAAAATGATTTTCCAAATATCACTTCTTTTGCCACAGTGGGATCTCCTGTCAATGAATTTTGAGATAATTACAGTAACAAAAGGTTTTCCTTTCAACCTCTCAATTAGTTTTTAATAATTCTGTCACACAAAATAAGTCCTCTTAATACCCAGCAAGTGCACTAACTTTAACAACCAATTACTTTCAAAATATGCTGATCATTTTACTTGAATAACTGCATGATGAAACAAAATTTCCAGTTTCTCTCATCTCAGTAAATTAACATTACATAAATTGTATCCTCAATTTGTATATGAATGTGAAACAATACATCTGAAAACATTGTTCTTAATATACATACCTGTGTGATCAATGACCTTTTGGTCATTTGGAATTGGCTTAGGCACGGGAGGTGCCCGGCTTTCCCTTGTGTCTCTCCTACCATCTCCATTGTCTCTGTTATCTCTGTTGCCATAGCCTCCTTGGTGTCGCTGGTTTTGAACTTGACTGCGACGGTGTCGCTCACGCCTTTCTCTGAAATTATTAGTTTCCTAATATAAGTAAACCAATCCCATAGAAAGATTTTCCATTCCATTGCATATATATTCTCACATGAATATCCCTTTATAAATATGTAATACATATTTAAACAGTAATGACAGAAAATCAAACAATAACCAAAATACTAATAAAAATAGGAAAACATAATAAATGTTGAAAACAGAAGTAGGCCTATAATGCAGATAATAGTTAAAGGAAAGGTAGCTCTAAGATATACCAATTTTATAAAACATACAAATTGCAATCAAATTAAGGGATTCAAGAAATGAAGTATATGATCTGGTGTCACGTAAAATTCATAACACATAACTGTAGACTCAATGGGTCCATATACATTCTCTTTGATACAATATGTGACTGGTTTTCTTAATCAAATGGAGCAGAATGACTTTTCTTGAAATAGTTTTCAAATTATATCTTTAGTTATTCATTTGTTTTGTTTTTTAATAGATGTTTTGGAGGAGAAGTTTCCGTACACATAATCGACATTGGAACTGTCACAACGAAGAAAAATGGTATAAAAGTTTGTATTGTTGGTTACAAACTGCTACTTATTACCTACAAAATAAATATTGCATTAC
The DNA here is from genome assembly GCA_031308135.1 of Acheta domesticus. Taxonomy (NCBI): domain Eukaryota; kingdom Metazoa; phylum Arthropoda; class Insecta; order Orthoptera; family Gryllidae; genus Acheta; species Acheta domesticus. The sequence continues at coordinate 21,478,441 of JAHLJT010004567.1, read as the reverse complement.
TAATGAAAACTGGCAATAAAGAATCTCATGAAGTCGTACTTTTTGAAGTAGAAAGTAAAACAAGCGTAGCGCTGTGAGAATACAAAAACGACTTTTAATTCAGAGAAAATTATCGTCATAAAATGTAATTAAAGGTTATGTACCGCTTCTCCATGAACGTCTATTAATTAGCTGTCAACTAAACACTTTAAAATCGAAATACTGCTTTATTCAAATTCGTTTAACAAAATGTCTTCTATATTTTCGAGACACGACAGCAAAGATCACAAAAATGACTATACGGTCTTCGTAAGTAGCACCAAGGGCGACCGACAGATACAAATATTTGTCACACGTGAATCTCACGACAGATGAGCTGCTGCTGCTGCTCCAGCATGCTCCAGTTGTATATATAGTGCGATTCGTATAACTTTGCCTCCTCAGGGCCCGTCTTCACGGTGGAATATGTCACAGTATTTTGCGTCTTTCTTAGTCGTGCCGCTAGAAGTCGCATGATCGAATTGCCTCTGCTTGCAGCACAGAGCACCAACACCGTGATTGAAAGACGTGCTGGACATGTGTGAGCTACTGTGCATCGTATCCGACTTCAGCCTATGTGCTCCAGGCATATATATTTTAATATTTATTTACGTCAAAAAACAGTTAAAAACTGCGTATGACGAGCTATGGGGAGAAGTGAATTTTGTGCACGTTTTCATAATTCTGTGGTCTCTATCCCATATATCCTATATTTTAGTCGAATTTTGAATACAGAAAAGAGAGGTTTTTTCGAGTTTTGTTGAAATATTCGCTCCTATATAATAAAATATATTCTCAAAGGTAAATTAGCTATAAATTCCTGCCCTGAACCCTCATGTTCTTCATGAAAGAATAATACTTTTTGCCGCGATAATTTGAATAACTATATTTCCCACTGAAATTCAGAAGACGTGCACAAATAATGAAGTTACATTTATGTCCAGAAGCAAAACAAGGGACCATCTCAGCATTTGCTCAAGGATCAGGGAAAATGGACGAAAAACCTGATCGAGATGGGGGCCATCAACCCAGAACCTGTGGTACAATACTTGTTACAGGTTCTTTAGAATTATACAGTCCAAATGATAAATAATTACATTAACTATCATTGTTAAAATTAATTCTACTTTCCTTTTTGATGCTCGGTATAGTCTCGAATTGTAGGTATAGTCTCGAAGGCACCAGATGCGTCACAATTCAGCGGGAATTTTAAATGCAGACAAACTAAAGTCGCCTTATTACAAGTCATTGAAACAGTTTTACGAAGCATTTATTTTAAATATTGCACCTTGTACACCTTTATCGTGTAATTTTTTGTTGGTCACTTTATATAATTTTCTTGAAAATCCTCACTTTATGTCACTTTCAAAATGTTACTTGGCACTACACGCTCTCCATGCAACATGGTGGCCAGCGCTCTGGCTTTTCAAACGAAGTTCCCGTGCTGTGGTTACGTGGTTCGAGACAAACTGGTGTCGCACATAAATCGGAGCGCCGGAGTAGCCCACTCACATCTTTCCACCATGACCCACACTACATTGTGGGGTGTCTTGGTTTGCAGCATGGTAAGGTGACCAGACGTCCCGCTTTCGGCGGGACAGTTCCGCTTTGACGTAAATTGTCCCGACGTCCCTTTAATTTTTGTGGGGACGCTTAAAAGTCCCACTTTTAAAAATTGAATGCGTAACCCGTTTGTGACAAATGCGTAGATCATGTGTTGCGGCAGTAATTAACGTTTTATGTAGTATTTTAGTCCGTGTAATTGCACCATGTTTCCTTAAAATTACATGTACACACTGTTAACAATACAGTGTGTTATTCAGTGGCGTGCATTCCATGGAATGAAGGGAATGAGTCATTCCCCTAAGCAAGGCACAGAAAAATCCTTTCTATATTTAAAATATTATTTGCTTATGGCCAGAGCAAAACTGTTTACTTAACTCAGATTCTGAGCTACGTACTAGTGGTTGAACCGTAACAATCGATGTTTCCAAAACGGTGTGTAAATTCGTCTCGTGACGTCAGCGAAGCTTCGTTCTTCGAAGGTGCAAGAGCTCCGACTTCGTCATGCCTCGTGCAAAGTCGGGTCGGTCCGTGAGGGCGCGAGGATAATGAATATGAGAATTCATTCCGTTGTGATCGACTGATAGCAATTTCAAGTTCGAAATAATTTATTATTTTGGCTTTTTGAGGGTATTTTACGTACGTGCTAACTACATTATAATACAGTGAAAGTATAAAGCGCCTAATAATATTTGAGAACGTTTATATTAAGTTAAAAAAGTATTCTAAACAAACTAATTCTTTGCATACTGTTCTGCAGTTCTCCCTTGCGAGAAGAGAATGCAATCGATGAACTCATTCCGGGCAGTAGTCATGGCATCTAGCGAGGAAAGTGGGAACTACCCGCGTTGACAGGCAGTGCCGACCGCGCGGTGCAACGCCCACGGATCTCTTACGATAATCTCCGTTTCCAGTGGTACATTCGAAGTAGGCACGATCAACTTCATAAGAATAAAACATTACTGATATTTCGAGGAATCACCACACATGCAGACGGTAGTTTGGAACGTATTCGCCCTTGTGCTATTATGAGATGAATTCTACCACGATTGTTACCAAAAATACCAAGTTGATACCAAAAATAATACAATATTTGCACTCAGAGCAAACACAAGAAACATAAGATGCAAGAAAGAGAACTAACAGGACGTGAAATTTGTCCGAAGAATTTAAACCGCAGAGCATCCAGAGAATGTGAAAAGTGCAAGAAAACAGTAGAACGGACATCATATCCATTGTATAGGTCGTGAAAAACATTATTACTGAACTCTGTAGATACATTTTCAAATAAACATTCACCATATATTAAAGTTAACGCACTTATTTTTCATTTTATGAAAGAAAAAAAATGTTTTAATGTATTGATGGATTTTAAAAATTTGTTAATAATTTTAAATAACTAAGTACTCGATAAATAAGGTTAAGTTGTAAGTCACATAAATACCGAATTATATTTGTTTATAATGTTCGAAGGCATTTAGCCAAAGAAATTTTCCCTGGGGTCTGTTTACTCCCGGGCGACCATTTACGTTCGTATGCAAGACGCCCGGGTTAATATTCATCATCTTTAACTGTTTTACGTCTTTTATACCTTGGACTTCAATAGTGCTTCCCCTACTAAAATTATCACTGCACGCCACTGGTGTTATTACAAACTAGTGGTGCTACAACAGCACTTACTTTCCCGTATTAGAGGAAACAGCTAAGTAGTACTGTAATATTGCACTTTATGCGCTACTAACATCTTCGCTTGGAACTCACTATTTCCATTGCAGTGTTGTCAGAACTATGTGAATTCTACAACTTCACAAAAATAGAATGCAAAAGTTTTGTAACCCTGTATTGGAAAAAGAAGCCTGATACCCTGGAAATATAGAAATGCCTTCCATTGGGCCATGATTAGGGAAGAGTATTTTAAAACCATGCAACAAATTCTCTACTCACTACAAATGGTACAGCATTTGGTGCAAAACTAAATATTTGCCTGCAAATATCAACATAAATTAGACAATTATAACTCCTTTTCATACAGCTCCATTAGGTCACAACAATGACACTAATTCACAGATATTCGCGAGCGCAAAGTGAATTCCATTGTTGCAGACCCTGCATTGTCGCTCTTCTGAGAGCTGTTAATTCTTTTTACTTATTTCAAAATAAACAATTTCTAAAATATTTTTGTGTAAGTCTATAACAAAGTTCGAATGTAAGAAACGAAGAAAGAAATAATATACAAAATTGCACATTCTAATTTACGACGCATCCAGCTGTCCGAAGCGCAGTAAATTTACAGCGGCCTATTACGTTTGTCACAAAATTAAAGAAAAACTACTCGTATTTTGAAAAAAATTAAGCATGACCGTATTTATTTTATTTATTTATTTGTCAAAAAACAGAAACAGAATGGCACAGACTTTCCCGTATTAGTTTTCTATTTTCCTGGGTCTTCGCTAGCTATTCGGAATTGCCACATACTCTTTCTTGCCAGCTACCATCTATCATCGCCAAAAGTACATTTTTTTGTCATTTTCTTAATTTTTTCGGTTTCCTATTGGTAGAACAGAAACATTAATTTTAGAATATTAAAGAACACAAAAACCTAGCCGTAAATGGCAATTTTCTTTTAAAAATTATGTGCCGTTTAAGAGAAAATGGCGTTTTAGCACTACTAAAAATGCGAAATTTGAAACTCATTTCACAGAAAAGTTTTGAGTTTTCAAAATACTTTATTTGAAGTTATTTGAAGCACTTACGTTCACAAATATAATCATCTTTACAAATTGCGGATAATGTGCATATTAAAGATGTGAGAGATCTTTCAAAAAATTTACATTTATATAATTTTTGAAAAAAACAAAAAAAACTCAAAATAAACTTCACGCTATACTAATGAGTGTAATTAGCACTATCCGTTACAAAAGTTTCAAGAAAAAAATTGCAGCCATATACGAGAAAATGACGTTTGAGCATTTCTGAAAATGCCGAAATTTGAGCTACTTTTCACAGAAAACGGTAGTGTTTTCGAGAAACTTTACTTGACATTATTTAAAGCATATATACTCGTAAATATAATAATGTAAAAAAATCGCCGATAATGTAAATATTATCGACGTGAGAAACATCTGAAAACATTACATTTTTGTAATTTGTGAAAAAACAACCTATAGAGCAATATGGTTTTATGTCATCTGATAGAGTACATTTACCACTATCCCTACCAAAAGTTTAAAGAAAAAATTTGGAACCGTTTTTTGAGAAAATTTAGTTTTTGTAATTTTTTAAAATTGCACATATTGCACGCAATTTTGCACGAAAACTACCAAAATTGTGAAAAAACATTTACATGACCTTTATTAAAGAACTCAATATGCAGAACAAATTTTATTTGAAGAAAAAATCTCTACGATTTTGTAGTTGGAGAAAGACGCCGAAAAAAATTCAAACTTTCACAATTTTCGAAAATTCAGAGCTGTACGTGAAAATCGGACCTATGCCATGTTAAAAAGTGTATTTTCCTCTATTCATACAAGAAATTTAAAGAAAAAATTTGGAGCCGTTTTTGAGAAAATGTTGAAAATCCCCGGGGGCCTTCATATAAAGTACCCCCAAATTTTAAAGAATCTTTTTCAAAAGCACAAAGCTTCGACTAGAATCAGATCGACTGGGGAATATCAATTTTGAAGAAAATCGACCGAACGGTTTAGGCGCTAGCGCTGACCACAGACGGACAGACGGACGGAATGCCGTCAATCGATTTTTAAGTATAAAGAAGCAACAAATCATGGATTTTGACCACACCACGAGATAGAGGATTTTTTTTTCTTAATTTAGCAACTGGTTTTACCGGACAGCCTAGATCATTACAACTGGTTTTATCCACTTATTCGTTTTCACGGCCCGGCAATTAATTTTTTTCCGCCGAAAATTGGCCATTTTTTTCGCGCAGCATTACATAACTTTCCCTATACTACGTATATCACTCCGTGTATACGTACGTATACGGGAAAGTAAAATCAATGTATACAAAGTTTCAGTTAAGTTCCTGTATGTTTAGTTAAAGATATTCAAGGAATTGAGAGCTCTAGTAGCGCCCCTGTACCAGATAAGTAAGTATTACTAGTTCATTTCAAATCCGCAGACGTTGATAGGATCTCTACGTAGGGTTATCAGATGATATTGGATGTAAAGAAGGACAAATTAATGTAAAATGCAGGACAATAGCACGACATATTAAAACATTGTCTAGTAACAGATACGTGTTTTCCGTATTTGCAAACTTAACACACTGCTCCCTCAGCAGTGTGACCATTTTTTGAAGTTTTTGTATTTCACCTCCGACTCAGCAGTAAACTGTTTTGTTAATAAACTATGCCGAAATTGACATACTTGTTCAAGCCATGCGTGGCAGTGATGAATTGTTTCTTCCTGTTTATTTCTACCAGTCTATGAAATCTGAAATTCTCATAGAAATGTACGATCACAACTTACTAGATAAGGAGTATGATACGAAGCTCAGACAAATAGAATCTGTAAAAGTAATCAAATGTAATTTCAGAAAAAAACTCAGTTTACGGTGCTTGAAAAGACACCGCTATTTGAAAAACGAAAATGCGGACAATTAGCTGATTTTGGAAAATAATTACGGATGCCAGGACAATCTCGAAATATACGGACATGACCTGCTAAATACGGACCACTGGTAAACCTATCTCTGCATTCTGCTTATATCTCTCAAGATCCTCGCATTTCATGCGCCCTTGAATGCAGAGTGCTATTTTTATAACTTTTCCCCTCAAGGACCTTCTTCATGATGGAATATGTCACGGTATTTCACGTCTTTCTCAGTCGTGCCGCTAGATATCGCATGATCGAGAGACTTTACTTGACATTATTTAAAGCACTTGTACTCATAATAATGTGAACAAATTTCCGGTAATGTGAATGTTAACGACGTGAGAGACAAGTCAAAAATTACATTTTTGTAATTTTTGAAAAAATAAAACAATAAAGCAATACGGCGTTTATGTCATCTCGTAGAGTGCATTAGGCACTGTCCATACTAAAAATTGAAAGAAAACATTTGGAGCCCTTTTTGAGAAAATCTTGTTTTTGTAATTTTTTAAAATTACGCATATATTTCACTCAATATTGCACCAAAACTACTAAAATATTAAATAAATGTACATTACCTTCATGGAAGAACTCACTATGGAGAACACATTTTATTTGAGGGAAAAATCTCTATTTTTAATTTTGGAGTTATAGGAAGAGGCCGAATAAAATTCAAACTTCTCCAATTTTCGAAAATTCAGAGTTAACCGTGAAATTAAAACATATGCCACCTTACTAAGTGTATTTCACTCTATTTTTGCAAGAAACTTAAAGAAAAACTTTGGAGAAGTTTTTGAGAAAATGTTGGAAATATCCGGGGGGCTTCTTGTAAAGTACCTGCAAATTTTACAGAATCTTTTTCAAAATCTCAAAGCTTCGACTCGAGCCAGATCGATAGGGGTTTCTTCAATTTGAAAAGTCCTACGTATGGTTTAGGCGCTAGTGGTGTTCACGGGCAGACGGACGTTTTGCTTTCAATTGGTTTATCGGTATCAAGGACCCCACAAAACAGGGATTCTGGCTACATCACGTGTTTTTTTTTTCACTACATCTCATTTTTTTCTTAATCTAGTAACTGGATTTATCCCCTTTTTCGTTATCAGTATCCGGCAATGAATTTTTTCTCCCGATAATCCGCCGTTTTTTCACACAACGTTACATAACTTTCTCTATCCTACATACATAAATCGCTGTATATTCGTTTTTATACGGGAAAGTAAAAATTACTGAATGGAGCACACTAAGAGTGGCACCTGATCAGAGGTGGATAAAAAATTTCGGAAATTTTAAGAAAAATAGTGTCCCATTTAAGAACATTTGCATTCTTGATGAGTTTGACTTATGTTTACGAGGCATAATGCGCGCAGAGAAAGGGTATTTTCCCGTTTGAACAGCATTAGAACTTTAGAAAAGAATCAATTTAAAGTATATACATTGCAGAATTAGCTCATTGTCAAATGTAATTTGCAACTAGGGCGTGACAAATTTCATGAGTTTCTCCTTCAGAACCTAGTTTACTAAGGCAGAATTATTTATCTGAGAAATATTTGTAATAAGTCTAATATAATTCAATGTAATAAATTTGAAATGTTTGTTTCAATATTTGTAATTTGTTCATTATAAATAATAACTACTGGAAATAAGTTATTACTTGCATGTAAAACAACATGTTGTTAGATTGCTAAAAATTGGAATTGTGTGCCACTTTGAGCTAAGAGAAATCTGGACACCTTACAGCATGGCCACCTTTATTAAAGGCGGCCTTGGTTGCATCCATGAATTTTCAAGTTTACCAACAGATCATGATCAATTTCTTTGCACTGTGGGCTCATGTGGTTACCCAAAAAGTTTTCAGTAACATTTCTGAAGCTTGTACACGCCTTTTCTCAACTTGGGTCGTATTTTTTCTAGAGGCTCAGAATTTAATATAGTACTGTAGTATTCTCAAATTCTTGATCATACATTAACTTTCTTATCTGGGGTCCGGTAAATACATCAGCTGCAAGTTTTTCATAACTCACAGTTTTAAATGTCGTGCAAATGTATTGAAAAGCATCACCATTCTTATCCATTGCACGTACAAACTGCGACATAATAGAAGCCACTGATGGTATGATTGATGATAGATATTTTTCCTTCAAGTAAACATTTCCCCCATAATTAATTTTTTCATTAAGACCATGTACCTTTTTTGGAAAGCTTCAGTAGTTTTCGTTCAATATTGCACGCAATACGTTCTCAATATTAATCCTCGCGCAATACGTGCAATATTGAACAGGGGCGTGCGGTGATTACTTTGTGTACACCAGTTGCTACCGGCCAACCAGCTTCCCTCCTTCATCACTGTACTCCAATTGTTTTGTCACCTGCTGTAATTATGCCAAGAATGATATTGGCTTACCTTTTTCATTTATCTGCTTCTTTTCGAGTAACTGCATCATTGAAAACAGTCTCCTCAAAATATCATCAACTATACACTCACTGGAAGACATACTACACACAGTTATTCCTGAATATCCATTAGATTAGAAAAAGCACTTTTTGCTATATGGAAAGTTACTACAAATCCTCACGAAATTACAGGTAAGCACAATGCGTCACAAACACTGCAATGGATTACCACTGTGTCACGCATGCCGACGCACACTGATTCTTCGAGAACAGTTCTGTGCTATTCAAAAATTCGGGGATTCTAATGGTCTGATCACATGTGAATCAGACTTCCTTTCTCAGAAAAGTTAATAAAATTTCTACTGAACATTGTGATTCACTCTCATTACAGCGAGAGGAAATATATGCCCCATAACAGTGGCGTGCGGTGATAATTTTAGTAGGGGAAGCACTTTTGAAGTCCAAGGTATAAAAGACGTAAAACAGTTAAAGATGATGAATATTAACCCGGGCGTCTTGCATACGAACGTAAATGGTCGCCCGGGAGTAAACAGACCCCAGGGAAAATTTCTTTGGCTAAATGCCTTCGAACATTATAAACAAATATAATTCGGTATTTATGTGACTTACAACTTAACCTTATTTATCGAGTACTTAGTTATTTAAAATTATTAACAAATTTTTAAAATCCATCAATACATTAAAACATTTTTTTTCTTTCATAAAATGAAAAATAAGTGCGTTAACTTTAATATATGGTGAATGTTTATTTGAAAATGTATCTACAGAGTTTAGTAATAATGTTTTTCACGACCTATACAATGGATATGATGTCCGTTCTACTGTTTTCTTGCACTTTTCACATTCTCTGGATGCTCTGCGGTTTAAATTCTTCGGACAAATTTCACGTCCTGTTAGTTCTCTTTCTTGCATCTTATGTTTCTTGTGTTTGCTCTGAGTGCAAATATTGTATTATTTTTGGTATCAACTTGGTATTTTTGGTAACAATCGTGGTAGAATTCATCTCATAATAGCACAAGGGCGAATACGTTCCAAACTTCCGTCTGCATGTGTGGTGATTCCTCGAAATATCAGTAATGTTTTATTCTTATGAAGTTGATCGTGCCTACTTCGAATGTACCACTGGAAACGGAGATTATCGTAAGAGATCCGTGGGCGTTGCACCGCGCGGTCGGCACTGCCTGTCAACGCGGGTAGTTCCCACTTTCCTCGCTAGATGCCATGACTACTGCCCGGAATGAGTTCATCGATTGCATTCTCTTCTCGCAAGGGAGAACTGCAGAACAGTATGCAAAGAATTAGTTTGTTTAGAATACTTTTTTAACTTAATATAAACGTTCTCAAATATTATTAGGCGCTTTATACTTTCACTGTATTATAATGTAGTTAGCACGTACGTAAAATACCCTCAAAAAGCCAAAATAATAAATTATTTCGAACTTGAAATTGCTATCAGTCGATCACAACGGAATGAATTCTCATATTCATTATCCTCGCGCCCTCACGGACCGACCCGACTTTGCACGAGGCATGACGAAGTCGGAGCTCTTGCACCTTCGAAGAACGAAGCTTCGCTGACGTCACGAGACGAATTTACACACCGTTTTGGAAACATCGATTGTTACGGTTCAACCACTAGTACGTAGCTCAGAATCTGAGTTAAGTAAACAGTTTTGCTCTGGCCATAAGCAAATAATATTTTAAATATAGAAAGGATTTTTCTGTGCCTTGCTTAGGGGAATGACTCATTCCCTTCATTCCATGGAATGAACGCCACTGCCCCATAATCATTTTAGAAGTTAAAAACTTCTCGACCAACGGAATGGTAATTTATACTAACAAAACATACCTTTTAAAATAATATCGCATTGTGGTAGCACTGGCTTGAGTGAGTAACCACGATCGCAAGCATTGCGAGCCAGGCTAGGCCTGACCTTGAAGCAGTGGGAGGGGCAGATATGTCATTCATCCCCAGTTAGCTGACTTTTGGTCACGATCGCCTGCGACTACTCCCCGAACCCCGCCTGCCGCTGGCCTATTGAATTAGTTGCGCGCGCACCTCTCGTTCCCAGCGAAGATTTCAGTGCTAGGGTCAGAGCAATTGAGGCGCAGTGGGTCGCCGCAAAGATTGCAGTAGAGTGTACAGTGGGTGCAAAGTTTTTAACCATATAACATACAGTTTAATGTAACTTTAATTCTCAAAATTCATTAAATTCTCATTCTTGCTTCCCCAGCAGTGCTAGGGTTGCTGGGGTTGAATGCACGCCACTGTTTTCAAGAAATCCAAAAATTTAATTTTTTTGATACCTCTCTCACATCGTTAATATTTACATCAGCGGCGATTTGTTAACATTATTTCATTTAAGAGAGCAGGTGCATTAAATGATTAAGTTTCTCGAAAATTCAAATGTTTTCTGTGAGCTCAGAATTCCGCATTTTCAGAAATGCCCAAACGCAATTTTCTAAAAGAACGGCTCCAAATTTTTTTCTTCAAACTTTTCGAGTATATAGTGCTAATTGCACTGTTTAAGACGACATAAAATTAAATTTGCTGTATTCTTTTGTTTTTTCAAAAATTTCACAAATGTAATATTTTTAAAATATCTCTCACTTCGTTAACATGCGCATTTCCAGCGAACATTTTTGCATTCGTAAGTTGATGTGCTTCAAATGAAGTTTTTCTAAAACTAAAAAGTTTTCTCTAAAAAAAGCCTCAAATGTCGCATTCACAGTGACGTTTAAACGCCGTTTTCTTAAAAGTGACTCCAAATTTTTCGACGAAAATTGACACATACTATGAGATTTTACTCTTCTATTACATTCTCTAATATATCAGTTCTAAGATAAGGAAACCGAAAAGTGGACAAATTTAAAAATGTACTTTGGGTGGCGATAGATGGCAGCTCGCAAGAGTATGTGACAAGTCTGAATAGCCTAGACCAAAGAAATAAAAAACTATGGTCCGATTAAAATTAGAACCGACATGGGACCCCGGAGAGTTGCAGTGGAGGGGTCAGCGCTCAACCAACGACGGTTGCGTATCGGGAGGCACGTCGCTGCATAGTTGCCACGGCAGAATGTAACCAGAACTGCTCGGGGGTGAGGCGGGGCGCGATGACAGATTTAGGAGGCCATTCCGGTCCCTCTCGTCCGCTTCGCTTCGCAACATCCAGTTGCTGGTCAGTGACGAGGCGCTAAACTAAAGAAAAATTATCTTGTGCTTTGTTGAATGGTTGGTACGCCAAAATTCTACCATTGAAGATATCCAAAATTTATTAAAAGCAGAACTGTTGGAAGAAGTAGCAAAATTAAAGCCACGTTTTCCTGTACATGCTATTGATGAACTGGCCAAGAAACACGGGCATGAGGTGATTCGATGGCCGCCCTACCACTGTCATTTTAATGATACTGAGAAAATTTGAGCGCAAATAAATGTTACGTGGCAGATAAAAACGCAAAATTTACGTTACCTGAGGTGGAAAAGCTCATGAATGAGGCTGTGGAGAGGACAACTGCAGAACAATGGCACAATGTGGTAGGTCATTTTAAAAAAGTAATTTCGAAAGCCTGGGTAAACGAAGGAATTGTGGAACAAAATTTTGAAGAACTTATTATTTCTCTTCAATCTTCGAGTTTTAGCGCTTCGGAACAATCATCAGAGGAAAGTGACTCTGAAAGAAGTGGAGTGTTTCCTTTGTAACAGTAATTTGTTTGACAATTAAAACTGTAAATAGTGTTATTATAACGGAAATTCTTGTGATTGTAATGACAGATCGGGGTAAGTGAATGTGCTTCGTCGTTCTGTTTGGAAGTGGAGAGCGGAATTTGAAGAAGGAAGTTGTGGCCAAGGCGCCTGCAGTCATCCACCCACTGCAAGTATCGCTTGTCTTTCTGTCACCGCGACTGGGCCCGGGCGGTCCTCGCCGCTCCGCCCCCGCCGCCCTAGCACGTGCTCTGCCGCTCTTGGCGTGGCAACGCCGCTCCCCACCACAGCGCGCTCCCAAGTCGGTTCTTATTTTAATGTTGTATCTAACTGTATTTAAAATTCCCGCTAATATTGTGACGCAAACTAGTGCCTGAAGCTCAATGGTTGAAGTCAGAAACAATGTGCAGTCACCTATATACGTTTCCACCATTGGGCAGACATATTTCTCTCTGGTGTACAAGTGTAACAAGTGCCGACAAGTGCACAGATGATGGAGGCAGGCGTGGACATGTTGCTGGTGACAGTTGAAAATTGAAATTTTTTGTATTTTGGTCGAAATTAATTTTGTAATTGCTGTTTAATTCGTCAACTTACTACTCGGGCAAAAAAAAAAACTGAAAAATAATGGCAGAATATTCAGTGAATAGTGAAATTGTGCTCTTCGACATGGCTGCATTTGCAAATCGAAAACGTAAGATGAACGTTCGTTCCAGCAGTTCTTGTAGCAGCGTTGTTTCGTATGAAAATGGCATGGAAACTGGTTATATATCCGATAATTCAAACAGTGATGTGGAAACGGTAATCAGGAACGAAAATTTTGCGAAAAGTAGTTTCGTTGGTAAGGAAGTCAATTCTGTACTTCCTCGGGGCAGTGTTTTGAAAAAAGAATTAATTGTTAATGTACAGAACCGAAAAAAGCTTGATAATGGAGGCAAAGTGGAATCTTATCCAACGCCCCAAAAGCGAGCCAAATGCCTATCCAAAAATGCATTAATGGCCCGTGCAAATCGCATGAAGAAAAAACAATACTTGGAGGATCTGGAGAAGAAACTTGAAGAACTAACGGAAGAAAATGAAAAACTAAAAGATCAGGTTAAGAAAAACGACGAGGTTGCCCAAAAACAAAGTGAAGAAGTAAAGTATCTGAAAGGCGTTATTGCTAATGCTCCTGAGATATGCATGCTGCTGAAGTGTGTACAGCAGAAATCAAGTCTTCCTGTTACATCTTCAATTAACAAATTTTCTGACGCACCTACAGTCAAAGAATTGCCTATTGACTCTGGTGAGTTGATTTTTGAAGATGATTTGTCACAACACTGTCATGAATTTGCTCCAGATAGTCTCAATAATGTTCTTTCAGGTTTTTCAGATGACCCTCTGTTATCCAGCTGTGACTTGGAGTCCTTCAAAGAATTACCAGATACAGATTTTCTGACACAGGACCTTGCTGATAAGACTTTAGATGTATTGGGAGGAAGTTCATCTGCTAATGTTGGAATATGTTTGCATGTTGCTCAACAGAGGGTCTCTTTAGAATTTTGTCCCACGTGCAGTACAAATGCTACTGCAGCATGGCAAGAAAGTACTGGCTGAACATCAAAGCTGCAGGACCATGGGTGCACTTTCTTGGATTTTATTAGTATGAGAAGACTACCTACAGTGTAGTGTGTGAAACTTGGTCGGTATCTAATATATGAATGAAACGCTTATGTTAGAGCAACTGGCAAAGGCAGTTCAAGAGTAGAGGATTACTTTGGATTTTCTACAGCATATTGAATGATTTTATCATTTGTTATTGTTGTGATTGGTATTATGCCCGTGTCGTTATTTTTCAGGTGGCTTTGACTTGGAAGGATTGCAGATACCTCCTTCCAAAACAAGATATTATAAGGTGCGGTATTTTCTTCACCTAAGGAGTCTTATTTAGTGTATCCTGTTTCTTCAGGATTTTGTTAGTCTTTAGAAGTGAAAAAGCCATGAAAGACTTTTATTGTAACTTTAATTAACTTTGTGTTCAGTGTTTTTAGAATGGCTTAAACATAACCTTATATTTTTGTCATTGTCAGTGATAAAATTAAATAATGAACTGAGTTGGTCAATAATGAACTGAGTTATTTTCATTTTGTGGAGGTTGCCTTTTATGTAGATGAGGATGGATACATCAGTCTCAAAGAAAATGAAGTTTAAAGTTAATGCAAATGTCAGATTTTTCTTATATATTTCTATTTAATTCTCCCAGTATATTTGAATTTAAGATTTTACTACTGGTAACTACTAAAAATTAGTTAAAGCTTTGCTATTGTAATAAATTCTGTATTTTATTCTACTCCTAATGATGAAAGAAAACTGCTAAATAGTGTCTAATAAACTCTGGTCTCTGTAATAACATTGTATAGGTTGAAAGTGTTAATATTTTGTATGCTCTTGCAAACATGGGAAATGTTAATGAATGAAACTAAAACAAATAAAAACACTTTGGCCATCAACCATTGATGGTTGTTTTCGCCTCATTTCATCAATAGGAGTGGGTCTGTAGTGACATGTAAAGTAAAGCTTCACTGAATTCCAGAGCTATTCTGAACAATTTACTTTTGCTTTGCAGTCTTGCTGTGTTCGTCTGCATGGTGTCTCGCCATAAGCACAGTGGTAGAGTATTGAAAGTCAAATGGTCGGTAGATTTTCCTTTCAATTTTAACTTCATTTCCCAATTAATGTCACAATATGTCATTACATAATTTGATTAGATTATTTAAGAATAATCTTGTAATTTAATTTTCCCCATTATTATGGTATGCAATTTGTCAAATTAATTTTATGGATGTAATACTGAGCAAGTCAATTTTACTTTTCAGCAGTCATCGGTGTGTCAGTTGGAGGGAAATGGTAGGTTTAAGCACCCAGAACTGGGTTGCAAGGTGAGATTGGGTCTGCAGTTGTTGTTATTGTTTTTTCTTTGAATGTGATTCACTTTATCTTGAGTTGTAGGTGGATTGTTGTGCATCCAGCCTTTTTAGAATGAGGTAACTGAAGACAAGTTTGATTTGTGTATTTATTGTAAATATTATTCTTAACTTAAATTTAAATGTATTGTTAAAATAAAATGAATTTGATAACCATGACTTTTTATTTCTACCTCATCTGTAAACTACAGTTCCTAGTGCCTAAGATTCAAAATTTAATTTTATTAATTTTGATAAATTAATAAAATGAATAATATAAAGTTCATTTGTTTAATTAATATGCAGAATTCTTTCTATTTCTGTATTTGAAAATATATTTTCTTGCATTAATATTTGTATCCAGTGATAAAACCTATTACGTTATTGAGATGAACAAAGACTTGTGTAGCTACATACTGTAGTAATGTATTGAAGTATATTATACCGCGATTTTTCTAACTGCGACCCTCAAGGCCACTCAAATCCCATCTTCGCGATGGAATATGTCGGGGCATTTCGCGTCTTTTCTCGGTCTTGCCGGTAGAAGTCGCATGATCGCAAGCACTGCTTCATACGGCCGCGATCTTGCGAAATCTAGCGGAACGACTGAGAAAGACGCGAAATGCCGTGACATATTCCATCGCGAAGATGGGATTTGAGTGGCCATGAGGGTCGCTCTTAGAAAAATCGCAGTATATACTAAGATTTACAATTCAGTATTTCTAAAACTTATTCTAAATGTTCAGTTCTGAACTTATTTATCTACAGCCAAAGATGATGTAATAATTCAAATTATAACCAACACTTGATTAATTTGTGTCTTTCTTGTTCAAAAAGCATGTACACGTTTTCAGAATCTTAGAAAATTGAAACTTGTAAAAAACTATCATCTGTGGGCCTTCTCTTGGAAATAATAGAGTTAAGCATTTCACTCCATTTTAGCAAACCTTTTAAACAAAAGAATGGGGGGGGGGATTTTTGATATATATATATATATATAAAAAGGTGCAGAACTATTAAAATATAGTAATGCTAGATTGATTTGTAAATTATACTTGATTTTATATAAATAACATTAAAAGTAAAAATTATTGTCAGGATTTAACTGCCAAAACATTACATTTTAGGACTTCAAGAGTTTGTTAAATGGTCGGCAAGTAATTTGTTTGTTCAATTCAAAGGTAGTTGTAAGAAACATTCCTTCAACTGCAGTCTTCCCATTATACATACATTCTCTCACCATTTATTTCTTATTGGCTTTAATTTTGTAATCATCTTAGTTTTCCAGTCCATTTAATGTAATACATGCAGGATGACATAAATATTCAAATTTTCATTAACTGAAAACAGACAATAGACTTCATATTTATCACATTACTATGAAGGGGCAAGAAACAGAAAAGGTCAAGTAAATGTTATAATGTTTTATTCATAAGTAAAGGGTAGGTATTGAAACATTGATTCATAAATTTTTAACACAAAACTACATTTTTCAATCTGATAATTTTCAATCATTACCTCTTGCTAGGTCAGGTATTCATTTCTTTCTCACTTCATTGTATCACACAACACAATATTACAGTGTCATAACAATGTCAGTTATACTTGCAAATTTCACAGTAGATACATTTCACAATAGTTTCCTCAAGAGAAGGATTGTTTCACATAATATCTTCTTTTTTCTTTTTAACTTGAATTAGGATGTTTTATTGTTGTTAAGCGTCATTGAATGACACTGGGTATGCTACTGTAATATTGTTTCATCATGACTATATTTACTGCGATCCATACATTAAAATCTAATTGCTGTTGTTGTTTCTGTATTTATCTCACAGCCTAATATTTGTAAAGGAGGCAAAACCTAGTATTTCATGTACGTACAAATACTTCCTAAAATTTCCTAAACATCAAGGATTTAGTCGTTAGTAAGGAATGAGCATATAGAAGGAGTGGCTTTCAAACTCAATTTTAAAACAATTTCTATAAGAACAATATTGTTAAATTCATCTTACAATGTAACTGGTAAGATCACATGATACTTACAATAGGAATTGAATCCCACAGAACCAGAGAAGGCTTGAAACATTTTCAATTTGAAATTTTCAGTTTCATTCAAATTTCTAAATATGCACTTGGGAAAGAGTAAATTCAATATAAATTTTTATACAAAGTATGTAATTCATTCAGAGATGAAATATGTACAATTCAATCAAACTCGTTAATAAAAATAAGTTTGGTAGCAATGAATTCAAAATCCATTGAACTAGAAGCCAATTATCTTAATACCTACTTACAAAAATTTAAATCATAATTTTCTAAAATTAATGGCACTGAGCTGAAACAGCAAGTTTTTACAGAGGGAAAGATGTTTTTAAGAAAATAGATAAGTTATTAAGTATTTAGGCAGATAGGCCGAATTATTGAGGAGTCTTTCCAGTTCAGAATTGGATGAAAATATTAATACAATTATATTCTCAGAATAAATAACCTGAAATACTTTCAAGACAATTCTTATTAAAAATGCCTTTACAGAAACCACCCTGTCTGTATCTAATGGAAGAAGATGACACCCAATTTTGTATACTCTTTCAATACCAGTTGTATCTCTAAATTGAGACCTTTTAATTCTAAGTGAAACATTTATATTTTGCGTGCATCGGGATCAGTGAAAGTGTAAATTTCTGCACATTGCACTCAGTGTCATTCTATAATAAAATATTTAAAGGAAAATCATTCATCAATTCTTTCTTCTTTTATTCAAATTTTAAGAATTAAATTTAAAGAAACATCACAGCATTCAAAGTAAAGTGCTTTCTTTATTCAAGTATGTAGTTATTTTATTTCTATTAAACGTGCCAACAATACCTGTATTTACTCTTTAAGCGAGTGAAATCCATTATTAGGTCACACTTTGACTTATTACATTAATAAATTAATTATCAGTTAATGTGGCCAAAAGTATTTTCAAGTATAGTAATTTCAAGTGTTGAGCTGATTACATTCTAACTGCACTCATTTTTAAATCTCATCTCAGACATGCCATGAATATTGAGTATATCACAAATGTACTTATCTGTAATCTTGGTATTTACAGCACAGACCAAACTTATATGAACACAGGATGAGAGTAGAAAAATATTGGCTACACATAAATATATAAATTACTATAATGTTTCAGTAATTAGATAATTTTCAGCACAGCTGGAAATCACTCTGATTAATGAAGAAGCACAGAATTCATAAACTTGAACACTATCACTATATACATCGTACTTCACACTGATGGCACTGTTGTATATATTTTATTAGCAACCATCATTCTTTTATGCAAAAAAATATGTCAATCTTACATCCACCTTATAAATTAAATTCTTTTAAATTCTTAAATCTTCAACAATTCAATACATCTGGTTGTAACCAGTGCTTTTAATATATTATAATGTTCAAAATAATTTATCTTCTATTCAACAAATATTTTACATCTATTATCAGAATATAAAGGAGCTCACATTGACTGCCCTGTTCTTTAGCTCACAGTAAATTATTTTGATATTTGATATCAGTGGATGTAGAGTTTTGGCTTTTATCCCTCATACAAATTCACATTTCTTAATCATTCATGAGAATCAAAGAAATTGTAAGTTGAACTTGAAATTAATCAATTTGTCATATAAACATGAAGGCTCTAAAAAATTATTCACAGCTATTTAGGAAATAATAACTAATGATCAAGTTTTATTTTTAATGTGGAACATAGATAAAAAATATGTTAATAATGAATGATACAGCCTCACCCTTCATCCTCCAATATTTGATTTGTCAAGATTGTGAACATTTAAACAATACATAGAATATATAAAGGGGAAGCAAAACACACATTTTTATCTCGGTAACAATAGTATTGAGCATAGAGAGCATGTACACATCTCACTCTTAAGCTTTTCACTGTTTTGTGAGCTTATGCACGACCCAGACAAACTCGAGTAAACTTATTTTCTCTATTTCACAGACATGACTAATAACGCTTGACTCATCACAAACAAAAGGCATAATTCTAAGCTTCATAGAAATTAAAAGTAAGGTCAGCACACCTACTATTCTCTTCTCATTTCTATGAAACCAATTAAATACATGTGCCAGGAGGAACAACACAGTTCAATTTTAAATGAATCTTGAAGGAACAATTTTTGTCAAAATAATAATAAAAGTGAAAATAGATGTAGTATTTAACAAATGAAGAATTTTCTACAGGCCTGCTACATTACGTTTGCCAAGCAACATTGTATTAATTTAATAAAATAAATTTCATTCAGTTCCTTCAATTTGTACAAATAGGGCAATGAACATTAAAATGTAGATATTCAGAATGCTGCAATAATAATCGGTTTCACCTCATGGAAAATGTCAAACTAGAATGAGTAAGTTTTATTTTGACAATTTCTTGTATGTTCTGCTATTAATTAAATTTGTTAAAACATAACTGAAAATAACCTTGTTTTGATCAGAGATTTCTTGTGAATCTCACTGTTCAACGTCTTGCTACAAATAAGCAATCTTTGAAAATTTTGTAAGTTTGATTTTTACATTAACTTTCTTTGCTTTCATTGTTTAAAATGTTTTTAAAAAGGCATTCTTCCTTTGATGATTAATAAGTCATACAAAAATTTTGGAAGAATATATAGGCCATGGCAGTAAAACATCCAATGATAAAGCTAGATGTGTAATTCACAAGTTCTTTATCTTCAGAAAACGAAATTATTACCATATAATAATTATCAGACAGATGTCAGTAATAGAACATTTATATTGCTGGAATGAGTTTGCTCCATCTTCCATAGGAACTAACCACTTTGAAGTTCATGTTTTCATGCATTCTTCACATAGAAACACTTAAAATTGACACATACAAATCATAAACTGCATGACTATTCGATCTAAAATATTTACAGTAGTTCAGAATCAAAACTTTATCTTATACATCTCTAAGAAATGTCTATCATTCTTTATATGAAGAAATAGTGCAAAAGAAGAAAGAAATGAAGCTCAACACCTACTGAAACACAGTTTACAGGAACATTATTATACTGTTTATTATTATGTTAGACAACATATATCACACGGACATTACATACACACACGGACACATTAGTAAGAACAGCAATTACCTACCTATGCATAACTAAACACATTCTACTCTAAATATATTACTTTCTATATTTAAAATTCAAATAATATTTCTGATGATATATGATATCATGAAGAATGAATCTCATAAGTGTCAATTGTGACAAGCTTTGAAATATACCACATCTGATTAATGAACCACTTCTCCTTTTATCATATCACGTAGGTCACAATAAACTCATTAAGAGTTCATTATGTACTTATGAATAATACTTTTCTTATTATTTTACATCATTGAACATCCAAAGAATACATTTGGTGTTCAACCTCACCACTTTTTGTCTTCATAAAACATTTTATCAAGATGCGAAATCCTTCTGTTACCATACACTATTAATACTAACTACACTTGTCTGCCATCTGACACCCTAACATGATGTCAGTGATGCCAGTTAAAATGCCACATGAGCCTCTTTAAGACACTATTATAACAAACACGATAGAGAGTGTTAATGATGAATTAATGTTAGATGGATGTCAATGCTATAGAAAAGTGAACAGTTCATGTATGTCAGAGATGAAAGGAAATAATGTAATTATGAGATCATGTCAGTTGTGCACAAGACATTTACACGAATGTAAGACTGTACAGCACATCACTGAGAGAGCCAAGCACAAGAACATGTGCTTTAAACTATTAAGCAAGAAGTGAACTGCATGATAACAGCAGTTTGGTAGAATACACCAGTGAAGTATCTTCATTTTACACACAGATTTGTCTTATGAAATGTTTGTCTCATACTTGATTTTACTGGGGGAGCAGTCACAAGAAATGCACACATTATATTACATGAAATGTACAGAGTAATCTTGGAAATATATATACATAGAAATACCAAAGAAAATTGGTATGTTGCTAATTTCTTTATAGTCAAGTTTAATATAAGATTACCACACTCAAATCAAGCGATTAAAAATTGTAAAATTTCATGGTATGTTCATAACATGTGCATGATGAAATGCTTTTATCAATATTAACAAATTGAAGATGGAAACAAAACATTTGAAGCTGAGAAAAGTAACAGGTACTAATAACTTAGTGAGTTGTTAAGATACGTATAACTGGAAATGCAATGAACTTTAAACTTGCAACAGAAACAAACTTTTCCTGACTGCTGCAGCAGAATGTTGCTTTGGCTTCATTCTTCTGATGCGGCTGTGCCTTGCATTTGAGTAAATATGCAACACTGTACAAATGTAAAGCAACAAAAAGAGTTGATCTTCACGAATAAATGGTGATCACTTCTCGACCACCACCTCTCACCATAAGCACACGTTCCAGTCCTTCAGTCAGAACTTCCAGAAATTCCATATCTAACAAAGTGTTAAGAAAAACATTTCTCCTTCTTTGATTTGAAATATATGCATTTTTTAATGTAAATAAGTATTAATACCTAATAAAACTGCAAAAGTGTCATTTCAGCATCATTGACAATTGAAGTAGATTCAGAAATATCTGTTCTGTTTCAGGCACCTGAATCTGATATGATTTCTGTCTCACTATGACAATAAAGAGCATTTAGATATAAATGCTTTTATTGTTCTGTTTTGTTAAGTGACATGTAAATAAAAATCTTTTAACAGAAAAGGAGGCTCAGAAGTGTAGTTGCTCCCCCTCTTGTTTCAGGCTGCGCATGCTTGGTAAGTAAATCTATGAAGTTAGCTATATTTACCATAATTTCTTTTAAAACTACATTTCAATAATCTCAAGACAGTATGAAGTATAGAGTTATATAGAATAATATTAAAGCAACAGGAACTTATTTACTGGTTATCAAGTGTTCTATTATCTAAGAAAATTAACTGAGGGAGCTAATTTCCACAATCCAAAAACTAAGTTATTAACACATTCAATATCCTCTTTTTTCCTACTAATCTACTATAATTATCTTATTCATTCAGTTTCAAGAATCTGTCATAATTCCCTTGGATTATACATTTCTAAAATGAGTGACATGTCTTATTTCATTCAATTTTTGAAAGAGAGGGGAGCTAGACCACTGTGGTCATTCGTTTTTCCAACAGATCAATTTCAGTACAAGTTATACAAAAATAACATTTCAAATAAGTGGAAATGTCTTTGGAATGCTTATGCTGCATTATTAGATAATCTAGTGCCCAAAAATAGTGATTTTGATTCATCAGGTATTCCTTGGGGTGACAAGTTTTCGTTACACACTCTCAGACTTGAGGCACAATATAGCACACAATTCAGAAATTAGATTCATTTTAAATTATTTCAAAATCAAAATTAATGATATGAATATGATGTCATTTTATTTCATCAATTATCTTATTTTAGGATATGTAATTAATGAAGAATGAAAGAAAAAATAGACTAAAGCTTACCACTTATAAAATACTTCTTGAATTTTTCACTCATTTTCTCAAATTAAACAAGTTTATTATCTTAAAAATGATGAAAACATGTCATCTATATTATATATAATAATGAGGAAACAAACTGAATGTAAAAGCAGTTAGCAAAAGCAACTTAATTTTATACTCGTGTGGCTACGCTCCTTATCTCACTGGATGCCTAAGTTGAAATTGGCCATTATCTTGTTGCAGTTTTACACAAAACATAATAAAGAACTGTACAAACAATAAATATGATGGTATACTTTCTTATTTTTTAACAAACAACAAGTACATGAAAATTGAACATTTTAATTTAATTGCTTCAATTAAGATGAGTAACACGACATCCTTCTTTTTTTGCTCAGACTAACTAATAATATTTTACATCAAAGTTAACAAGGCAAGAGAAAATTCAATTCATTAAGGATACAATTTGATTCCTTCTCTATTCTTGTGTCTCGAGGTGGACCTGGCAGATTCAATATCACCAGCTGAGCATCATGAGACTTATTTACAATCACTTCATTCAGCTTAACAGCAGTATGCATCCTTCTTACATTTCCTTCATCACTGGAAAAAAAGAGGGGAAAATATCCAATTTTAGGAAAACAAATGAAGTATCCAAATCAGAAGTAAATAAGCATTTATGTATATAAAAATTAAATCATTTAGCAGTTTCCACCACTTGTTTGAAATCTTTATGGCATTATTAACCTACAGAAAACATTAATATCAAGATTAATTTACAATGTAAAGTATATTTAAGTTTTTAAAACTGTTTGTGTGTGTGTGTATGTATACACTTTGTAAAGCAATCACATGATGAAGAGAAAGAAACAAGCTAAGATCAGAAAATTCATATCAATGGAACATAGTAACTTCTTAGTAAAGACACATGTTACATGACTGTAATTGACAAATGAAAATGAAGAAAGACATAAAGAACTTTGTGATATCAGGTTATGAAAGAGAATAAAAAGTTTTGAAAAATTATCAAAATGCATGCGCAAAATGTAAAATGAAAGATTTACTAATGTTTTTTTAGCAGTTTTATTTTTACAATCAAGAAATTGAAAATGTAGAAGTAATGAAAGACTTGGGGATTTTGACGGATCATAAACTATCAGTTCAAAACACATGTTGTATATGACTCTCACAAAATATTGAGCTTTGTGAAGAGATAAATATCAACATTTAAATCGTCAAACTACTTCATTGTGCAATGGCACTGGTCACATCTACATTAATGTACTGCTCCCTAAAGTGATTGTCTCGAACTAACTTAGAGACAAGAAATTGGAAAAGGGACAACACAAACTTTAACTTTCTTGTATGTATATGTATATTCTGAGAAATATATGTAAGATAAAGAAAGTTATTAATGCTGCGAAAAATTGATTTCAAAATTTTAATGGAAGATCACGTTTGGGGTCCCCTGATCTTAAAACTAGATTTTTTCAAAATGTTTGCCTGTCTGTCTGTCTGTGAATAAGAATAGCACCTAAACTATTTATAGGATTTTTGCTAAAATGAAAAATGTCAAATGATTTCTAAAGAAATATCTCAAAAGCTCAAGTTTTCTGTGAAAATAGCTTAAAATTGCATATTTTTCTGAAACGTTCAAATCACATTTTCCCCAAAACATTCCAAATTTTTCAAAGAAAATTTTATATGGGAACAGATGTTACTCTTCTATAATATTCTCAAAGTCATATTTCAATTGTACCATTAGGAGCCCGAAAAAATTAGAAAATGAAAAAATGTATTTCAGGCACCTAAACATGTCGGCTAGGAAGATAGGAAGAAAATGGAACAAACCCAGAAAGCTATTCTAGACTAAAGAGGTAAGGTAACTAACTAGGATGAGAAAGTCTGTACCACTCTGTAGCACCACTTGTTTTAGTTTTGAAGCATATAAAATTAATGGTATTAACCCATTTGATATCCATAATTATACTGAGATTGCTTAAACAATCAAAAGTCCATCATTATACTCAATTAAACTTAATGATCTGTATTAATTAGTAAGAAATGTGTTAAATAAGGTATAAAATCCCTTTTCAAAAACATCAATTGTGCTGAGATTATAAATAAATTGGGTATTCTAGTGATTTGCTGGTTATGAGTGGAGTGTGGCATTCGTTTGTTCATAAATTACCTCCACTACTTGCAAAACACACAGGATATCAACCTTGGAATTCACTCACTGTTTCATTTGTATAAATGCAAAGTAATTGAATACTTTGCGTTAATTATGATGACATATTTTTTATTAGGACCCCTGAAAAATTCTGTACATTTACACAATAATTCTGGACAACTATTTCAATAGAAATGAGAATTAGAATATCTTGGCCTTTAATGTAAAAAAAATAATTAGGAACAACAAACACTTTTGTAAGTTAGTACTCAGCTCTTATATGAGGGATGTGAACGAGGCATGGATCTACAAGGAGGGAAATGAGGGAAATTTTCCTAAAAAATATTTGTGTAACAAATTTTAGATAGTCACGAAACTTTCAAACAAAACAATATTTGGATAATCATTAAAATGAAGAAAATCATATTGCAGCATGAGCTGAGTCATTTTACATAAACTGTAATTTGACTTGTTCCGACAAAACAAGTTTGCCTGATTCACAGAGGCTAGTCCAACCCCACCAACCCTACCATTGTCGTAATTCCTTCCACTGTCTTAATATAATTGAAATTTGCACAAATTCTCACACATTTCTAATCTTCCAGACTCACTTCTACAGAAATCTCCTCCAGATACTCAGTACTTTACCAGTCACGAATTCAAGTGCTGAACCTTCTTTGCATTGTTATTGTTTAAAAACTTGGCGTTGAGCAACAATTCTCAAGAAAAAATTAATCATAATAGTTTTATTACACATTCACCATGATGTGCATTGAAGCCAAGAGTGGTGGACCGACTTTCAAAAATGGGAGCCATAGAATCTGTAGTAATAATTTCCAATGTATGCAGAACCTGAAAGAAAATTGTGCAACTTCTGATCCTTTTAAGAGGTGTCAGTAGTTTCATTTGATACCCAGGAACTTGGGAAAAATCTAAAAACAATGAAACAATTTCAATTTGGGTTGAAAAATGTTATTCCACCTACTCTCATAATGCACATACTGTATTAATTCTAAAATGCAATGCATTATTGCTTATGTCATGAGATAACAAGACTCCCAGGAAGAGGCCATTCACCATTAAGTATTTTTTATTCACATATTGTGTAATGGAACAGCAACTTTTCTTTATATTCTTGGTATGAAAAGAACTGTTTTACAGTATATAATATATTATGTTTTTCCCGTATTCATAAAGACAGTTTCATTAAAATATTTAATTTATTGTGGTTTTGTACCAGATTTTTATTTGCTCATTTTGTGTCATGGTGTTCTGCAGCAATTTTTGCTGCTGCAGGCAGCCAGTTATGCTATAAAAGACTCAATGAACAATAGTCTAAAATTCTAATACATTGCCGGTAGCCTATTTGATTAAAACAAAAATTTAATTTGTAAATTGTAAACACACTTTTATTTAAATTCTATATGTTCACATCTGTATAGTATAATGAGAAATGTGATATTAATCCTTCATTGCTTTGCAACTCTGAATTCAACGATTTTAAAAACAAATTACTATTATAATTTTTTTTTAATCATAAAGTACTTATTAAATATTAAATTTAATGGTTTTTAGATTTTGTTAAAAGAATTATGTAATTAATAAATTGCTTTGTTTATAATAACACCCTGAAGTTCATCTCTGGATCCGCCCTGGAAGTGTGGGACTTGTCCCTCCGTGTTTTCATCTGCAGTGATATTCACATTTGATTTTTACTTTATCGCCCTTACTTCTTAAGAAGAGAAAGTAGTATTGTAATTGTATCCCGGAATATGGGGAATTTTATTTTTTATTTATTTATTTTATTTTACGTCAAAAACAGTTAAAAACTGTGTGACGAGCTATGGGGAGAAGTGAAATTTGTGCACGTTTTCATAATTCTGTGATCTCTATCCCATATATCCTATATTTTAGTCGAATTTTGAATACAGAAAAGAGAGGTTTTTTTTCGAGTTTTGTTGAAATATTCGCTCCTATATAATAAAATATATTTTCAATGGTAAATTAGCTATAAATTCCTGCCCTGAATCCTCATGTTCTTCATGAAAGAATAATACTTTTTGCCGCGATAATATGGAAAACGATAATTTGAATAACTATATTTCCCACTGAAATTCAGAAGATGTGCACAAATAATGAAGTTACATTTACGTCCAGAAGCAAAACAAGGGACCATCTCAGCATTTGCTCAAGGATCAGGGAAACTGGACAAAAAACCTGATCGAGATGGGTGCCATCAACCCAGAAACTGTGGTACAATACTTGTTACAGGTTCTCTAGAATTATACAGTCCAAATGATAAATAATTACATTAACTATCATTGTTAAAATTAATGCTACTTTCCTTTTTGATGCTTGGTATAGTCTCGAATTGTATAGAAACAGTTATGCAGCAGAAAAGATTTTACTTAGGACTTAAACTTTTCTATTGAATTTAAGCGTTTAATGTCTTCTGGCAAAGTGTTGTAGAGTAATGTACATGAATTGTATGTGAATTTTTGTAGTGAGCTTTCAACAGAAAACCTTAATGCCAGGCTCAAGTAATGATAAAGTGAATAAATCTTTTTCCTATATATCATAAATTACTTCCATATTCCTTAAGATGTTGTGCAGTCAAAATTAGTTTTCTAGATTCTTGATACCAAAAAATTGATTGATGGCTAAACATCTTTCTGACCATCTGTTTGTCTTTGTCTCTGGGGCCTGCCCACCTTTCTATCCATGGTTAAAGCACCCATTGTGAAAAGACTTTTCATCATACCAGAGCCCGAACCATTCAGCCGATTTTCTCCAATATTGATATTCCTTGATCGATTTATAGGACCTTGAGGTCCTCTGAGGTTGAAATGTATATTTTGATTTTTGGGGGTACTTAACATGAAGCCTCAACTTTTAAAAAATTTTCTCAAAACTGGCTCCAAATTTTTTGTGACAACTTTGTCCTTCGGATAGCACAAAGAATTGGGCAGGTCTCATTTTATTTAAATCCCAGATTTTTCAAAAATTGCAAAAGTTTGAATTTTTTGGGGGCCTTCCTAGAACTACCATATTGAAGGAAGAGATTTTTTTCTTAATGAAAGCTGTTTTTTGAAGACAGATCTTGAAGTAAGGTCGTGTAAAATATTTTGAAACACAAGTAGTTTTTGCATAATTTTGCATAAATATAGGTGATTTTTTAAAGAATTATTTTCTCAAAAAAGGCTCAAAATGTTTTTAAAAAATTTTCTCCTTATATGTATCAAGTGATAGTAGCACAAAAACTGGTGCTATTCCCATTTTGCAAAAAGTTGACATCGGAAAACTACAATATGGAAAATAAGAGATTTTAGTCTTAAATAACACTTGTTCTAAAAAATCTGATAAAAAAGGAAAGTTAACTTTTTGAAATTAATGCAAATTGTTAAAAAAATTCTCAAAAAACACCACAAATTTTTTCTCCAATATTTCTCGATGAATGGTAAAGGGGGATGCTTAAAAGAATGGAAAATCTCATTTTTGTTGAATTCTCATAATTTTTTAACATTTCAAATTTAGAAAGAATGAGAAAGAACAAGCTCTTGTAGCACCACCAGTTCACTATTAATGTTAATGACATATTAACTAGCCTGTTCTACCCACCAGCACTCTGTGGGACAGAATTATGATGATGCTGACAATAGGAGAAGAGCTTTTGCTCCCTTGGAAGACTGAAAGAAACAATATTACATAGAAACAATTGAATCATGTCATCACGTGTCACACCCATCACAATTTACTGGATCTTTGCAATGAGAAGGGTGAGAGCCAGTGACCACCGCAGGACAATCTTTGGTTCAACCAGAATTACAAAATTGGTAAAATACAATTTAAATTAAGTTAATTCAGTATTGCTTGCATCAAAATAGGTCACAATTTTTTCGTGTTGAATAATTTTCTGTTTAGAGTCAGAGTATAGATGAATGAACTCTTAAATGGCTGGAACATAATTTGATATTTTTTAATCTACCTAAAACACCTTGTTAACGCAAATAAATTAATTAAAACATTATGGCTTCAATTAAAATGGTGCATAAGTATTATCATTCTTTTCATGTCCCCCCAAAACTTGCATGCCAGAGATGTCCGAGAGTTCTGGGAGCAGTAGAAATGAAGACTGCCACAAGACACGATAAATGAAGGACAAATGAGAAACATGTGTGCCCAAATTGAGATTTCAAGCTGTCTTACTCTAGGTTAAGATAGTGAATTGGTATATCATTGCTCTATTGAGAAGCCTAAGTCAAAATTTTTCAGTGTTTTTTTAACGTAATTAATGAAAAATATTTTTTGTTATCAATATTTAATCCTAAAATTTGTCTTTTTGCACTCTATAGTCTCTAAAATTT
The DNA here is from genome assembly GCA_031308135.1 of Acheta domesticus. Classification (NCBI taxonomy): domain Eukaryota; kingdom Metazoa; phylum Arthropoda; class Insecta; order Orthoptera; family Gryllidae; genus Acheta; species Acheta domesticus. The sequence continues at coordinate 21,449,143 of JAHLJT010004567.1, read as the reverse complement.
CTGTTTCTGTGATCTACTGGCAAAAACGAAATAAAAGTAATAAAAAAATAAACACAGATTTTTATGCTTAATGTAAAGTTTGCCTTGCTTGGTTTTCTCAGTAGGATCACAATATTTTCTAATCTCCTTGACCATCCATCTATTCAAGTTCAAAAAGCTGAATACTCACGGTGTTATTGAAAGCTTTTTCTTTTCATCTGATTTACTTCCAGCTTCATTAGCTTTTGAATCTGATTTATCCTCCTGCTGAGACTCGGAATGAATAGAGTTTTCATCTCCTTCTCCTTCTTTTGTTTGAACTGTTTCTTCACCCTGAAAGCAAAATTAATATGGTGCAACTGAACCAAACTGCATAAGAGACACACAATTAATGTTTTTTATTACACAAACCTCTTTATTTGCTTCTTCTTCATTGCCCTCATCTGGTGGCTTAGATTGCTGCTGCTGTTCCTTTTGTTCTGAACCTTCTTTGCCTGGTTCTTGGAAACGTACTTTGGTTGCAGTTTTCACATCCACATTATGATGATGATCAACAATTGCTTGGACCTACAGATGACATAAAGCTAGGTTAAAAATTAATTGGGATGAACAAATTATGAATTTTTTATTGTATTAATGAATTCAGCAATTTTCTCAATATTATTTATTCTTGACATGTTAGCAGGGTATCTTTGAATAACAAACTTGAAGAAATATAAAAAATGAAAACTTAATTACTTTGTTGACTGAATTTACTCTTAACTTCTTAAGATAAGTGAACTATATGAGAGTTAATATGGAAGCTGGGATGTGGAGAAAGACTGAATAAGAGGCAACAGAGACAGTGCTGACATGTAAGGAAACCCCCTTGGAAACAAAGAATTGTCCATACACTTAGATTACAAGAAGAAAGAAAAGATATATCAGTCTAAGTTAAGAGCTGGTTAGGCATTTCGTGCTATGGACAAGGGACAAGCTGGCTCTCTTTGCAAGCTTCTTGGTAAACAGCAGTCAAACTGTAATGGAGATCATGCGAGACAGAATGCACACTTGGGGGAAAAAATGAGTTCAGATTTGAAGGTCAGATTTCAACTATAAAGCGACAGCAAAACTTTGAGGGCATGTGTTTGCTTTTCAAACCATGTCAAAGCAAATACTTTCTCAGAGGTCATGAATCACATCATATGATGCAAAGCTTCTCTATTGTTCCAAAGAAATGGATGTGTAATAATATGCACATATTAGCATTGCTTCATTTATGTGAGGATTGCTTATATTTAATATTTTTATGATGTGATGTATCACCTCTAATTGACTGCGCTAAAGTCTTAGGGTTGGGCAAACATTAAACATGGGAATTTCACAAACCAGAGGCAGTTTTTCCTCCGATGGAACTTCGTTGAAGTCTACAAGAGTTTGCACCTTTGCAATGAGCAAAGAGCAAAAAGAAAGAACAAAGAGAAAAGTGAACAGTAAGAAGTGTTGTCATGTACAATAAATAGCAACATATTTATAAGAAATTCCTTAATATTATGGTTTTATTTTAACTTATTTAAAAGAGCAGCAGAGTTATTAGACATTAGTCAAGATATAATACACTTAATGTGTGTGTGCATGATGATTTAAAACTATAATCAATCACATGAATGCATACATATCTCTTTATATTAAAATATAATACAATACAATACAATATAATATAATATAAAATAAATAAGATACGTACAACGCCAAGACTTTCTTTCTTGTTAAGCCTCAGTTCTCGCAGCATCTGATTACGTTGTTCCATCATTAGTGTGCGTTCATAAGTGTAGGCTGATATATCGCTGTCCATCTGGAAAAAGAAAATCAGGATGATATCAAGGGTATAGCTAGGCTGATGCAACAGGTGATTCACACAAGGGCCCCTGAAGTCACGGGCCTCAAGTGAGAACCCCAATGACTTTCAATGAAGATAGGATTTACAGAAAAAAGAGTTTGAAGATATTCCATGATAAAAATTTTTGTAACAAAATTACTTTTCAACTGAATGTTTAATGTTGTTTCTCACTTAGCAATTTCTGCAATATTTGATATGAGAGAATGCAATTAAATGTTACCAGTTCTACATTACATAATTTACATTACAAAATTGTACATATTTATTTTAATTATAGGGGCTCAGGAATGGGAATCTTGATGGCATAAAACAGGGAATTATTTCTTGTTCTTCTTCAGTGCACGATATACAACAGTCCAATTATAATAGCAATTAGAAATGCGGAGAGTAAACCTTCCTCTAGCAAACCATACTCAGAGATTTTGATTATCTCAAAACCCATTTCCTTGATCTCATAACTGACATATGGTTTTGGAGTGAACAGTTTAGTTAGAATGCAGGGTTCCTAGACAGTCACCCATCTAGGAACCTACAGTGACTAGAGCTGCATAACTTCCATGACTTCACAGAGCTCGGTTAAAAAATTTAGCTATTGGCACAGGTGAGTATCAGCATGTACAAAGGATGCTATTTCCACAATTCAGATCTTGAACAAATGCAGTGAAGTGAACAAACTAACCTTTTCATAGACTTTGAGAAAGCTTATGACAGGGTAAATAGAGATAAAATGTGGGAAATATTGATGGAAGAAGAGGTAACCATCAAAATTATAAAACAAATTCCAAGTCTGTTTGCTAAACCACAGTTCAGAATAAGAATGAATAATGGGTGTAACTGGAACTGCCACAAGTCACAGAATAACAGATCTGCAAATCACAGAAAATGGACTCTATAAAATAGCTGATTGATAACTAACTACATTTAAAATTCTACAAGTAAGACTAAGACAATGGAATTTCACAATAAAGAAAATGAAAATGTTTGAATTATTATAGATAAGGGAAAAGCACAAAAATCCTAGAAAGCAAAATACAAAAATACAACAGAACCAATGGAATAGTTAAGAAACTTTTTGAGAAAAACATGACATACATGTTTAAAATGAGAATTCACCATAACATCCAAACAAATGCTACTGTTTTGACTTTGTCTAAAGTACAAAGACATTCAAAGATGTCTACTGATGAAATTTCTACTACATTACATAAGAGGAATCATTAGACTAAACCGAAAAGGAAATAAAAACATTAAGAGGAAGCTCAAGACAAAGAATACAGGAGAGGAAAAACAAAAGAACCAGAAGAGATGATTTTCCCCATGTCCACAGAATGAAAAAGGAAAGATTGCCAAAAACTGTTTTGAGGAATAAGCCCGTAGTGCAAAGAGATGTAAGAAGGCCAAATACGAAATGGATCACTCTGGAACACTTCAAGGAAATATTATCAGATCTAGTAATCACACAGGAACAGTCAACATGACTGCAGATTGTGATGATGATGATGATGATGATGATGATGATGATTAAAACATTTAAGAATCACACACATCAGTTGAAAGTTGAATAATTTTGGAATTTGGAAGACTTATTACTGGGTTGAGGAGGCATTGAACAATTTGGCTGGTTGTTCATGCTTCTGTCCGTATAGGGGGCCCCCTAGAGGTGTTGAACCGCAAAATATTTGGAGTTGGTTGAGTTGAAATTTGTTGTTCTTGAAGTTGTGGGTAAGGTGTTTTAAATTTTTGATGTTTGATTAATTGGTCCAAGGTCAACAAACAAAACCTTTGTGATGAGCCAATATAAACAAATATAAATTATTATAAATTATTTCAACGTACATTTCATCATCATACAGCACAAGCAGAAGCATCAGGAAAATCCACATTTAGAAACGATGTTGACACCTGCCTGGGAAAAATCCACTTTCTAAAAATGACGTTCTCCAAAAGATTCCCTCAAATTTGCGAGCGTCTATATAAAAGGCCCTCACAAATCACCAACAGTCCACTCCTAAGATGGAAGTGACACCATGCCATCATCACCCCGACTCTAGTTGGGAAGCAACAGCAGTCAGCAAAGATGAATCGATGAGCATCGAACAACAACATGTCCGCCGGAAAGCTGGAAGCCATGGTAAGCCAGCGGACACTGACATGAGTGCACTCGACATCCTTGTCATGCTCCATTGCGCTCTCTCTCTCACTCTCTCTCATTACTCTCTTCCCTTCTCATTCCTATGCCTTCAGTGATGTGTATATAGTGATCTTCGGGTATTTGGATTTGACTAAATAAACACATAACATAATCCACAATTGCTATGATTGTATTTCTACACACCTTCAAGATGCCCTAGGGATGATTTATTATGGAATGATGGCCAGAAAGAAAGCAACAATAATACACATGGATGTGAAGATGGTAATGACAACAACGGTACTGACAATGACGATTATGGTGATGATGATGATGATGATAATGATTAATCAGAAACCAGAAAATAGTGCTAGTGCAGCTAATACAGGAAGATTGAACTTTTTCACTAAGAACACAATTTCTAGCCAATAAAATTGTTGATTTCATTGTGACTGTAAATAAATAGTAAGAATTAATTAAAAATTTCAAAAAAAATTCTCAGGAAATCTCTTTAAACTTACAGAGCAACATATACTTGGGTAAATAAGGGTACTTATGAATTCCTTGTGAATTAATTTCCTACTCCTTATGAATTTATTTTAGTTTAAATAGGATTGCTAAATAAGAATTAAATTGCTTAAGAAATAAAAAGTTTATACTGCATTCAGAATTCTACAAAAGTTATCTATTCTTCCACATTGTTCATTATGTTTACCTTATTGATAGCATACTATTCTATGTTATCTCTTTTTTTCATTGCACAGATATCTAATCACAAAAGGGACTTCTCTGAATAATGGGTGAATACACATGACATTGCAGAGCTTCTGTTTATGAAATCTGAAAAAGTTTTTGACATTCCGTGCATGAATTCATTACATTTAAAAAATGGACGTAAATACTTAATGAAATATAGCTATTTAATATAAAATAAGATGGGGAAAACACAGAAATGGAGGGCTGAAGATAGGAGGCAATCCTCTGAAATGGTTTTCTGCCTGTGAAGCATGGCTTAGAGTGGACGTATGCATCAGCTTTATAGTAATGGACAATTCTACAGAGACTCAAAAAGTTGTTGTAGTATTATTCAATAAAAGTGATTCAAATTTGTTTAAAGCACTGGGCTTTTCTTTCACTGATACAGCATTACCTTCTTAAAAATAATTCGGGATAAACAATACTTACCATTTCAACCACCTCAACTTCAGCATCTATTCTTAAATGATACAGGAACACTTTAAGGTCCTTCTTCATCTGAATTGAATTATCCTCCATTTGTGCAACAGTAAAAATTCTCATTCGACAGTTTTTCCAAGTTCTATGTTGTTTCAACAGGAAAGGAAGTAACATAAGTAGGCCTCCATCATGGACTATCCACCAAATGTCAATATTTCCAACCACCTATTCAAAAAACATAGTTTTAAAAATGTATAATAGGTTGAATTTAATCTGAAGAAGGTGTACTAACCTTTTCACTGCTGTCAGGAAAGAAGTTGATGCCTTTGGGAACAAGCAATGCCATTCGAGCAGCAGCTACACTCCGAACTGTTTGCAGAAAAACTTGCCACGTTTTTTCATCTTCTGATTGTCGCCAACCATAAGGCCAACCCAGGATAACTGTGTTAGGCTTCATTCCTCCCAAACCAGTAGTCTGCACCCTGCAAAGTTATCCAGGCAAAGTAGCAAAATGCCAACCATTTATGCATACGTGTTTGGTAGGTCATGTTATGATGCAGTCAAGAAAATTTCATGTAATTGCTGAACATCTGTGCAAATGGGTTGCCTAAAAATCATCAACTTCATTATAGGCAATTTCCAACTATACTCTCATTGGCAAAAGTGATCATTTTTATTTCATCTACATGCTCTAGAAGTTTGGAACATTTATTCTTTGACTTTTGTGTGGGACTGTTTTATGATTACTATTATTTCATTGTAGATCTCTATCATATTACTATCAACAACTGTTTCCACTAACATGATGACAGAGTTTGTGGTGAATGAACAATTTGGGTAAAGGAATGAAAATAATACTTGTGGCTAGAAATAGTCTTCATTGGCATTTCTTGTTATGATTTTTTGTTATGACTTATTCTCTGATTAAAATTTACGTATGCTTGAGTGCAGAGTAAGGAGAGAAGACATCGATATCCACTGAGTTTCAATCTGTGAAATTTAAGCTCCCATTTGAATAACAGTGCCCCTCCCTTAACTCAGCAATCTTAGAGGAATTACACTCATTTTTCTTAGAGGAGCACACTCATTTTTCTACTTTAAAATATTGAGAATTTTTTTTATACTATATAAATTTAATTGGTTGATCTTACAGGTGGCTGAGTCCATCAGTGATGCTACGGCTCACCAAAACATCAACAAAACCTTTCACTTTCTCTTCATCCATTGTTCGTCGCAGACTTTGCTTTGCAGCCAGTGCTTCACCATGGCCACGTGTAAAATCTCCCCCAATTACAGATACACACACAGTTAAACCTTTGCCTGTGATAGATAAAACATGTTAACATTTTTGATTTTGGTTTTCTTGTGGTAAGATTACTTTTAGAAATGAATAAACAGCCAATATTTAATAAAGGTTTATCACTAAAATAATTTTTGAAAGGAAGGCGATTTTGATCCCAGTAGGTGGCATTACCTGCTTTCAGTTGAGAAGTGAAGGCAAACATTTTGCGATACTTTGGTACAAGATCTGACGTAAGTTTAGCTAAAATAAGAATCTGAGGTCGCCAATTCTTTGTATGTGGAGGCCCTTCTTCCAAACGTAAGAGGCTGTAACGAGCTGCTGAGAGAGCCAAACCACGAATGCCATCACCCCATTCTTTCTCAGCTCTGCAGACAAAAATTATTCATTAACACCCACACATTACTAGTTCTCCATTTCATTATAACATTTTTACATAAGTTTTATTCTATATTATTTATTCTTTATAATTGATCATTTTTAATGTAAATTAGAAGTTCAGAAGTTGCAGCAAAATTAAAAGGTTAACGTGTAGCAGACTTATGAAAAATTGTGAAAGCAAGTACTAGATTTTCTATTGAGAGGCTGAGTAAAAGCAGATGCAAATTGAAAAAGGTATTAATGCTGCATACATAGCTAGATGATTTTATAACCAAATGAAGCAATGTTAAAATATTTGAATTATTTACCCTCTATATTCAATGTATTTGTAGATGCAGCCAGCCATTGCCATGGCCAAGAGAGCATAATACCAACTTGTCATGAACATTACTGCGATGCACAGAGACAAACCAATAAAGGACAAGGACCTATATTTAACACACACAAAATTACTTTACCCACATGTACATCATTTCTAGTTTCTGTATTAAAAGAAATCAATTAATGATATCAGCATTTAAATATTTGCTTCTTTATTAACTAGATCTTCACAAAATACCTGGAAATATTTTACTATTCAATAAAAACTACCATTTAAAAAGCACCACAACCATCCAAAAGATATAATTTATGAGTTCGATTCAGATCTTAAGTATAAAAATTCTGCCGAAAATGAAAAAATTCTTATCTAAATTTCAACACACTACAACATTACATTAACAGACTACATTTCATTAAAATACAAACGGACTGAATGAAAGTGGTTTTCTGAAAACTGATGTTTTTTTGGGTAATGATGTTTTATTATCTTCATGATGTAATGTACTTATAAGATAAATATTAAATACTTATAAAATACATAACTATTTTCAGACAATTTTGAAGTACAAAATGTACAGCTCGCAAGTTGTCAAATATGGCACGTATTTTTGCACCATAGATATTTCATTTTATGAGTTATCATCTATTTTATAGACACATTATTTTTAAACCCTTCACAATACACTATTATGAGGGTTGGATTTCTATTTTTATGATTATTATTACCCGGGGAAGGAGTTTGGTGGGAGTCATTTTTCACTGCATGTCTAAATACAACAAACAAATATTAATTGTCTCCATTATCATGTATCTTAATGAACTACAATTTCTCATTTTTTAAAATTTTAATATTAACAATTCCTTATTTTATCTGTAAAACATATTACTCCAGTGTATCGATTATTTCATAATAAAAAATTTCTGCAAAATAGTATTATATATTTAATAAATTTTCTGAACTTGCTAGTGTTACATTGCTCCCCTATTATCACAATGTTCTTGATAAAACAATAATTTTAATTGAATAAAAATATGACAATATTACGAAACCAAAAAAAATTTGATGTTTACTAAGGTTTTAATTGTTAAAGTTTAAATTTTTATCTTAGATTGAAAAATTTTTAATTTGGACTATTTTTGAAAGATAAAATGTTTTCCAAAGGTAATTAGTTTTCTCTTTCTTCACTCTAGAGCTCTTGAATATTGCAATCCAGTCAGTACAATTAAGAAGCCCAGCTTAAATCTGACCCTGGCTATTATGGTATCAATCATTTCATACTAGTACTCACCATTTCTATTGTACTCACCAGTGATAATATTTAAATCGAGGGCGCCAGTTTGGTGTGCGTAACAGAGTCTGCAGAGCACAGGCTAGGTTCACAAAGCCATAGCACATGAGGAAAAACATAGAGAGCAAGGGAGCCAAATAATCAACATTTCCCAGGAGAATCCCACATTGACAGATGAGCACAGTGAGGCACAGAGCACGAGTGGGTTCCCCACGGCTTGATGACACAGCAAAGGGAGCCAAGAAGGGAATAATCCCATCCTTTGCTATGGCTTGCAACAAACGAGGTGCTCCTGTTAAGCTCTGGAGGCCAGCTCCCAAAGTAGATAAGAATGAACCAATTAAAATCACCCACTGGTTCGGCCATGCAATATTTGCTACCACAAGTTTTCCTCCAATGCTCTGACCAAATCTGTGAAAGTTATTTCATATAAATACTGAATATTTTTATCATAATAATACTTATATCAGTTTATAAAATATAACAACCTAAGGTATTAAATTACTGAATAGTAAAAAACAGGTATTGGCAACATACTTGTCTCTCAGTAATAAGTTGTCAACAGTACCAGCAAACAATATGACTGCAGAGAGATAAACTGTTGAGGTAGTCAAAATTGCACAAATAGTGCCAATAGGAATTGATTTCTGGGCATCAGCCAAATCCCCAGAGCGATTGGAGCCAGCCATGATGCCTGAAAGGAATTCAAGCTAGTTACCTTTTCATTGCATAATAGATTTACCTGATCTTCTAGAGTGCAGCATTTCTTAAAAAATATTTTTTATTAGGGCTTAACTTAACATATTCTCTACTAGGGCAACTGGGAACTCCTGTGTCTTGGGCCACCTTGTACCATTGGTTGCAATGGTTTTAAAAAAACTGGCAAAAGAAAAAAATTATTTTGAGTGTGAGATGGCAGCAACACTGTCACTTTCATTTGTAAGTAGGCTATGAACATACACGTATATTCTGAAAGAAGTTATTTAGCAAATTTCATTTCAAGGTGTAAAAAGTAAAATTCCAACATTTGCAATTTTTGTTTTCTACGAAATGACAAAGCAAATTTTAAGTAAAGTGCTATATGCTTTATACTCCTTATGCCTTTCTGTGTAGTATTATTTAAAGGAACAAAATTAATACTATCATCTTCTATTGGGTAGATTTACCCAGAAGGCAATTGTAATTTGAGTCACTTTATTACCTTGTACTTTGGACCACCCAAAAATTAAGTGAGAATGAAGTTCAAAAATGAAGAATAACGAACGAATTTAAGTTTATAATTTAAGTGAAGTTTATAACTCAAGGCTGGCTGAAGAGGCAGGGGCAGATCTGAATTCTTGAAGGATATTTCAGAAATATCTTTTTAAAATTTGCATACAATTAAACATTCAATGGTGATTAAAAATGATTTCATTGAATAGTTTTCTAAAGTCTGCAGGACCAATGATGATATTAGCTAGAAAATAATCTGTGGCATCAATTGAAATAGAAGAATAGAAATCTATATCTTTATTTTTTCTGGGGCTTTTATCTGTTCAACAGCCGGTTACCCCATTGTGTCCTGATAGGATGACCATATACTAGACGCTGACATGTTTGCGGGCTCCTCTGATCTGGGGTCAGCAGAATGTGAGCCCCTCTGTGACATTAAAGGACATACATTAGAGTACATTTACATTAGAGATAAGGGACAAACAGCCATGCTCAAGACAAGACTTGAACCCGCAACCCTTTGGACCAAAGTTTTCTTAGCCACCTCAGCCATCCAGGCCGACTTCTTTATATTTTTATTTTCTTAACTTTTGTCTCTCTATTTTTCCAAAATATGTCTTAATATTGTATTTTCTAACTTCATTCTACTATGATGTTGATTATGAAACGATAGCAGAGAACAAAAGTTGTTTGGTTCTGACAGTGCACTTTTTTTTTTAATAGGAATAAAATCGATTATTTTTGACTTGAAGTGTGTGAAAAATGTTTCACTCTCCGCCATTTAAGAGGCTATTTATATTTAAAATAAACTAATTAAATGACAAAAAATATTGAAGGAATGCAAAACAAGAATTTAGGCCAAACTAGAAATTTATTGTAAAATAGGCAAAAAAAGACAGAATGGAAAAATTACTATCGGAACCCCAAAGATGTAATCTAATGAAATTTGTTTTAAAAATCTAAATTGTATGGTTAAAAAAAAAGAAGCAAAATGAGTAAGTTGTAGTCTCTAATTATAATAATGGTATTATACTGGTAATTATGAGAAAGTATACACTGTTATAGCACAACTAGATTGGTAAAACACTTAAAAGTTGGTCTGTACATATGAACTGAAAATTGTGCATTTTCTGAAATGCTTACACTACATTTCCACAACAAAGGCTCCAAAATTTTGCAATGAAGATGAGTATACATGATCAGGTGGCACTCTTCTACAATATATTCTTAAAGTCATATTTCAATTCTACTATTAGGAGACCAAAAAATTCAGTGAAAACATGTCTTTTAGGTGCCGATAGCCACCGGGGAAAGAGTGGGACAAAAATGGAAACCTATCCCAGACTAAAGAGGTAAGGAACCTACCTAGAGTAAGTAAGTCTGTGGCATTCTGTAGTATCACTAGTTTTAGTTTTGTAGCTTATAAAATTAATTTTAATTAACCCATTTGATATCCATAACTATACTGAGAATGCTAATACAATTGAAAGTCCATCATTGTACTCAGCTTCAAGACATATATTAATTAGTAAGAAATATGTTAATTCATGTATAAAATTCTTAACAGAAAAGTTAGCCCAGACTAAAGACAAACTAGTAAACAAAAGTCTTTGCAATTATGTAGCAGCACTAGTTCTTTCTCATTAACTACTTCTACATAGTAAAAAAAGTTATGTAATGATGCTTTACTGGTATTTTGGCAAAAAACTACAAAACATTTTTGTGAATCTCTGTTGCAGAAGACATGAATTTTTCTTGCTTCTGTGCCTGGTAAATTATTTTCTTCTACACAAGATATAGTGAACATTTGTTTTGTGGCATCTTCATATCAAAAAAGTGTTTTTTTCTCAAAATGCCTGTCAGTTTGTCAGTTTAAGAATAACATGCTTAAACCCTGCACAGAATTCTCTCCAATTATGAAGTGAATATTTCCCAATAGATTCGTGTGTGTGATGTCATGTGCTCTCAAATTTGAAACAGATATTTTAATTTTTGGGGGGTACATAAGCCCCAACAACATTTCAGACATTTTCACAAAATTGGCTCCAATTATTTTCTTTAAATTTCTCTGTGCGCCATGAGATCTCATTGATGCCAAAATATAAAAAAATAAAAATGTCCCAATTTCATAGTTTTTTACTGATCTCTCAGACCTTTTGGTTGTTCAAAGTTAGGTACTTCATATTCACATTTAAAATTATTTACAAAGTTAGAACCGATCATACTGGTACATTGGTTTATATTTCTTATCTTATTTATTATTTAATGTTTCATATTGTCTGGATAATGATTTATTACTTCCAGTTTGAAATTAAGAAATAGTGAACATATGAATAAATTTATTTTAGTGTAAATTCAAAAATGATAATTAAGTTACAGAATATTTTAAAATAATAATAATTTGAAAATAGCTAATAAATATATTACATATGAAAACTTCTTACCTGTTACAGATGGGAAAAAAATTCCAATCAAGATTGTAAAAGACGTAGTGCAATCTGCGAAGACCTGATTGTAAGATGGTTTATCCAGCCTTTCAATTTCATCAGGTTCCTTTGACTGGGCAATATATTGCCCCAGTTCCAGAAAACTGTTTTGCACATTATCTAAATAAAATTGAAAATCAGTGTTTGAATTCACATCTTAATAAAATGGACAACATGATGAATACAATAAAAATAAATATTATTGTGAAAACACTTTTTTACAAGCTCAGCTAATGAGAGAGTCCTTCAAAGGAAATAAAATAAGTGTCATAATTAGTATTAATAATAATATCAAAAATTTGGAATTTTGACATATGACCTATTATACTTTGAGTGACAATATACAATTCTACTCTGCTTGTTAAAGAATGAATGGTTTTACCAAATTAAAAATTTTCCAACTTATTTATAAGATAAATTTTATGAGTTTTCATTGAGAAATTGAGTAAAATAGTTTGAAATATATTACTCAGATACAATGAAGATTTCACATCCATGAATTTTGTTTTATGTTCTAAGCTTGATGTCTGATAAATAAGTGGCATTCAATAATTGCTTTAAATGAAAACCCTTCAATGTCATGAAAATAAGTTCACTTGAATGTTTTAAGAGCATAGCCCAGATCAGGACTGGGGCCATAGATGATAAGAGAATGGCATTAATTTAAACTAACATGGAAATATTCTGTCCCTATGTGATTTTTATGAATTTTGGATATGTTGTTTGAGGTGGCAAAATTAGAAATAAGACCTACCTAAGAATATTTTTTTTGGTTTCTGTGGACAAACAGGTTAAAGAAATGGCCCCCTAAATGCAGGGCATAAGATAATTTTTCCATTTTTATGTAGAAAAATGTAATATTTTTGAACAAATGACAAACAAACGAAAACTTTCATGTGACCATTGCAATGAAAATACACCTGAGTGTTTTGAAAATACACCTCTATGATATAAGTGATAAAATTCTCCAAAACACAAAATCAGATTCCTAATATTCTTCCTGGAGGACCCAAAATAAAAGGGAAAATTCTGAAAAAATATGTATCATGCATCTTTTTAAAACAAAATTGATGTGTTTACCCCATTATTCGAAAACAATTTTTGTTGCAACTACTTCAAGGTCAAAAAGCAATTTTATTTATGAAAAATCTATTTTTCCAAAATTGCAAACAATATATTGCAATGTATTGAATAATTAAATGAAAAGCTCTATTGAGAATAATCAGCTTTTTATTCATATTTAATGAGATTAAACCACCACTTCATTGTTTCTAGTTCTCCTGATTTTGCTGCGATCTTTGCGCATGCCAAATTCAGATGTGGAGGTGGTAAGAAGCTTTGTGCTTATTTCTCTTCTTCATATTTCGGAAAATTCAGATTGGAAGGGACACCCATCCACTGTACCAGTTCAGAAATTTCCTATGTTAGCAGCAATCTGAAAGGTGTATCTCTGTGATGGCAGAGTGATGTTAATCTGCTTACTGTAATCAAATTGTCTTGAATGGTTCTTTTACACATTCATTATTATCTTTTCATTATTATTATTATTATTATTTGATCATATTATCTATATCATTATTATCATTTGACGTGTTATCTAAGAAATTAGTGCAGTATAATTTTAAAAGAAGCTTGATGAAAATGTTCTAATTCATTGCAAGCATATTTATATATTTAAGACAGTTTTTATAATTTTAAAAAAATGTAAAGTAAAGGTCTAGCTTTTTATATTATTATTTTTATACATTTATACAAAAATCCAAAAATAAGAAATACACCTTCTGTCACATTCTACTGAAGTTTATTAATCCATGTTGCTCCTCTGGGGCAATTTGCCAATGGCATGCAGAAGACAACAAGCCATTTGCAAACTTTATCTTTGGATGGCACTGTTCACTGCAAGAATTATATTTTGAGATCTAGTTTGCTTCCAAGTTTGGTAAGGACAAAAGTGAGTTACAAGTCAAGAGAATTTTACAATACTTGAGGGGAGGTAAATGATTCTAGAAAATGAGAATGATTTTTCAGCCAAAAGTCTTCCTCATATTGTTAAGAGTGGAAGGACAAAATAAAAAAATAAAATGGCTCACCTTAAGGAAATATTATAATCTCTGCAAATGAAAAGAGATGTAAACTTGCTATTCAACTTTGCAAGACCTTTTTTGTGAAATAGTGTCCATTCATAAACAGGTTTTCTTGCATTTTATAATTCAAGTGCAGTTTGTTATTTAAATTGTAAATTGAAGTGTAAGGTATTTAAAATGATTTTATGAGAAATGCATTTTATTTCATGGCAATTAGCACAATTAGAGCTTGTGTAATCTTCCCATAACTCCTTAAGCAGCCCCTTATATTTACTGCCAATTTTTGCCGTAACCATTAGTGAATGCGTAATACGGGTTTCACTGTAATCTTTATAAAAGCTGATTAAAACAGCCAAAAGTACAAAGAGACAAATCTTCCATCAACCCAGTCTAAATATTGTACAGTGAATTTTGATTTTAAACTCGTGGGTTGCCACCATTGGATTTTACTGTGAGGTTTTAAAGTACTCCAAACCAATTGTTTTAAGATTATATGTTTCCAGAAAATATAAACATAATAAATTTAGACCTTCAAAACATTAATATTTTGGAAGATATAAAGAGCTGTTCCAACTCTCTTGGATGTGTCCACGCAAGACTATGCTCATAAAAGAAGTTCATTATACAAAATTATTTACGTTTATTTACAATTCTACAAAACAATCTTACCAAGCAGAACTCCACTTGCTAGACCCTTTATTCCTTGTACAATTGAAACATTGTTATTTACAAAGTAGGGGTCACAAACCGGAGAAGGGTCATTTGGATCAGTCGAGTTCGTACAGAAGATGTTAAACAAAGGAGAGTATGGATCTTTCTTGCAGTCATCTATGTGTATGTCTTTGAGCAGTCTCTTTCCCAGTACACACATGCTGAAAATTAATAAACAAAGTTACTGATCAAAACTTTTCATTGCTGAAACTTCTTTGCAAATGCAATATAAATGATTCCAATAACATACAATATGCTAGCATCAGAGTGTTATTCTTAATTGTTGAAGTTACAAGGATTGAATACAAAATAAGTGAAAATTAAATGCATGAGTTCAATAATGCCCTTTGTAAGATGAACCAAATTTCTATTTGAACTAATTTCTGATTGAACATGCTGCATATTGAATGAGAAGGTAGATTCCAGAAACTGAATGAAATATATTTTATTTTAGGCAGAATGTCAGTTTCATTAAGCATGCATGTGCAGAAGAAGCAGTGGCGGTTCCAGCCAATCATTTTGGAAGGGGCCATCATGGATTTTTGTTAAATAATAAACATTTATTATTATATTGCATGTTATTTTTGTTGTGCACATATGATTCTACACAATATTATTTTTAAATAATTACATAATTCAAACATAAATAAATATTTAAATCAATTTTGCCAAATAAAGGAAGATAGCAAACGAAAACTCTAGGCCTGGGGGGAGGGGGGTCATGGATCCACCAGCGGTAAAGAGGCAAAGGCTAAAGGCGACTTACTAGAGCGCGTCGTTGCCGTTGAAGTTGACGAAGATGCCGACGTACACAGCCAAGATGGAGAGCAGCACGCACGCCAGCGCCACCGTGGCGAACTTGTTGACGAACTTGACTCCGATGAAGACGATGGTGCCCATGACGGCCAGGAGGCACGTGCCGTACACCCGGAAGTTGTTGTACATGATGTTGGCGTCCTTCGTGAAGTCGCCGAAAATGGACGCTTCCGGACACATGTACGTCTGCAGAGAGAATGCGTTGTAAAGGGACACGCCACATCGCTTATCGTGCCGGAATCGCACGGTCAACGAGGTAAAGGCATATAACTCAAAAGCCACTCAGAACTCTATTTCGCTCTCTTTCAAAACGCTTTTCTGTGCGCAAAAGATGTTTAAGGAATCTCTGAATGACAAGGAGGTTGTCTTAAGCTGCTTAGCATGCAATGAACATGAGCTCTCTGTCTTCCGCCGCCTGTATCCAACCAATTAATCATCTTTACGGCCTGGAGAGAAAGCTACTTGGGTTTGCGCCCAGATAGGCAGGGCTTTCACTCACGCAAGGGCCCTCAAAATAACGGGGTGACGAAGCATCAATGAAATTCGCTGTGCTGGAAATCTTTCAAGTCGGCCTCAGCCGAGGAAATTTGCAACAAAATATTTAGCAAGCACAACAGAGACAAATCGTCAACACAGCATTCCTGTTCATTCTATAGTTCAGAGAAAATACTTCATTAAAAAGTGGCGACATTTCAAAAACTTACATTTAAAGAGCACATTTAAAAGCCTTTAAAATTTTTGTTTGGTGGACAAATAAAACACGTTTCTGTTTCTACCGTAATTGTTTCACATTCATGATGCGTTAGTCACATAAGCAATCAAATACCTCTAAGCAATCTATTTTTTTTAAATATTTGAAATAATTAAAAGTTGTCTTATACTTCTTTGCATGCCCTTCGACCTCGCTGCAATTGAGATAGAGAGCCATGTGTTCGCTCGTCTCATTGCATTTTTATTCTATTAATAAAACTTATTTCATACATTTTCGACGGTGAATTAGCTCGTAAAAGTCACAAATGAACATATTACTAGTACGGTATGCAAGACACCCCCAAACTGTGGAGCTAAATCGAAATCAACCGCCATGTGGTGAAGAATTCTAGCGGCTGACTGCTCTGATAGGTGGTTTTCTGAGATTTCTCCTATCAATGCCAGGCGAATGCCGAAGCAGTACCCTAACAAACGGGCGCGCGATCTTTCCTTCCTCTTCCTTGTCCTATCCTCACCCCTCACACACACACACACACACACACACACACACACACACACATATATATACTAGCATGCACTACACTACCACACTTGCCGAGAGATCAGTCAGGAGCTTAGAGCTTGTCCCGGTTGGGGCGATGCCCCGCCGCTGGGAGATACCTGTTTGGGGAACACCCTGCAAGTCGACGCGTATGGGTCGGTGCCGCATCTCGCCATCCAGGGAGGGAAGATCACCGCCACTTCAGGCGATTAAACATGCACTACACTTCCCTGGACCGCAACAGTAGAGTGAAAGCGAGAGTGGCTCACCAGCACGATCTCGACGGCGCCCACGATGTACATGGCGGCGGCGAGCGTGGTGCCGGTGTAGAAGAGCATGCCGACGGCGCCGCCGAACTCGGGCCCCAGCGAGCGCGAGATCATGAAGTAGGAGCCGCCGGCCGGCACCACACCGTTGGTGGCGATGGCGCTCATGGAGATGGCCGTCAGCATCGTCTGCGCAGGCGCTCGCCCGTCAGGCGCGGCGCGGCCCGCCACGCGCGGCGGCAGCGCGGGTTGCCTACTCCCCGCGCTAGGGGGCGGCGGCACACGCCTCGCCAAGGCCGACTGCACATCTTGCAGTCGGCTTTGGTTTCGATGCACGACAAACTATTAAATACGCGCACGTCTGCTTGGGCCTTCTTTACGCTGTTCGCGAGAGGAATGGAGGTTTGGTTATTTCGACGGCGGGACTATTGTATCAAATCTGCAGCACGGTTTTCGACGCCCAATAGTTTCCTTTAGACAGGAGCTAACATGTCTGGTTATTAAATTTTTACCATTCATTATTAAATTAACTAATGCCGCTAAAAGAGTGGGGGAAGAGATTAAGGGCGCCAAGAAAACTTGCGCATATAATATATTCCACAGACCTGAATGTTGGTATCGAATTGTAAAAGCACGGCGGCTATCGAAGCCCCAGCTTTAAGAGGTTATGGTTAACGTCGTGATTCAAATTGTTATAGCAGAGAACATTTTAATCAACACTTCTAGTGGCTGGTATTTTAATACTTCACACACGCGAGCAATTTCAAATGCAAAAATTCAATAATATTCCTCTTAATATGTCAAATAAATAATTCATTAACCGCTTTGTATTCAAATACCATCAGAAACTGATTTACGTAATTTTCAAATACCGCTACAACATGAATCTCATTGAAACATCATTAAATAGTCACATAGCAATGTTATTCCTGCATCCCAGGAAAACGTAACAACAGCCGGGTCAATGATCCCAGAATAAATTGTAAAATAATTAAAGCAAAATGGTGTATTATTAAGAAATAATTACACACGTATCTAGCAAAATATTACTATCATTTTCTGCAAGTGTGTGTCAAAATATTTCCTGTTTTTGAGTTATAGCACAGGTGTTCTATACAGAAAGTCTGGGGAGGAAACGTCGAAACTTCGAAAATAAGCTCTTAAGCCAACTTTAAGTATATTTTGTCTAATAAACTACTTGGATATTCCGAATGGTTGAGACGCAATAAGCATTCAAAAGTTGGTTTAAAAAATGATTTCTATGCAAAAATTTGCATTCCAGAAACATGTACATTGTTTATTATTTACAACAGAAATGAATATATTTGTTTACAAAGAAAAATTAACACAGAAATATAAAATCATGAGCATTGAAAGTTTAATGGGAATTCAAGTAGTCTCCGTAGTTTCCATACATCAAATTCCACATTATCTAAATATTAATATTTTCATTAAGTTACATAAAAATAAATATTTTTGTCGAAACAAATATTACACATTTTGCCAAAGTTTATATGAATAAATGAATATTTTGAGAATTTTCAATTTAACATTTTGAAGGTTTTGGACATATGGTGAAAGACGTGTCAGTTTGGAATGCAGTTATTGGTCACATGTTACTGAAGGTCTTCCCCGACTGAGTGGAGTGACTGGTTCACGACCTATCAAAACGTCTAACACTATCGTCGATTCAGGCAACGACACTCCGAACGATAATATACACTCATTACACGAGAAGTTCCCAAACTTCCTCAGGTTGCACGGACGAAATGCACAGAGTGATAATGAGAATGACGTCACGTTTTACTTCGAGACTTCTCTCCAAGTGGTTTACTGGTTTTCATAGGGTAATAAACATTTTCGTCGATTTCAAAAAAAAAATTTTTCATATTTTAAACATATAAAAATATTTCCCGGTTTTTGTCACCTAAAATTCCGAGGCCTAAATATGAGATTTTCCCCCACATGTCCATTGGCAAAAAGGAATCATCTTCTACGCCACGACACATCCTAGAAGTTGGTATTACTCGCGCAACTTTCCTTGAACGATGGATTGAAGAAATGTGGTTAGAGTGGGGGTATTATTGTAGTTGCGAAATCGGCCATTAGATTTTACGAAGCAATGCTAATATCTGCAGAATCAGCCACGCCTTCGCAACTTTCTGAATAATTTGCGTTCTAACTTTCTCAGGAGTTCGAGATATCTCCTATGACGGATCTTCGCCTGCCTGCAGTAATTTCTTTAGAATGTTTGGAGAAAACCACGGACAGAAGTTCTCGTCTTCAACACAAAATAGTTTCTATTTCGCGCCAAAGAAGGTGTGTTTGGAACGTTGTCATTGGTGCTCGCTGGGTGCCTTATTATGCCAGAGAAGGGGAACAAGGTCATCGTTCAAGACAAGTCGCGCGCTTGCTAACACGTGTACGGGCAGAGGGCGCACTCACCACGCAACAGCAGCACAGCACGATGAGGAAGCCCATGAAGGCGCCGGCGGTGCCCACCACCCACGTGAGGCGGATGAAGAGGATGACGCCGAAGATGTTCTGGATGCAGGGCAGGTAGACGCCGATGAGCGTGCCCATGCGCGCCGACGCCTGCGGCTTGGCGTCGGGGTCGGTGGCGGCGGGGATGGTGTTGCTGTAGTTGGCCAGCGAGTTGAGCAGCGTCGAGATGCGCGGCCGGTCCTCCATCTCCTCCTGCGAAACGCACAAAGCCTTCAAGCCCGACTGCGAGCGCTGCGCTGCCCGACGCACAGTATATGAACATGACCTTAAACAAAGAACTTACTATGGAAACACGTTTTATTTGAAGGAAAAATCTCTATCTTCAATTTTGTAGTTTCAGAAAAACGCCGAAAAAAATTCAAACTTTCACAATTTTCGAAAACTCAGAGTTATCCTTGAAAATCGGACCTACGCCATCTTAATAAGTGTGTTTTACTCTATTCTTACAAGAAATTAAAAAAAAAGAATTGGAGCCGTTTTTGAGAAAAGTTTGAAAATGTCCGGGGGGCTTCATGTAAAGTACCCCCAAATTTTGAAGAATCTTTTTCAAAATCTCAAAGCTTCGACTAGAAGCAGATCGACTGGGGAATATCCATTTTGGAAGAAATCGTACGTATGGTTTAGGCGCTAGCAGTGTTCACAGACGGACGGACGTTTTGCTTTCAATAGGTTCTTCGACATCAAGAACCCACAAAAGAGGGTTTCTGGCTACACCACCTGTTACACCTGTTACCTACACCTGTTAGGGAATTTTTTCTTAATTTAGCAACTGGTTTTATCCATTTTTTCATTATCATGGCCCGGCAATGATTTTTTTTCCGCCGAAAATTGGCCATTTTTCCGCGCAGCATTACATAACTTTCCCTGTACTACGTATATTACTCCGTGTACACGTACGTATACAGGAAAGTAAAAATTGTTTGCGACTTTTTCGCAACACGCCCCTAGGTCCTCCCTTCTTGGGCATCGAGCGAGTAACCCTCCGTTGAGATTTTGTCGCCTTGCCTCGTCACGGCGCAGTCAGTGAACGCCTTTTGCCCCTCCGGCCAGGGGCTGGGCGCCGTTAGTAACCGGCCTTCCCAGACGGCCACCCATCCTGGAATCCGCGGTGTCTCGAGTTTCTGAAATTCCCTAACTTCACGCAACATAGCGAATCAGTTTTTGTGAGCCCAGAGGCAAGGCATATCTAAGTTGTATTTTATTTAATTTACTAAATGTACTGTTCAATTTTTATCTATTTATTTATGTATTACATTAGGCGGAAGAGCGGGTCTGATGGCCTGATCACTATTATTATTATTATTATTATTATTATTATTATAATCAGTTAGGCTAACGACGTCGTCGTCAGCAATGCGCTAATTTAGACTCGAAATAAAGCCTCATCGTTGCAAAATAAGAAAACGAGGACATCGCTACGAAATAGAAAGCACAGGTTGGCATCATCCAAGGAAGGTTGTTACTCAAGTTGAGAAGTTGTAATTCACAAGAAATTACATTTTGTTTTTGGTTAATGTTGCAAAGAGTTTGGGAAGGAAAGGGAAGACACCAACGTATCTCGTCAAATACCAGAATGAAAACTGCTAAGTGCGGACAATCTTCGTTTGCCATAAG
Source organism: Acheta domesticus (assembly GCA_031308135.1). Taxonomy (NCBI): domain Eukaryota; kingdom Metazoa; phylum Arthropoda; class Insecta; order Orthoptera; family Gryllidae; genus Acheta; species Acheta domesticus. The sequence goes on along the minus strand of JAHLJT010004567.1, from coordinate 21,427,741 downwards.
TTTCTCGTAAAAGGGCGATCAAAATACCGCAGGGGCTGCACTTGTCAATGTCAGCTGTGACTTGAAACAGGACGAAGAGAAGGAATCAAAGAACCAACCAAGACCTTATGCAACTGAATCACTGCACAGAAGCTACCACGATGTCTCGATCGCAGAAACTTCGAGATGAAATTCCTACAGTAACAAATTCACATTGCCTGATTGCCTCAGATTTTTGAAAAACGAGTAGAACAACACATACTTTCTTGTACTACTTCTAACTTTTCCAATTTTCGATAATTTAGAGAGTTCAACGAATATTAGACCTGGCCCATTTGTTAAGCTTCCTTTGCGTTCTCTGTGGAAAAATGTAAAGAAAAAATTACATTAACTTTAAGCGGAAATTAAGCGAAAATTTCACGTTAATATTGTTCATAAAAATTATTTATTATTTATTTAAGAAAACAATTATATCACCATTATTGTATTTTCACAATTTTAATTTTTTTTCCATTCTCAAAAATACAAAGTTTGACAAAAATGGGACCAGCATCAGTTTTTTACTGTACTTTAATACATACGACGAAACAATTTTAAGAAAGAAGTTGAAGACGTTTTTGAGAAAATAAATGTTTAAAAATTGCCGATATTTCTCAATTTTCGAAAAATTGTACATGACTTAATTCCAAGATCTGTCCTTGAACAGCAGATTTTATTTAAAAATATCTCTACCTTTGTATTGTATTGGTCGCAGACTCGTCGTTTGCGATCCTTTGCAATTTTTGAATCTTAAGAGATTTCAGCGACAATGAGATCGGCGCCATTTTTTAAACGTTCTCCAATCTATTCGAGGGCAAAGTTTAATAAAAAAATGTATCCGTTTTTGAAAAAATGTCGGAGCTTTATGCATCTCCATACTTCCCAAAATTAAAATTTCCGTTTCAATCTCGCAGGGCCTGGAGTTTGAGTAGATCGATCGGAGAATATCAAATTCGGAGAAAACTGTACGAACGGTTTAGGCGCTAGCATTGACCACAGACGGACGGACAGACAGACGGACAAACGGACGGACGTTTTGCCATCAATCCATTTTACGGTATCAAGGACCTACAAAATGTTGATTATGACTACTCAACGTGTTAGAGGAAGTAATCTACTGCATGTAGGAACAAGATTTTATCCACTTTTTCGTTATGAGAGGCCGGTAATATCATAGCTCCGAGTTTTTCTGTCGCCCATTTCCGGCACACTGTGACACAACTTTCTCTTTACTACGTCCGTACGCATTGTTTCTACTGTGCTTTGATTTATTTTCTATTCTTGCATTTGCAAGGGGGGGGGACGTTAAGTGATTATTTGTGGGGGGAGGTTGAAGCGCACGTTACGGGTGCGTTACATGGGGAGAGGGAGTATTCAAATCACTCCAAATTTGTGTTACGTAATTTTTGTGCACGGCCCCTTTCTATTCCCTTCTGATTTATATTAAAGGTTGAAGAAATAGTTTTTAAACTTGTGTTTCCACAACAGCACATACTTTCTCAAATTTTGTAACTCCGCAGAGAAGGAATTTCGAAAACATAATGACGTGAAATTCCCTTCCCTTGTAGAGAATAAGGTGTTAAGAGAAGTAATGCATGAAGAATGCCTCCAGAATCTTCCACGAACACGTATTGTAACAGGTCTTTTTTTGCTTATTAATGAACAAGCAAATGCGTTGTTCAAAACTAGGTTGACTAATGATGTAAGGTTAGGAAATGATATATTAGGCCTCAGCCTACAAAGAATTTTATCTTTCAGAGTCATTCAAACCTGATATGTTTCGAATTTCCGCTCAATATTTAGGGACCCTGGTGTGTATTTATTTGGCAAGCATAATGTAATAAATAATAATGCATAGGATCATCTTGTGACACATAAATAATATAAATATCAATGCCACTCTTACTATTTTGGGCCGTGAGCGTCAACTCTTATTTTTCTGGATTCCTGCAACAGCTTAATACTAATATCAGGACAGTCACTATTTTGTATCCAGAAATTAAAGTAATGTTTACAATATATATCGATAAACAATAAAATTACTTAGTTCATAAAAATATAGTCTTTTATTGTACTAATTAGAAAATGACTTACTTGAGCTCACTGAATTCTCGAGGATTCTTAAAGCATAGCATAGTATAGCATAACATAGCATATCTGATTAAGCATACAGACCGACAAATACGGGATCCATTAGACTTTCAAAAGAACTAAAAGTGATACAATTTTCACTTCTGATAGCGGGGTGTTGTTCATTTGCATTTGTATCTCTTGACTTGACTCTTATGTCTTTCTGATACGAAGAATTTCACAGGATATCAATTTTCAACGAAGATTTTTCTACTTTCAATTTATGTGCACTGACAAAACCCAAATTAAGTTTTGATATATTGAGTTAATTTGTTTCTTTTCATTTATTTTATTTATTTAACATCAAACACAGTTAAAAACTGTGTGACGTGCTATTTGGAGAAGCGTATTCTCTGCAGGTTTTCTTAAATTCTAGGATACCTACCCTAACCGATATATGAGTTGAATCCGGAATACGGATGGAAACTAGCATTTTTGGCAAGAAGTGATGATACGTATAAAATCAATTGCTATGCGAGAGATTTCAAGTAACAAAACAACAAAGTGTTTCTTATAATATTAGAAACACATAATTTATTTGACATTTAGGCCTTAGAAGCGAAGATCCGCTTAGAAAAAGTTTTTTAAATTCCAGAATTATAAACAATCTTTTAGTTACAAGAAGTCGTTCGTAAAAAGGACATCTTATAGCGCAGGTCACGACCTATTTACTGTTTATGGCACGAATATTTGCGTCATCACACATCCAGCCAATCGCAGCGAGAGAATCGTGAGGATAAACCAAAAAGCCAACGCAGAACAACTGATTGTTCGCACAATCGATTGTTCGCCCAGACGTGAAATAGCTTGAGGTCACAAAGTTCTTTCCAAAAATTGCCTTTGATTCCCTTATAAACTCATAATGCTGTTTCACAAAAGTGACGTATGCCAATCGTTTAATGTTGCTTAATTGCACGGGTACAAATTTGAAACATCGATCCTAAAAAATCGCTCGTTTTCAAAACAAGAACGCATGCAATAAATCTTAACATTCTGAACTAGTTGCAAATTAAACTATTTTGTAATTTTTCGATTTCGTTGTGGCATAAACCATCACCGCATCTTTTCGCGCATTTCCGAGGTCGGAAGCGCTGACTCGGGAGGTCATTAGCGTCACCCGTGAACAGCGAGCGCACTACAATTCTAACGATCTAAGGTAGTGTTGTCAAGGTCGATGCCACGAGCGGGAATCCGTGGCAGAGTGCCATCACAAAATTGCCCCTCCACGCAGTTCATTACACCGCCACCAGAGAAAACGCCATCCCTATTGTAAAACGGCGGGGTTACAAATAGTTTCCTTTCCCGACGCTAGTTGCGCAGAGAAGCTCATGGCATGTTACGGTGCCACGATGCGTGCCACTGCCACCAGTAGAAGACCTTGAACCCTCTGATCTAACATTCTAACTAAAATCGCGCCGTACAGAACGTCGAACGTCGTAATTCCACCCCGATTCCATCTATTCACAAATTTTCGTTGATCTTCATTTGTGTCCGGAAAAAGGAGATTGTTTTCTTCGGCAATACTTAAAAATATCCTTAGAGCTTCAACTCCCTGTAAGCACGTCTTTCTGGACGATAGAGAAGAAGGGGAATCGTCTAGAAACTGCTGTGCAGAAGCGAAGCGTTTCTCAGAAGAACGTCATAGGGAACATTTGTTCACACAACCGAGGAGAATACTGCAATGCATGTCTTACCACGTGAAACGACTCACTTGCGTATGTATGAAAGTTGAACCCAAACGTTCTGTACTTTGTAAGTTACTGTCTTAAAAGCGAAAAAAGCTTTATTTGAGAACTCAGCTTCAATTGATTGATTGATGAGTCCGGCCTTCTGTTACAAGTACATCCAAAATATCCGTTAAACCCTAGTCGCAAAAATCAAAATTACTCAAACAAATGCTTATCTAACATAAGACAATATGTATATCATTGAATTCGTCTTTTTACGCTCGTCATGATAGACTGAAAAATATGTATAGTTCCATTTGAAAAAACAAAGTTACCTCAAATATCTCGTAAAATACAAGTGATAAAACAGAAATAAATTCACGTATCAATTAGCCCCATTCCCTCATACACGTTTGTGAAAACTGCATTGCAATAACTTCAACCATTCAAAAGTTACAGGAGGTGCTAAAGTTAAGTGACTCATCCTGTATATTGAAACGAATTATTATAATGTAATTATTATAATACGTTTCTAACCAGAGAGACAGCGGCCGACACGGGTTAGATGCGGCCAACAAATTGAATTTAGTGGTAGTGGCTGCCGAGTCAAATGACCCGTTCGAACGAGTCGGGGGGGAATGCGGCGAACGAGGAGGCGCGCGGGGCGCGACGGACAATCAGTGAGTACACGAACTGGTAAGACGACGGAAGTGGTGAGAGAGGACTGGAATTTAAGCGGAGACGAAACAAGTGCGTGAGCAGGAATTAGCTATTATGAAGTTGAGGAACTGTAAATGTTGTGAATGCTGCGGGAAAGTGAATCAGGCAATATGTAGTAGGGAGCGGGTGTGATGAATATTATTCAGAAGTGAAACTGGTAATCGAGGTGAGGCGGGACTGATGCTTGAACACATGTCGGTATGTGAAGTAATAAAGGAACAGTTGGGGGTGTTTTAAAGTATTGGCGGATTGTGAATCGATGAAAGCGATGATAAAGGTGGGGGCAAACATAATGAACTATAGTTGACGTGTAATTAAGATTTGCAACATCGATGACTGGGTAAAGACTCAGGCTCGGCCGCTGGACGAACCGTTCCACGTGGTAGCAGTCGTGTTGTAAAACGCCCGACAAGAAGCGTTAACAGTAACATAGTGATCTTTACGTCTGCGAAGTAAACAGTAGGAGGCGCGGACGAGATTAGAAGACCATTGAGGCTGTGATGAAGCGTGTGCTAAGCGGAGGACGGCTGCCGTCTTTCGAACGTTGCAGTAACGTTTCATATTCGCTTCGCCTCGCTTCGGCTCGCCGCCGATGCCGAGGCCAGTCGAGCGACGCCGACCTCGCACGAGATGCCTCCATGCCGAGGGGCTCACGGAACACTCAGAGTGGTCATCGAAACGTCAGGTTTGATGCGAGCGACTCATTAAAGGTTGATTACGAAGGTAGCAGTGATTTTTAAACACTCCAGGGGTTGAATAAATGAAAGGAGTAGGATATAGTAATGAAAGTGTTTCTTTTTGTTTGTTTGTCTCTTTGAAATAAAGTGTTTTAATTTCTGTCTTAAAACTCTGTCTTTCCAATGAATGAATATCCGGAGGAAGGAATATCCCATTAAGAGAAAGATTACCTATCTCCCTACCATATAAAAATCATTGTTGGATTGTACCAAAAGCTGGTACGTCTCAATATATATATATATATTATAATATATATATTATATATATATATATATAAACGATAAATTCCGACACCGTGTGACCGATCTCCATGAAAGTCGACACTTCCGCGTGTTTTTCATCCACAAGGTTTATGTGCTGTTAATTTTGTTTTAACTCCACTAGATGGCGCTGCAGAATAAAATTCTCTTCATTTTAATTCAATTTCCGTTCAAACTGCGCTCCATATGGGATTCATTGTTGCTGAGCATTTCCGTGTGACGCAAGGCGAGGCCGAGAAGGTCAGGTCAGCGGCGCGCGTATGAAAGAGAGACAGGGGGAGATAGAGACAGAAAAAGAGAGAGTGACAGAGAGAGACAAGGGACAGAGACAAAGAGATGGACTAAGAGAGACAGAAAGAGGTAGAGAGAGACACAGACAGACAGCGAGAGACAGAGACAGAAAGAGAGAGTGATAGAGAAACAACGAGAGACAGACAGTTAGAGATAAGATACAGAGACCGAGAGAAAAGACAGGGACAAAGGGAGAAAGAAAGAAATAGAGACAAACTCAGAGACAGAGGCAGACAGATACAGAGGCAGACAACAGAGACAGAGGCAGACACATACAGAGGCAGACAACGGAGACGGAGGCAGAAACGCAGAGAGAGAAAGAGACACAGAAAGAGAGAGGCAGACACAGAAATAGAGGTACAAACGGAGAGGGACAGAGGGACAAAGGCAGAAAGAGACAAAGAGACACAGAGAGGGAAAGGCTGAAACACGGAGACGTTTTCTTTTCTCAAGGATTGAATATAAAAAATTGGACAACGCCGGGTATTATGCTAGTTTCTTATAAAATCAGTCCATTGTTAGCACATTTCGGTCAGCGCGGACAAAGTTCCTGTGACTTTCGCCCACCTGGGCACTCTTTGTGGTATTCCCGCCAAATTATGGGAGTTCCATGCTGCACCAATGTGTTATGGGGGCGCCAACTCAAAAATTCGCGCCTCCCACTTAAAATAATTAATTAAGAAATTAATTAATCATTGTTCCCCCGCGCCTCTAAGCAGCATGGGGCGTCGTATTCCGCCGCGCGGCTTCACCCACGCCGCCGACACCGATGACGTCACGTCGACATCACCACCGTCACCGCCACCGCCGGCGCCGGCGTCGCTGCCACCACCACCACCACCACCACCACCGTCGCTGCCCGTTTCTCCCCCCGCCTCCGTCCGTCCGCCCCCCCCGGCCGGCCGGCTAACCACCCTCTGCCATGCGCCCGGTGTCATTCTCGGGGCGGTGTCAGAGCTGGCGTGGTTAGCGGGGGAGAGTGCTGGTGGAGTTGGGCCACGACGGAACGGGCAGTGCGGTGGGCAGCTTATCGCTCCACACGGGAATGCTCAAAACTTTGGCGTGAAGCATTCCCGTCGACAAAAGGCATTTTTTCTATGTGCATTGAGACCCTCTACAAGACAGCTGTGTAAATAGGAGGAGCTGTGGTACTATGAGAGTAGTCTGGTTTGAAAAATCTAGATATGTGTGCCTCGTAACCTTCAATACATTCTGCAATGTTTACATTAATTTAATTTTTCTTACTGTATCAGTCAGGTAGCCTCGCCTAGGCAGTGTGTACCTTTCATTTTGTGTTTTCATAGCAATGCAAGAGTTTTGTGAAATTGTTAAAGTTTTTTGTATTCTTTGACACCATATACTAGCATATTAAGTTTAACACTGAAATTTCATTAAATATTAAAAATGTATAAACAGTTGGATTTATTTGGCATATGACCTTGAGACCTCGATGATGTGCTCCTCGTTTCAGTATCCACACTACCCCCTCTCCTTCCCTCTGAGGCTGCCACATGGAAATCGCGTGACGTCACAGACTTAGACATCAGAATTCAACTTATGCTCCTCGTTGTCAGTTACAATCCAGTCAGAATACTACGTGTTGGTTCAGTTATATTAATCTCTCTATTAAGCCAATGTAAAATGTCAAAAGTAGCACAGTCAACCAGTGTAAAAATAGAAGTTACATTTAAGAATTAAAAATGGTTTATCAAGTGACAACAAAATATTATTTTACCATAGACCTTGTTAATCCGTTCCCTGGTAATGAGCGTTGCGAGTTGTATGCACGCCTGCTTCGTTTCACTAAACTCGCGGTTCGCTGGTCCTCACAATATCTTTCAGATAGTCAGAAAGTTCTTGCATCAGATGAAAAACCCTCCAGTGACATTCGAACTGCCCGAGACATTGTACAGGGAACAGTTTTAGGGCCTTCAAATTCTTAATTTACGTAAATGACACACGGCAATGTTTAAAATAAATGTCATAAAACGTACGCAGTCTGTCTTCAACTTTGTTAGCGCATACCCCATTGGAGTTAAACTCTTTAGTTCAGAAAATAAATGAAGACCTAAATGCTCTCAATGAATGGACTGCAGCTCTAGCACTTTATTAAATCCAATAAAATCCCTAAGTTTGCTGATTGGCGCTCGCTACGCCATCAACAAATTAGATAAATCACGCATTCCGACACTCAGAATAAATATCTCTCTTCTTCTCTGGTGAAACGACGTAAAGAATAAGGGAATTCATTAAATTCATTCAGTGCTCCCAGCTGGACTACGTAAGTAGGAGAGATTTGCTAAAATGTATTCACAGGCACATATTCTCTAAAACGCTTACGAGAACTATCTGTAAACACACGCATGAACCTAATGAATTCACTTATCATGTCTCATTTCGATTGCTATGATTTCTTACTCACTGACTTAAAAACTAAAAAGCAACGGAAGCTGCAACCACTTGCGTTTCGAGATCGATCATTGAAAGGACGATCACGTGTCTGTGTGCTACAAACATTTTCTCTATCGGTAAAGGAAGACTATTGCGCAACCTTTTGCTTTTGGAACGTTTTCTCACACCGTTAATATAGACATTTCCAGCAATTGGTAAATACAATTGTATTTATGAGTTCATTAGCTTCAAATGACTTCTAATGAAGCTTTTCGGAAACTCAAAAATTTTCTGTGAAAATGAGTTTCAAATTTCGCATTTACAGCAGCGATTAAAAGCCATTTTCTTAAAAACGTCTCCAAATTTCTCCAAGAAAACTGCCATTTAGGACGAGCCTTTCGTGTTCTTCAATATTCTTAAAATAAATTTCCGTTCTACTATTAGGAAACCGACAAATTAATAATATGTCAAAAAATATACTTCGAGCGGCGATAGATGGGAGCTGACAAGAGTATGTGGCTAGTGCGAATAGCTAGCCGAGACCAAAGGAAATGAAAAACTTACACGGAAAAGTCTGTGCTACTCTGTAGCATCGCCTGCTTCGTCGCCCGAGATAATACCGTCTTTCTCCGCTAGATGGTGAAAGGAGCGTACCGAAATTTGCGTGGTCAGACGGAAGAGCGAGCCTGATGGCCCGAGACTCGCCACGTGAAATAAGGCATTACCTAACAAAACACTAATTTAATATGATATGTATTCATCACTCTTATTCTTTCAACAATTTCCATTTTCAACAGTTACTTTCGTTTTAATATATTGTTCCGTTATTTTAAATTAAGACATAATTTATTGTGAATTACCTAAATTTATTTCTGGTATTTTACGAATTTGTTATCGTTTAATATATATATATATAAAATCGTTTAATATATATATTTAATATATATATATAATTAATATATATATTTAATATCGTTTAATATATATATATATATATATATATTAAAATTTCTGAATATATTGTATATTGAATATGTAACAAATATAATAAAGATTTCTAGAAAAGTACAAATATTTAAAAAAAAATTAAGAACAAGTTCACTAGCATCAATGAAAAAGAGGTTAGAAAACACATTTGCAACGTTTAAATTTTCAGATGTTTGAGAAAATTAGATTTTTACAATATTTACAAAAATAATTTAATCAGTTTGAGAAATTTAAAGGAAAATTTGGTAAAATTCAGACCATTGGGAAGTACTTTTCAAAGCAGTTATTGAGTTGTTCTAGTGGACAAATAAGAATTATGTTTGAAAAAGACTTACCGAGTACAGATATAGATTGGTTTCGTATCCGGACATTTTTTCTTTGTCCGTAACGAAAGGTTGCTCGTCGGTGCCATCTCCTGAAAACACAAGAAATCCATCAGTCTCAAATCGCACTTTGAAAGAGTTGACTACAATATTAAATCACTTTTCCTGAGGGTCTGTTAAGCGTTAAAAACTCGTCAAAAATTAAAATCAAAGTTCTGTCTTTTTTTGAGAGACATTCAACAGTAGATATACATTTCACCAAGGAATTGATTTTCTCCGTTAATTAATTTCATCACTTTTTACACAGTCCAGTCACATTAACGTGATCATTCTTCAACATCCTGAAGAATACCTTTTTGCAGCGCCGACCGCTGCAAGACGTGCAGAAAGAGAGTCAATTATACTTCGGTTTTCATTCTTGGCGCACGGGGGTGTGTCAATAAAATGGAACATCTCACGGTATTTCGCGTCGTTCTCGGCTGTGCCGCTAGGAGTCGCATGATCGCGACTGTATCGAGCAGTGCTGGTGATCATGCGATTCCGGGCGGCACAACGGAGAACGACGCGAAATACCGTGAGATATTTCATTTTGATGACTCACCCCTGTGCGCCAAGAAAGAAAAGCCGAAGTATAGGTTGTGGGTAGCACTGTCAGGGATGTGGAGCCACGCGCTCCAGTGGCAGGGCCTGCTGCGCTACATTCCTCGATTGCGGATCCATAGCGTGAGCAGCCCCGCCGAGAAGGTCCTACAGATTCTCCATTGAGCAAGTTCGGTGGCCAGGGGAGTAAACTCGCCCTGGTGTTCTGCGAACCGTGCACTACACTGCGAGCTGTATGTCACGTTGCATTGTCCTGCTGGTGGATGCAGTCTTGCTGTGGACAAACGATCTACATACAGGGGTGGATGTGGTCCCCAAGGATAGCTACATACTTCTGTTGATCCATTGTGACTTCCAGAATGCCGAAATCACGCAGGGAATGCCACGAAAAAAATTCCCCACACCATCACGCTCCCTCCTCCGGCCTGGACCCGTCCGGCGATTGTTGCAGGGCGTTTGCGTTATGGCGTTTGTCCCATGGAGCAAAAAACGTGATTCATTTGAAAAGGCCACCTGCCGCCCTTCAGTAGACTTCCGGTTGCGGTAACGGCGTGCAAATTCCAGCCTTCGTCGCCGATGAACAGCGGTCAGCATGGGTGCATGAACCAGGCGCCTGCTGCGGAGGCCCATACGCAGCAACGTTTTCTGAACGTTGGCCACCGAACTTCCCTCAATTCTAAGTTGTTGAGGAGACCCTATGGGAAATCCCTCGGTTCATCTGGGCGGTCAGTTGCTCTACAGTTGCATGTCTGTCCGCCCGTACACTTCTCCGCAGCCGTCGTTCTCCCTGACATCTACGGCCCGTGGTGCGTCACAGTTGCGTCGGCGCCGGTTGTAGATATCGCCAGTTTAGCATGCACGGTATGCTTTAACCACGGCGGCACGCGAACACTTCACATACTTAGCCATTTTGGAGGTGCTTCCGCCCTCGATCCGGAAGCCAAAGATCATGCCCTTTTGGACGTCCGAGAAATCGCCCCGATTCTGCATTGCGACAACTACTGCACTGTTTTCCGCTTCAGCCCGACAATCTTTGTATTCCTTTGACGGTTAGTGCTGCCACCTACCGTCTGTGAGGGGTTATTGCACATTTACTTCAAACATAGGTGATGGTAACATTTATGTGACTAGACTGTGTGTAATCGAAGCAATCACTCGCCCCGTTAACCAAGGGGAAAGGGCATAAAACACTAACAAAACTAGTACAGACTATATTACAAGTAATAATGATAAAATATGTGATAATGACAGTTTTAATGAATACATACGTTAGTACATGTAGTAGGAGTGATTTTGTTTCGATTTATTTCGTGGTAACGCATTAAATTTTACACAATCGTATTTCATAAGATTCGTAATGTTAATATGATAGGACACACATTCTATTCGGTATGGTGAGAAACATTCTTTAAGGAATTCAAGCATTCGATAGCCTAGCAAAAGTGCACCGGAAAACTATTGAGAGCCGTGGGTTGGGATGGCGCGCACGCGGCGCTGCTCAGCTGTTCTAGAGGCACGCCCCGCCGGCCGGAAGGCGTGGGCCGCAGGGGCTTCCTGCCCCGCACATAGCTGCCTTGCACTTCCGCCGCATTAGCTGCCTTCGTCACACCGCAAGCGCATTGTCTGTGCACTGAGTTTGCTGCATGTCCACTGTGAGAATGCCTCATCCTCTACAGCAGAAATGTAATGGATTCGAAAAAAAAAACAACTTTTATGGCGATATTTCGGTGGTTGTATTCGTCTTCAGGATCTCTAACGAAAAGTGTTTTTGCCGTGAGTGGTTATGTTGACGAATGTGTGTCACGCATTACGGGGAGAATATAAGATTTTGGGCTCTAACTGGGTATACATGTTAGGCGGAAGGTATCTTAGTGTTGATTCAAAAATATTAAGGACTGATACATGTAGCGAGGAATTACAAGGAATGTAGTACAAAAATCCTGCAAATATTGTTAAACGTGCCATATCCTAAAGTATGGGAGTTGGAACAAAGTAATTTATTAAAGGATTAAGTAAAGGGTTAAAGCATTTATAGCATTCCCCCGATCTCTGGTTCATATGGATTATGAATATAATCCGCGATAAAATAAGTTCTACGTTTAAATGAAAACTTTTACATACATTTAAATAACCTACACAATCCCGACATTTATACCATAGATATGTAATTACAACCATGTTTCATGACTATTGCATGATCATTTACATTTATTTAAAGAAAACAAACAAGCAAACAAAAATAAATTAAATTAAAATTTAAACTTGACAAAATAAGTTTAAACATTTTTTCAGTCAGAATCTCTAGAATATATTTAACTACAAATAATGGATTATTTATTAGTTTGATATTAATTTGTTCACAAAGGAATTAAAAAATATGACGGCAAACTAAAAATTAGCCAATATTACTTGTCCAGTATAAAAAAAAAGTCCACCCGTATTTAACAAAAAAGCCATCTACATTTCCAAAGGTCAGTGCCCTTAAATCTAACTGATTTCATTGCATTAATACAACTTAAAAAAACAAACTATGAATGTAGAATTAAAACTTTTATTAAAATGAAGGTCAGAGCGGCGATGTACCACGAAAAGAAAAGAAGCCTCATTGTTTTCTTCAACAAGACCTCCTACCATTTGTTTGCTCCGCGCCGCAACTGCCTTGTTTTCGTTTGAGAGAAGAGAGTAATAAGGCAGTTGTTTGTGTGTGAATCTAGTTGTAACTGGTTGCAGTCAACGAGCCAGCGGTGTCCGGCTCAAGCTCACGAAACGGAAAAGAGGAAAAATGTCAGACGAAGAATGAAGGATAAATATAATGCGTTTTGCTGCCTCATTGTCAAAAAGCGCCAATCATTTTCTTGAGACGTACGGGTTACTCATTTACAGAACAGTTTGGATAAAAAAAAAGTTGAGCAGCCGACGAAAATGTTTCGGGGCATGGCGACGGTAGTCACGCGAAAGATCGCGGGCGGAGTCCGCAGCGTTTTCGTCGTGACTCCGCAATGTGATAGGCCAACTTAGAAGGGCTTTTGGGCCACATGTCAAATTCTAATCAAGCCGCGGACCGCACTGTATTTGAAGATGGTTTTTATCCCAACTTCTGAGATTATAATGACAAATATAAATTAGACACGACTCTTATTCAACAAACTTAATGATTAATGTACGTTCAACGAGAAAATATACACATATACATATGTTAGTATATATAATATATACATATGTTAGTATATATGTAGTTTCAATTGTTGTAAATGTATATGTATGTAAATGCATTAGAATGTTCTAGGTACTGACGAAGATAATTTGTTTGTTTTTATATTGAATTTTTATATATTGTTTTTATTGTAAATTGTATTTTGTAATTGTAAATGTACTTTTATGTTTCTGTATTCTGCCACCGGGCAACATCAGCCCAATTGTAGAATAAACCTTATATATATATCTATAAAATGAATATATCATTAAATAAAAATAAGACATATTATGCAATTGTATTGTATTTGGTTGGTTAAATAAAATTTTTCAAAGCAGTCGCGGGCCGTACAAAAAGATCCGGCAGTCCGCGTGCGACCCGCGGGCCGCCAGTTGGAAAGTCCACGGACAGGCTATGGAAAGCAATCCCCTGACTCATTTACAGCCCCTTCGCCCCTCACCCGGAGGCGGCGTTGGGGAGGGCGCACACGAACAACCGTCCCGCTCGGTAGAACGCCCTTTACAGTCACACCAGAGATTTTTCAAACAACTTGTTACGTGTTTGTTTGATTTACTACCAAAGTTTTAGATTTTTTTTGTTCATTTAATATTATAGATTTTTCCCAATTTAAATGCAAACACGATAGATCGGATTTTATTTTGCTCTCATTTTGGCGTAACGTAAACTAGTGGCTCAATCAGAAAATCAGTTGTAGGGTTGACTATTCAATAGTAAACAGTGGCGTAGCTTTAGTTGGTGTCACCTGAGGCAAAGCTACTGGTATCACGCCCTCTCATAAATTAAGTATAAAAATATTTATTGCTGCATAATTGTACATTATTTTATTAAAAACACAAACATATTTGCATATGATAGTTATTTATAATATATTAAAAATTCGATGTAATTAAGAATAATTGCAATATAAATTTTAAATAAGTTCTTTCATTTTAAAATATTTATCAACACATGTATATTATTATAAAACCTCTTTACGAGATTTTAGGGCAGCAAACTTATTTATAACTTCATTAAAATCTATGCTTATTGCAATGTCATTTTCTATTGACAATAGAGCCAAATCGGCTAGTCTTGATTAATATATACATTTTAAGTAAATTATTTAAATTACATAATTCCAACTATAAAATATTTTAATTGCTGTCACCCCTAGAATGGTGTCACCCGGGCCGCGCCGCCCCCCTGGCTAGGCCCCTGATTGCATGGCTGGGGCGTCGAAATGCAACGTGCCGAGGGGTTGGGGCCTTGTAATGTTCCTGACATTTGCTCGGGTGGGCGGGGGCGGGGTGAGGGCGGGGGCGGGGGCGGGGGCGTGGGAAGAGCGAGAGGGCGCCGCCAACCGCCGCCGTCCGCTTCGGACCGCCGCCGCGGGGCGCGCTGGGGTCGCGCGGGTGACCTCGAGGCGCCGACACGACGCGGATCGCCCCCGCCCCTCCACGCTCGGCTGAGCCTTGCGTCGCGTCGCGGCGCGGCGCTCTCTTCTCCCAGCCTTTTTTTACTCTTTAGCCTCAATGTTCACGTAAGAAAGCGAACGGAAGAACCGCGTCAACCACTACGGTCATCAGTCGCGTATGTGTAGTGCATGTTACTCCCGACAGGATGCGATTGGACCGTCTACGATTGCTTAGGGGCAGCATTGCCGTTGCCTTTGGAGCGTCGCTGTGCGGGAGGTCCTCTTCCAAGGACCTTAGAGATCAAGCTCCGACAGCGGTGGAACTTGATATTTCTCTCTCTCTCTCTCTCTCTCTCTCTCTCTCTCTCTCTATATATATATATATATATATATATATATATATATATATATATAGAGAGAGAGAGAGAGAGAGATATTTTTCTATATATAGAGAGAAAAATATATATGTATATGCATATATACATATATAAGTATATAAATATATATATACATACATATTGAAACGAGTTGTTAATTAACTCACACAAATTTAATTAAAGAGAGGGGGACAGGGATTCTTTCTCAGGAATGGGTTCCGGGTCTGATCATACATACAATGGAAATTGACAATGGTTTATTACAAAAAAAAAAGAACCATGATCATTACAAGCAACTGGACTTAACATACACTTGCGGCCATGTGATCTGTATTCCCTACACCAATCTCTTGTAAATTACATCATTCAATGGTTTGCTACTGTTCGCACCACATTCCCCTCCCCTGACATCCATTCTCTGATTACCCTGGTTACTGAATATCAGGTACTTATGCTGTATGCCTCTTGTAGCTCTGACGCGTGACTCCACCTCGGCGCTATCCTCGGGATTGCTCGGGTCTGCTCGGTCGCCCGCGTCGCCGCCGTGTCGCCACCGCGCCCGCCGCCTCCTCCAGCAATGCTCGCGAGCACGCCACGCCGTTTCCCAAATCTTCGTTCTTCACAGTACTGGCAGACGAAATTCATTCGGCGTGCTCGAACACTCGTGTCTCTCACGCAACGGGAGCATTAGTTTCACGATTAATCTTTCTCCGTACAACTCACCAGCGTGTGAACGACGCCTGGTTACTGCACTCGCTCGTGTAAATATAATAGTACAAGTCTCAATTATCCCCCTTCCGCCCCCTTTTTCCCAGGTTGTAACTTTGGTGTTACTGCACAGTCCTCACAACCACAATTGTTACTATCCTACGTTTACTCAACGGCTCTATTAGTTGCTGCACTCGTCCATGTCCACGTGTTTACCACTTACTACCGACATTATCTGTAGCATCTCTGTTCTTTCACATTACACACGCATCTTTTAACTCCGCTTTACCACAGTTGCCTGTATCACTCAAGCGTCTACTCACACGATTCTTCTACTTTTTTCACACCACACTTTCGCTGATTTCAGATATTACATCGCTCTACCATCTGACCTCCGCCATGTCTGGGCGCTTCTCTCTCGCCACTCTGGCCTCTTGGCCCGTGCTCGGTTCGCGGCACTCGGTTCCTCCGCTGAGCCGGCTCCGGCCCCCCCCCCGACTCCGCCGGCTGGCCAGCCTGTGCCGCGCAGTTTAAACCTACGAATTGGGCCGAAACGCATTGTTATCACTGAGATGATAACAATTCGTTTCATCACCCCCTCCTCCCCTTTTTCCGGATTTTTCACACAAAATCCGCCCAAGTATTGAGTGGGGTCTTCGAGGTCGCCCCCTTCTATAGGGCATGGTCGCAAGTTGTAAAAATTATAACATCCTACTATTTCTTGTCTATCTTGAATCTTGACCAATACCACGCCATCCACAATTTTCCATCGATCCCGTTTTCTCCTTAATGCCGCGATGTCCGGGTCGTCCTCCTGGATCCGGCCCTCTTTAAAACATTTAACTTTGTAATCTTTAATTGGGGCTTGATTCTTACTAAACACTTGCCTGTTGCCTAATATCCCTATTTGCTTGACTTGTTCCCATAGTTTTTCTTCTGATTCCTCCACTACATTACCCGAGCATACCTCGTAACCTTCTTCCAATCCTTGGTCCATTTCAGCTTCCTGGCCTCCTAGTTCCGCCAGTTTCCGGTCGAGATCGATCGCAACCCTGCATTCCAACAAGAATTCTGTCCCCAGGGTTATTGGACGTAATAAGTTCTTCAGTACCAGCGCTACTACTTCATACCTTTGGTTGCCGATTTCCACATTTATCATGATCTGTTTTGTAATGGGGCTGGACCTCTTCTGGGTTGCTCCTATTACGTACGCCCCATTCATGGGCAAACACCTCATTTTCTTGCCTTCCGCCAACAACTCCTCATCAAATTTCTCCGACACCACCGTAATCGTGCAACCTGTATCCACTAACGCTCCAGTACTCATCCCTTCACACATCAATCTAATCGTGGGGCATTTTCTTATTCGAACGTCTGAGCTCTTTCGCCTCTGCCACGGCTGGTCGTTGTAGGTCACCGTTTGGATGGTGTTAATGGGGACCGCGTTTGACATTTCCCTTGTCTCGTCGGTAATGGGGTCTCTCTTCACCACAGATTCTTCTAGTTTCATGTTTTCTTCCCTCGACTCCAATGGTACTACTTTGTCTTCCACCTCGCGAAGTTTATCCGGTATCTCCATCTGGTATTCCTCAATCTTGTTTTCATTTGCTTTGACGTCTTCTTGACACCTGACTTCCATCTCTCCCATATTGTTGTCTTGTGTCCCAAGATGGTCGTTGATTTGTTCTTGCAAACGAGTCTCCCTTTCCTCTTCCATCTTGTTTGCTAGTGTTTCTGGTTTTCTGTCCTGCCTCTCAAATCGTGCCACTACTTGACTTATTTGATTAGCTAGTTCCCTCGTCCGTTCCTCCTCTCTCTTGTTCTGTTCTTCTGCTAACTCCTTAACTAACCCCCTCGTTCGTTCCTCCGCTTTCTTATGCCGTTCTTCCGCTCTCTTATTCTGTTCTTCCATCAGCTTCTTCATCATCTGGATTATGTCCGGTTGAGTACTTGCTTGCATCTCTCGATTCAATGTTCCTGCTTCAGTCTGGTTGATCGGTGTTGATGTAATTTTGAATTCATGGCTAAAGTCTTCTCCCATTTCCTCCCTCCATCCACTACCATTCCCTATATCTTCACCTCTCAGTAATGTGCTCCCACCTATTCCTTCATCACTATCCTCCATCCTCCCCTTCCTCTCTGGTTGCCCCAATTCCCTCTGTTGGGCTGCCATCTTGCTATTTAATGACCTCGTTCCCTTACTTAATTCGTATGTTCCCACTATCTACCAATCAACCTAGTACTGTTTCTATTTCTAACTTTCGCCTATTTCCTCCGTCCACCTACATTCGCAGTGATCTTGTAATTATTTCTATAGCTAATTATGTTCTGCCCCACAACAATGCTCTTTACCAATCGTGTATCAATTTTCACTATTAATTGACCATGCACATGATTATTCTCATTAACCTGTACAAACTCTTACATATATCACAGGCCCTATTAATAACCTTCACTTCACCAATTAGATTTACACACTTGTATCACCCAATAACACAAAATTGACTAAGCAGTGGAGTACAATATACCCTACCCCCTTTTTCACTTTGTGATCTCCAATATATTTGAACACAATTACTTTAAAGATAATCATTAACTTCACAGTAACACCGTCACAAATTCTTGCAAATAATTTTTCATAATGCTCATAATACTGCAAACAACAATCTCCATACCATCTAAATCACAAATGAACAAATTATTAACACTACCGTTAATACAATTTCTGCAAGTAAATCCTCATAGTACCCATAATACTGTAAACACCACCTTCATACACTCTGAACCACCAATAAACAAGTTGTGAAACACTTGTAATACATGTAATACTACCAGCAACCTCATAGTACATATAACACTACCAGCAATATCCTTCATACAATCTAAATCACCACATAAGCAAATTATTGAACACTACTATTAGTATAAATTCCTGCCAATAAACTTTCATAATACATATAACACTATTAGCAACAACCTTCATATGATCTCAATCACCACATAAATACTGCTATTAATATAATTTCCTGCAAATAGATTTTCATAATACAAGTAACACTGTAACACTGCCTTCATATAATCTGAATCCCCAATAAAATTATTAACCACTGCTGTTAGTATGGTTTTAATCTTACAATCTGAACCACAAAATAAACAAATTATTAAACACTATTGTCAATGCCCATTCCAAAATTACATGAATTCACCAGTCTACAAACTTATTACCTATTACTAGCATTATTTGTTATTCTGCTGCAAAACTCCCTTTTTGTTTCCAAAATGACAATGTTAATACCTCACTTATTTCAATCCACCCATTATCTTGCACAAGAAAATAACATTTATGATGCACCCTTAGAACACTATTAATGATTACTTCATTGAACAAATTTCTTTCAATCACTTGAGAATGCTTTGTTTTTCAACTACCGCCGAGTACTGTATTACTTAATGTGCCCTCTTATTCTCATTAAACATACAAACAATAATATACCAACTTATTCAGAAAACACTGGCATCAATTAAGAAAAATTTCACTTAAAAAACACTTTTGCATTATTATGCCTATACTTGATCCTCTCCAGAAACCCACCACCTCAAACATAAACATGAATGACAAATCAAATTTAAGTTATTACTATTGCCTGGCAACTATTTTCCTAGCTAACAAATTACATCTATGCACTGGATCACTTCAAAACAACTTGTATTCATCACACACTTTTTGTTTTCCAAAGTAATTATAATAACTGCTTGTTAATGTCACCCTGATTCAATATATTTCAACTGCAATACTACTGTTTATTTTATTATCTCAATAATACCCACACTATTAATTCCCATTGCTTGCATGATTTCACCGGAGCCACATTACTTAGTTTACCGAGTCCAGCCTGTGCGGGCGCCAGTGAAACGAGTTGTTAATTACATTTGTGCACTGAATCAATTCAAAGCAAGTTGTAATTATAACATGCTTCTTACGCATTTCAAGGTTATTGTTATAACTGCTTGTTCAATATCAAAATACCTTAATATGCTCCAAATGCAGTACTACTATTTATATTCTCTTATCTTATTTATGCCCTCACTATTGATTTCCATTGCTTGCATGATTTTACCGGAGCCACATTACTTAGTTTACCGAGTCCAGTCCCTGTTCGGGCGCCAGTGAAACGAGTTGTTAATTAACTCACACAAATTTAATTAAAGAGAGGGGGACAGGGATTCTTTCTCAGGAATGGGTTCCGGGTCTGATCATACATACAATGGAAATTGACAATGGTTTATTACAAAAAAAAAAGAACCATGATCATTACAAGCAACTGGACTTAACATACACTTGCGGCCATGTGATCTGTATTCCCTACACCAATCTCTTGTAAATTACATCATTCAATGGTTTGCTACTGTTCGCACCACATTCCCCTCCCCTGACATCCATTCTCTGATTACCCTGGTTACTGAATATCAGGTACTTATGCTGTATGCCTCTTGTAGCTCTGACGCGTGACTCCACCTCGGCGCTATCCTCGGGATTGCTCGGGTCTGCTCGGTCGCCCGCGTCGCCGCCGTGTCGCCACCGCGCCCGCCGCCTCCTCCAGCAATGCTCGCGAGCACGCCACGCCGTTTCCCAAATCTTCGTTCTTCACAGTACTGGCAGACGAAATTCATTCGGCGTGCTCGAACACTCGTGTCTCTCACGCAACGGGAGCATTAGTTTCACGATTAATCTTTCTCCGTACAACTCACCAGCGTGTGAACGACGCCTGGTTACTGCACTCGCTCGTGTAAATATAATAGTACAAGTCTCAATTATCCCCCTTCCGCCCCCTTTTTCCCAGGTTGTAACTTTGGTGTTACTGCACAGTCCTCACAACCACAATTGTTACTATCCTACGTTTACTCAACGGCTCTATTAGTTGCTGCACTCGTCCATGTCCACGTGTTTACCACTTACTACCGACATTATCTGTAGCATCTCTGTTCTTTCACATTACACACGCATCTTTTAACTCCGCTTTACCACAGTTGCCTGTATCACTCAAGCGTCTACTCACACGATTCTTCTACTTTTTTCACACCACACTTTCGCTGATTTCAGATATTACATCGCTCTACCATCTGACCTCCGCCATGTCTGGGCGCTTCTCTCTCGCCACTCTGGCCTCTTGGCCCGTGCTCGGTTCGCGGCACTCGGTTCCTCCGCTGAGCCGGCTCCGGCCCCCCCCCCGACTCCGCCGGCTGGCCAGCCTGTGCCGCGCAGTTTAAACCTACGAATTGGGCCGAAACGCATTGTTATCACTGAGATGATAACAATTCGTTTCAATATCCATTTTCCCTTCTTTCTCTCCTCCTCTACTCTTTCACACACACATACTTACAATCACTAAACTAGCGGTCGGGCGGAGATACCTGGAACCTTCGCAAGCCGACGTCGAGATCGTCGCCTGATAACTCGTTTTAGAAGGCAAGGAACGCGGCTAACTTCCGGGGTATAACGTGCCCTACACGAATGGGAGTCATGTTCTTTGCAGTTGTCACGTCCAGACGCAGATTAATCGATCAACCAATCGAAAGGGTGCTCCAGTCTCCCGGATCGTTTCCTTGCACAACAACACTAGTTGCATTGCCAGGCTCGTGGCATGGCACGTGAGTGGGAGGCGTGCTATCGCCACCAGTGACGAACCTTGACATCTCTGCTGTACAGCTTGAACACAGATTTACGAACGGCGGGTCATTTGCTTCGAAGGAAACAGGGCCGTAGCCAGGATTATTTCTCGGGAGGGGCTTCCAAAATTAAAAAAAAATGAATAGTACGAGACTTATTATAATATCTTTATCGGGTTTGTTTAAAAGAGATGCTCTTAAAAAATGAAACACCAACATAATTTTAAACATATTTAAGCATTATTTCCACATAACATTATTTCGAAAGTTTAAACACAATATTTAATTTATTATTTTCTATTCCAAGAATCCAAACTACAGGAGGCGTCAAGTACAAAAGCAATTCTCTGATCTTCTTTCCAGCCACAATGTCAATCATTTTGTCCACAGTGGTATTCCTATGAATTGAAATAATGGCTAGTGCACTGAGTCTGTTATCACGCATTACACTATATAAAACTTTTTACTCTCTTCGTTGCAGAAAACCACACTAGCAGTTGTTCAGAACCTCCAGGTTAGCATCTATGGTGGAAGCTCTTTTACACCAAAGTTTAAACTCAGATTTTAATGCAGAGAGCGATGTTTTGTTATCAAAGTATGGAGCTAAATTTTCCGACTTGTTCATTTCATGGATGGATGCAAAGCTGGAAGAAGCACTTGGAAACTTGGAAGAATATCTTCATTTGAAGTAAATCTGTCTGTCTGTACTTTTATACATTCCGATGTATTTGGGTAAAAGTAAACTAATAAATAAATAATGAATGAATTAAAGAAAAAAATATTAGAATTTCGGGGAGGGCTTCAGCCCCTCGAGCCCCTCCCCTGGCTACGTGCCTGGAAGGAAAGCAGGAGGCCTCTGAATGAGCAGTGAGAGCGATGATTCACAGCGAGGGGCAGCGTGCGCTTTAGAGCCCTTCGCGAGACGATTTTGCTCTAGCTATACGGCGGTTGATGCAAAATTCGCCACAAATGGCAGCACAGGATGACACGTTTTCGTTCGTCTCGGCGTCACAAGAGAAAAGCACTAGACTGAGAAAGCAGAGCGCCTGAATTATGATTCTTTTGGCTTCGTCAGTCCAGTTGCGATTTAAAATGTAAATCGCAAAATTGAAGATGCCACGTAGATATATCAAGGAGTATGTTTTGCAAGAATGTTTTGCATTCTTCCTGTAAATTCAGCAAGACACTTAAGGTGATAAAAGCAGTCGAGTTTTTATTTGCATGTTAATTTTTCTTTCTGAACAATTATATTAATTTCCTTTCTAAATAATAAACAATATACACGTTTCTGGAGTGTTTGTATGATTCTGCAACGTAAATTTTTGCGTAGAAACTAGTTTTTCAAATCAACTTATAGCATTGCGGTACCGCTAATGACACGCCATCTATCCCTTCAAGAGGCGAAGCAAAGCTATAAGGGACATTGCCCTGACCTGTGAATCAGCCCACCGCCATCGCATAACACTGGAAATGTGGACACTGGAGGAAAAAATGCTCTAGCGAGTACGGGTGAGCAAACGCTATGTCTTGCAGGAATCTAGTCTACATACTTTGTTCAATTATCACGTTCTCGACTCCTTTCGTTATAAAGTTTCATTTTCCTCGTATTATGTAACGAACCTTTCTGAAATTTTCTCTTGTCTTAGTCCTGTGAAATGCAGAATTTGGAGCGTCGATGAGAGGATTTTCAACACTAGCTATATATACGGGATTTCAGCTTGCTTTGGTCCCTAGAATTTTCAATATGGCGGCCATTCGGCCCTGCCAACTTCGAAAACGTACATGAAGCTAGGCTTCGGCGCTACATTCAAACATACGCAATTAGAGAAATGTCATCAGGAACTTCTCTCATTATAATGTTAATTTCATCTCTCATTATGATATTAATTTTAATCAACTGAATGTTTTGAAACATTGAAATAATTATCATTTGGATCAATTATTTTGATAATTTTCTTCTGAAACTCATAATGTTGAAATATGAGAAGTTAAATGTTTTACTTCATTTTAAAATGCAAATATAATTAGAAAGCTTTAGAGGAATAAATTAATAAATTACATTCTTACAAAGATTGTTAATGATTGATAAGAATATAGAATTAATGGAAGGAAATTTTAAAAAATTCGAATCAGAGTATTTCTTAAATTGTATTTGTCTCCATTTCATTATTACAATAATATATTTCATCTCCACATTCAACAGTGAAAACTAAGGAAGAAGAGTTAAAACACTATTTATTTTTTTACCAAGTAAATTTATTTTACAATAATTACAAACAAGTGTTTTTACAGTTAAGTTTTTTTTGAAATCTTCATCTACACTGTCCCTGATCAGATGTACAAAAAATTGGTTTTCACAATCTACCTCATTCTTCTCTCTATACACAACCATAATTTTCTCAGAATGCTTCACTGCATTTTTCCAATTTGTCCAAAGTTGACACCTTAAAAAAATAAATAATGTATTCATAAAACTTTATTAAATTTAAGATATTGAATCTCATTTTCCTTGTGTTAAATGTGTCAATGAATTTAGATAATTAAGATATCTGTTTAAAAGGCTGCTTCCAAAGATTTCTGGCCTTTTCTATTCTGTAGCAAGATTTTCTAAGGACATTCTTATTGAAGAATCACTTTGACTGAGATCACATATTTTCAGTTGAAACTGTATTAGGGAGTAAGCCTTGAAACAGTCAGCTGAAACAGCCAGAAACAGCAATTTATCAATTATACACCTGTGGTTAATTACTTATAATACTTGAAAAACATTAATTTATGTGATAACTGCATAAATCATTTTAATAGAATATATGAAGGTGGATATGAAAAGATGAAAATTAAAATGCAAGAATAATAATATACAGCATTTACCATGTATCCTGACAATCAATATTTTTAAAATGTTCACATTTTGCACAGAACTTTGGCAGTATTCGTCTTATTTTACTTATGATACCTACACTACAGACCTGCTCAAGGGCTTTCTGGCCAAGCTTAATAAATATATGGTCTCAATGTATACTACATACACTCCTTTCTTTGGGTCAGCCATGACTGTAAAATATCAAAAAATTTCAATAAGTATAATAGTTATATAATTACATTAATACTATACAAAAGTATTGCATAATGAAATGTATAATATAATATAGGTTTAGATAGTAAATACTGTCCCACATTTAAAATACTAAATATATTTCCATGGGAGTGTGAAAGTATCAAAGTATGTAATCAGTAATTGTATGTCCAAAGCAATGTAAATCTGCATATGATTTATTGAATATGAATTCCTAGAACAAAGTACCTTGTCATACATTGTTTGAAGCTATTCTCTTTGACAGATATTATTGTTATTATTTTTACTATTGATATTATTATTACTACTAATAAGGCTGACAAAAATAATTCTCCTGGATAATTTACATCATCTTTTCCCCTATAAACAATATACTTACTTTGATTTTCCAAGCAAAATTCTTTTAAGAATTCTGAACAAAGAAGGTTAAGATCATTAGAAAAAGAATGTATCATAATTGCCTCTGATATTCTCCCAAATTTCTTTTTCAGAAAGAACTCTCCCTTTAAAGAGTGTTTCCTATTATTTCTTCTTTGCAAACTATACCCATTACAAAGTACAAAAATATACACTCATATGTTGAATGTTACCATCATGAGTTTTTTATAGATGAAACTTGCAATTGCTTTCTTCACAACCACTAAGTGATCTGATTCACAATACTGAGAGAATATTGTGAAGTCGATATGAACTGCATTTTAGATATTCACATAAATTTGTAATGTTAATTCACTCACATATGGCTTCATTATTAGACCAAACAATATCAATTACAATATGTTCAATCACCGTGTGTGATACAATTCCCAATTTATAGATATAACCAAAAACATACAAAATACCTGCATGTGGTAATGCACAAGTAATCTATTCCTTAAAACAAAAATTTAAGATTTGTTATATTTCATAAACATCTTACCTGAAATAAATAATGCCACTTCACATGTACGTTCGGAATTCGTTTTCATCATCCATTTTCGTTCTAATTCGCTTTTGAATTCTCATGTAGAGCAATAACATTGCATCTTGCTGCACTATTTAATATTCATTGTTTAATTTTAACACGATTTGCATGCATCATTTTAACACACTTACGTGGCATTGTTTCCACTGTCTCGTTTAAAAATTCAAAAACAAATAATGCGATGAGAATATCAAATTAAAACGACCAATTCAGTTAAAAAATTATAAATATTCTTCTACGCGTTTAAGAGTGCAGTTTTGAACATGTTGGTAGAAAATAAAACAAATGAAAAAATGCCAACCTCAGCTAAACAAAGTCTATTTCGGCGTGTATGTGCCAACACATGGGGAGTTTCGTTGACGGTTGACTCCTCTGAAATGGACCTGTACAAAACTTAAAGTGTAAGTAAAAGTCCCTAAGCCAATGCCGTTAATATAACGGGTGATATTCATGAAGTTGGTATGATCCACTTTCTCTGGGACCATTTGAGCCTGAAAACTCCTATAGCTAGGGCGTAGTCAGGCGTTGTCCGTAGGATACCAGGCAAATACCGGAGTAGTACCGTAAGAAATGGGACACGAACCGCGCGCGATCATTCCTCCCCCTTTCTTGTCCTATCCTCTCCCCTTACATACACACACATTGACATGCATTTCTCTCCCACATATGCCGAGCTGCCAGTCGGGAGCTTAGAGATTATTATTTTTTTTTTTTGTTATTTAAGGCCGCATCAACATCTAGGTCATTAGCGACCACTTTTGGGTTTAACATTATGGTAACTGTGAGATGACATGATATGGTGTTAGAGGATGAAAGGACGAACACAAATACAACCATGCCTGAGACGGGAGTTGAACCCGCCACCCTCCTTCGGTCCGAGATAGCTAACGACTACTGCTTTAAACATCTCGGCCACCGGATTTCTCGCTTAATTTTTCTTTCTGGATAACTTCATTTCTTTCATAAATAATCAACAACTTCTATGTTTTCGGAGTGTTTCTAAGCTTCTATAATGCAAATTTTTGCCTAGAAATCAATTTTTCAAACCAACTTTTGAGGGCTTATTGCGGCTCAACCATTCGGAATATCCACGTAGTTTATTAGACAAAATATGCTTAGAATTGTCTTAAGAGCTTATTTTCGAAGTTTCGACGTTTCCTCCCCAGACACTCTGTATATATCAGTACAATCTCAGTCGTTAGTGTAAAACCATTTTAAATTACGGTGCGGCCAGCGGCTAAACCAGAATTTGGTACGTGGCCCATAAGCCCTTCTAAGTTGGACAGCCCTGCTCCAATCAACTAGCACACCAATTTCCCTGTTTCCCTCCGCTAGTCATTCAATGCGTCCCTCCCCCAAAAACTGAATCCCCCGCCACCCGAGACACTTCCAAGACGGCACTGACCACACCTCCTCCGGCCCCTTGACCGCAGCCCTAGCATCACATTTCAACCGCGATCCACCCTTCCCTCTGCGCACCGCACCCTCCCCCCCCACACACACATTCGTAACATCACGCGAGGTAAGGGGAGTGGCTCCACATGCTCTGTTATATTTTTTGAAATTGAATTTGATATAGCTTTTTAAAAAATATGTCAATTTTAATTTCATTTTTTGTATTATCCTCTTTTTGATTGGAAAACAACTTTTAAAGTCAAAACTGGATTTTTTAAAATGTTAATAAAGCAAATAATTTTATGTTAATTTCATTATTTATATTATATAGAATATATATTATTAGCATTTTCTTCTTGGTTCTTATTTTTTAAGGCTTTGGATTTATTTTGTATATTTCTAAACTGATGATTGCAAAAAAGTCGTCGAAAGCCGGCTCTCTTAACGGCTCTCTCAGAGTTGACAAAGATGACTTCCATTACTTCATCATTACTCATAGAACTGCATAAAGGATGCATTTAGCAATATCGACGAGTAGTGATGGCGATGAAAAGATACAATAAAGTTTGAAAGATACAATCCCAAAGTTTGAAACTTTGAATAAAGTTTAAAGTGGAATTCACAGGGTATATTTGCACAATGAACACAATGTGGAGAGATGTTCAAGGACAAAATGTATATGAAGAGTTACCACGAGGGTCGTCAGAAATGTTTCCGGAGAAGTATTCCCAGAAAGCAGACCACAACATAACATTTATTTTCAGATATAATACCTTTTTTAAAAGGTGAGAAACTAAAAATGGACAAATATTGAATGATATTGCGCATGCTCATACTCTTTAGAAAAATAATGTGGAGGATAAAGTATTCTTACAAAAATAGATTCAGGGACACTGGGGTGTGTAGCTGGCGAAGTCAACTAGTGGTGCTACAGAATGGCACAGACTTTCCCATATTAGTTTTCTATTTCCTTGGGTCTTCGCTAGCTATCCGGAATTGCCACAAACTCTTTCTTGCCAGCTGTCATCTATCACCGCCAAAAGTACATTTTTTTGTCATTTTCTTAATTTTTCGGATTCCTATTGGTAGAACGGAAACATTAATTTGACAATATTAAAGAACAAAAAAACCTAGTCATAAATGGCAATTTTCTTTTAAAAATTATGTGCCGTTTAAGAGAAAATGGCGTTTTAGCGCTACTCAAAATGCGAAATTTGAAGCTCATTTTCACAGAAAATGTTTGAGTTTTCAAAATACTTTATTTGAAGTTATTTGAAGCACTTACACTCACAAATATAATAATGTTTACAAATTGCTGGTAATGTGCATATTAAAGATGTGAGAGATCTTTAAAAAAATTACAATTAAGTAATTTTTGAAAAAACAAAAACATAACTCGAAATAAACTTTACGCTATACTAAAGAGTGTAATTACCACTATCCGTTTCAAAAGTTTGAAGATAACATTTTCAGTTATATATGAGAAAATGGCGTTTGAGCGTTTTTGAAAATGCAAAATTTTGAGCTACTTTTCACAGAAAACGGTTGTGTTTTCGAGAAACTTAACATTATTTAAAGCACATGTACTCATAAATATAATAATGTGAAAAAATCGCCGCTAATGTAAATATTATCAACGTGAGAAACATGTGAAAAAAATTACATTTTTGTAATTTTTGAAAAAACCAACGTATAGAGCAATATGGCTTTTATGTTATTTGATAGAGTACATTTACCATTATCTCTACCAAAAGTTTAAAGAAAAAATTTGGAGCCGTTTTTGAGAAAATCTTGTTTTTGTAATTTTTTTAAATTGCACATATTACACACAATATCGCACGAAAACGACTAAAATTTTGAAAAACATTTACATGACCTTTATGAAAGAACTCAATATGCAGAACAAATTTTATATGAAGAAAAAATCTCTATCTTCATTTTTGTAGTTGGAGAGAGACGCCGAAAAAAAATTCAAACTTTCACAATTTTCGAAAATTCAGAGTTATCCGTGAAAATCGGACCTATACCATGTTAATAAGTGTATTTTACTCTATTCATACAAGAAATTTAAAGAAAAAATTTGGAGCCGTTTTAGAGAAAATTTTGAAA
The DNA here is from genome assembly GCA_031308135.1 of Acheta domesticus. Lineage (NCBI taxonomy): Eukaryota > Metazoa > Arthropoda > Insecta > Orthoptera > Gryllidae > Acheta > Acheta domesticus. Next base: position 21,398,713 of record JAHLJT010004567.1, on the reverse strand, counting down.
ATGTCCGGGGGTCTTCATGTAAAGTACCCCCAAATTTTGAAGAATCTCAAAATATCAAAGCTTTGACTAGAATCAGATCGACTGGGCAATATCCATTTTGGAAGAAATCGTACGTATGGTTTAGGCGCTAACAGTGTTCACAGACGGACAGACAGACGAACGAACGGACGGACAGACAGACGGACTTTTTCCTTTCAATTAGTTTTTCGGTATCAAGGACCTAGAAAACAGGGTTTCTGACTACACCACATGTTAGGGGATTTTTTTCTTAATTTAGCAACTGGTTTTATCCACTTTTTCGTTTTCACAGCCGGCAATTCCGCCGACAATTGGCCATTTTTTTGCGCACCATTACATAACTTTCCCTATACTACGTATATCACTCCGTGTATACGTACGTATACGGAAAAGTAAAAACTTAACTGAATAGGAAAAAAAGCACGACAAAGAAAGATAATGGAAAAGAAGGGAAAATTAAAGCACATATCAACGGCTGAAGCGTCTGACTTGCACGACTATTTGTCAGCTCCATCCCAAACGTCCGAGTCTTATCACCTAGGAATTCTATCAAAAGTATTTGTTTTTTTGTGATGAACCCACGACAATAATATATCAAACAACTACTGTGAAAATCAGGACAAAAAGTTTGTAATGGCTCTGATAGTGTTTTTTCCGATTAATACCAGGCGAATACCGAAACAGTACCCTTGACTTATAAAAATAATAAGACTTATAAAAATATATATTTAAAAATTGTTCAGTTCTTCATGTCTGCGAGCTTCTTCTGTGTTAAATGTTGTTTACATTTTCCAGGAATTAGATCTGTTGATAGAAATGTCTTTTCTCCCTCTCAACATCCAGTCCCACAGTCTCCTGTCGTACAAGTAAATTTGAGTTTTGAAAATTGAAAAAGTCCTATGAAGCCAGGGAAAACGTTTCGTAAGTAAACGGAACATGGACAATTAACTAACTGGAACAATCTGCCCCTATTATCTAAAAATCTCACAACAGGAGGCGAAACATTAAAACGTCTGTGCAAGTGAGACTTTCTTTAAGTGGAAGCGAACAAATCAATAAAGACGATTACCGTTTCCGTTGCACTGCTTCTCGACAGAGGTCTGGATAAAGTGTTGTGCTCGTCGTAAATGAGCTCACTATACGTGTCAAAAGCTAATGCTAGAAAGCCTTTAACGTGCGTATTTTCATAAAATAAATAAATAATCATAAATGACGAAAATAAACAATTTAGAGGATGCATAAATATTGGCCAGTTTGAACTGATAAGTTATTACGAACTAATTGAATATATATATATTCTTTGAGACCCTTTCCTCCATTTCTTCTTGGATGTCCTTCCTCCAACTTCTTGGTGGTCTTCCACGCTTCTTACGCTTTGGAGGAGTTCATGCCCAGATCTTCTTAGGCCACCTATTACTTCCCATGCGCTGGAGATGTCCATACCAGTTTAAACGTTTTGTGCCAATTGAATCCAAGATGCTGCTCCCTACCTTCGTCATCCCTCTTATCGTTTCATTTCTAATATGATCTAAACTGGACACCCGGCAGCACCTCCAATAGTCCATTTCAAGGGCCATCAACCTGCATTTATCCCTTTTGTTCATTGTCCATGTTTCCGATCCATAGGTACTTATGCTCTGTACGATGGTCTTAAAGATACGGGTATTCTTCCGTTTTGTGATATATTTACTCCAGAGAATAGAGTTTAATTGTCTTATCACTCTCTTTCCCTGTCCTATCTTATTGGAAATGTCATCAGAGCTTCTTCCCTTCGAGGAGAGGGTAACTCCGAGGTACTTAAAGGTTTCCCTTCGTTTAATTTTCCCTGTAGCGACGTACAGATCTTCATATTCTTCATCTCCTGCTACCATATATTCAGTTTTTTAAGGTGTGTAGTGAGACCCCATTTTTTCATACTCCTCTTGTAATTTGCGAAACATATAACTCGCGTGATCTTCGTCTCCAGCTATAACCACTTGGTCATCGGCAAAAAGCAGATTGTACAGCACATCATTTTCTATTGGTAATCCCATTCCACCACACTTCCTTTTCCAATTTTTTAAGTGCTTTTTCAAGATAAATTTTAAATAAGAGAGGGGCTAATGAGCAGCCTTGTCTTAACCCCTTGTTCACTTCAAATTCTGGGGAAAATCGTTTACCTATTTTAACAGAGCTGTTATTACCACTATATAATGCATTGATAGCATTGATATAGGCTGGCTCGATACCACTAATTGAATAAATATTGTAAATTAGTGAGGGGAAAAGTAAAATAAGGTCGTACAATTAGTTCATACAAGTGGCATTAAATTACTTTAATACTGGATCAAAATTAGTTTTATACTTTTGAAAGAAAATTGTTCTTGATAACTATATTAGCAACAAATATTCCATATTGTCCTATTGTCCCTTATTTGAAGCAAAGTGGTTCAAGTTGAAATTTATAAAAAGTGTACTTCAATTTGAAAATAAAACAGCTTATTTCATCACATCACTGCAACAATTTTTATGACGTTCTCTAATGGTATTTACGTGACACTATAATGTACTAAAAAGAATCGGAGAAACATAACGGTAGCCCACATTCCACAGATCAAAATTACAAGTCTTAGACTTTCCTCTCAAACATAATGGTCCAAAAGCTCCATACACGCCTTCATGGAACAACAGTATATGTACAAAGGAAGTGTTTAGTCACACAAATAAAAATATGTATTTACGTAATCTTGGTTTTTCCTCTGCCTTACAAAAATGAGATTTATTACTATATTGCCCCAATCCCTTCAATTTTATTCTGAATTCAGTTTTGAAGAAGGAAAGATGATCAAAACTTCTAATTCTGAAAAGCGGCAATTCCAAATATAAAATTTAAAAATACCTAGTACTATTTGATTCATTGAATACACATGAGTATTTCTTCACAAATAGTTTGCCTTTGGTTTTAAAATTTGCGGGTTAAGAGTTCTGATGCGCTTGGAGTATTGGTTTGTGCAATTATTTTTGGCGTATCATTACAAATCAGTATTTTCAATTGGATGGGTACGTAGTAGTACGTTGTTGAAAGTTTGTAAATATCTGATATTCTGAAAAGAAAGTTCTAAAATTCTGGATTTTGTAAAACCTATTGAGAATGGCGTGCTCAAAATAGTGTAGTAAAATAATTTATGTCTTTTGAAACATTTTATGTAGACACATGGACACACTTTGCAGGAAGAATAGAATAGCAGCAACGTGTTTGGAATAAATGTATTTTTTAATTTTTTGAAGCATAACATTATTGGTGTTATTTTATCTTTCTTAATAAGTGGGTGCACTTATAAAGTAATTCTCGGTATGATAATTGTTTTGCTTAACCTAGAATCCTGGTTTGGAGATGGATTTTCAAGAAAGCGAATAGTAAAAGTAAGACAGAAATTCACGTATCATAGTAGGAAAATTTTATATTATATAGTGGCTATTCTAGAATATGTATAAGATAGAAAATGCTATTAATCTTAATACCATCTTTTGATACCTAAACACTTTGAAAATATATGATACCGGAAGTTACGTACTGTTAATGAAAACATTTTGCAGCAAGGAAACATACCTAAGTAGACACGCGCTCTGGTATCTCGTGTTGATGCATAAGAGACACCATCTCCTCCACCAAGGACATGTGAATCTTCAAATAATTCTTGAATAGAGTAAATACCTCTGGGTCTTATTTCACCATGCATACTAACACAATTGTGTACAAAATTTAATAATCTTGACAAAATGACAAATGAAAGATAACCAGAGAACAAAAGACATGCCATTTACTGCATTTCGAGTATTTTACAACTCAGACAAGAACATTGGGTATAAAAAGCTTTTCTATTGAATAAATTCAAGTAAAGTTCTTCACAGAGATGAAACTTACATGTTCTTATGTGTTCATGGTTTGAAATGCAAAACAAAGCGATATGTAGTTGTTCTAGCCATTCTCTTCGATGCCCAAGTCTTGTTCATTTGATGCATGAATTGGTGACCGGGCTGTTATGGCCACATTTTGAGATGTTTACTCGTCGTCCCTGTCATGGCGCCGTATTAAGCTTCCTTAAGATGAACATTGCGTGATAGACCACAAGCACCAGGACGAGAGCTCGAACTAACACGCCCGGCATGATGCACCTCCGATGATCTCGCCCGGGCGATTGTTGACAGAAAAACATTGAATGCACTACCATAGTCATATTAAAACTTGAAATTCCAAACACGTTTACATTAATATTGATGAACGTAAGCAGTTCGTTATAAAATAACTAAATGAACTTTTTAAATATTGGAATGATGTGATGGTTTAAAAATAAAAGTAGCGATCAGCTTCTTTTTAGTGAGCTATGTTCTACAGTAACGTGTTGTAAGTAAATTAATTCTATTCTGAATTAACGTGAAGAGGAATGGTTTCCTTGCACAAGTCTGTTATGCTAGTATCAATGGTATTTAACAAACTATTAACGCATGCAGGTGTTTATTGACATGATATTTTTAATGGTTGCGGGTCAGCGAAATTAGGCGTCATACTTTTTCCGGCAAACAAAAGTGGAAGAATGAAGAACTCGATTTGCTAATGCTACCATAAACAAATTATCCACTCATCAAATACACTCCATTCATTTCGAAAAAAAAAACCCTCGAGAGAAAATAAAAACAATGTACATATTACCACCTTTATTACAAAAAACAAGAAAAAACGCCTTTCCTCTCTCTCTCTCTAGTTCAAATTTATCAACCGGTACTAAACAAACTAATACAGCTATATATCCTTGTGACTAGCGTGAATGCATACAAGTGACTAACTTTCACAATTTTCGAAAAATCAGAGATTTCAACGAAAATGATACCTAAACCATTCTTTTAAGCGTCCTTTACGCTATCCGAGGACAAAGTTAAATCTTCAATTTGAAGCCATTTTTGTGAAAATTTTGAAAATGTTTTTAAGAATTCATGTAAAGTACCCCCTAAATAAAAACATCTGTTGCAAACTCAAAAGGCCTCGAGTTCCTTTAAAACGATCGAGGAATATCAATTCTGAAGAATATCGGCTGAATGGCATTTTCCACAGACAGAGACAGGCATGGACGGACGAACAGTCGTTTAGCTCTCAATGATTATTTTTTGTATCAAATACCCAGAAAACAAGTATTAGGACTGCATAACGTGTTAGAGGAATTACTATACGTAGGTAAAAGATGTATCCACTTTTTCGTTTCCAGGGCCCAATATTCAGAGTTTTCTGTCGAAAATTCGCAGCGAGATTAATATACTTAATAATATACTTAATTAATATAATTCTTCTTAGAAGGGCGAAGGTTGTTGGGATTACAGAATGGCACAGACTCTCTCGTACTACTTAGTTTCCTTATCTCTTCTGTCTGGGCTATCTATTCGGATTTGCCCCTCCATATTCACAGCTGCCATCTTTTAGCGGATAAAACACATTCTTTTCGTTTTTTTTCACGTTTTTGGATACCTAATAGTATGAAAATGACTTCGAGAATATTACAGAAGAATTAAATCCAGTTCATGTACATTTTCAGTGAAAAATTTCGATGAGACAAAACCGAAAAGCAAGCCCCAAGTAAAGATATTAGTAAACTAAATAGTACGAGCATGTCTATGCCATTACATTGCACCACTAGTTTTTTGTGCTGTCAAAAATGCAAAGAGAATGAAGAAGAGCCTAATATACTGACTCACGTTCTTTACAACATATTGATTTGAAACAGCAGATTTTGAATGTTATGCAACATTTTTTAAAAAGATGTTTCTGATTTTTCTTGTTACAAAAAAGAAGATGAATATCAAAAATTGTATTTACAAAATAGATAATTTAACTGCGTATCTTTAAAACACTGTTAACGATACCCTTATATTGAAAATTATATATACGGTAATCGTGAGTTCATTGACATTCATTTTTATAGACAGTTGTTTTATAGTCATTTTGTAAAACGTTATTGCCACTCTTACGATGATTTTGAATATTAGTAAAATTAAAAATATTTCCCAAGTTTTAATTTAATATAGTTTTAAAATAATTTTAAAAACAAATTTCATTCTCGAATTATCAATTGTTTAAAATATTTGAAAATTTTAGTAAACATTTGTTATCTTCAACATGTGTAGTGATTTTTAATTCATTATATTCATGTGAAGGAAAAGCAATTCCGTTATTGTGTAAAGTGTCTTCAATCAGAAGGTGTGTGTTGGTGCTCGCTTACGCCTGTACGCGGTGGGCTCGCAGATGAAGCGTCCGAGCGGCGGCGGCGGCGACGGCGACGGCGGCGCGGGGGCGGCGGCGGCGGCGGCGTCGGAGGCGGCAGCGTCGGCGGCGCCCATGCCCGCGGGCGGCCCGTCCCGCATCGTCCCCCAGCGACGGCGTCCGGCGCGGCACTGCCGTCCTCGCCCTCGCCGCCGCCACCGCCGCCGCCGCCGCCCGGCGTCCTTGCGGGGCGCCGCGGGGCGGGGCGGGACGGGGCGGGGCGCGGCGCGCGGCTCTCAATAATGGTGCGCCGATGGCCATCTGGCGACGCGCGCCCCGGGCCAATTGCCGCAATTCCGATCGGATTCCAACCACTTGCGCTTCCTCGCGGTCTGCCTGCCGCGCGGCCGCTGCCTCGGGGAGACGGCTACTCGTTTTCAGCGCTTTCGCAGATCGGGTACGAACGCCCTCACGAACGGGCCGCGTCAACTTCCCTTCCTTTTGCTTTCCCCTTAGTCACTTCCGTGCAATACGCTACCGCACACGCCGGGAGTCTAGAGCTCGTCTCGGCGGGGAGGGGGCGCTGGGAAGATACCTGGAGGGGAATGCACCCGCTAACGGACGATGAAGTCGGCGCCGGATCTCACCGTCCGGCGTCGGAGGAACGCCGCCATTCACTACACTAACAGGCCTAATGATCTCAGCGGTTGATGCGTCAGAAAAGAAAGCAATCAATCAATCAATCAATCAGTGCACGCGGAGTCGCCGAGGTTGTCGGGCTCGCTGCTTCTGAGCCTCCGTGCAGCTGCGTTATGAAGTCCACGGCCGTGCAGTTTCATGGGTCTAGGGATACCATCCCAGCATGAAAGAGGAGCTGGTACTGTTTGCGTACATGTGGAAGCGAAGCTACTTTTCGCAAAATTGCAATTCTTTGAAGTTCGATAACCTCTAAGACAACATTTTCCAAACGATATGAATCTGAGGGGGAATCTTGGGACAGTCTGCAACTCTCATTGTGTTTTTTCGTATCTCTTACACGGCTATTTGGCATACTCTTCCTCTTCCTGAGTTAGTAATTATTGTCAACTGTTAGCTTGAGCATATGAATAGAACCGAATGTTAGCGTTGCTTATGTTGCGATTTTTCCGAGATAAAGTCCCATGAAGCGAATGGGTGCCTGTGTGTCATGTGAAAGAGATCAAAAGAGCAGCGTAAACAGAGGTGGAATCATTATCTCCATTTTTACGCTTACAATTGTTCTGAATCGAGAAGAAAATGAAGTCAAACCTTCTCGCGATAGAATAAGTCAACACTTTGAGTCCCAAGAGCGTAACGAAAAGAGCAATGCTAATATTCTGTATAAAATACGCGTTTAAGACGAGATTTATTCGTGACCTTTCGTATTTGTCCTCGCAGAACAGATACAACGGAGAGAACTTGCTTCATCTAATAGGAATTGAGAAATTTAATAGAAAACTTTCAAAAATTAGTTCGAGCGTCGGCCGCCGTGTTCCTTCATGCAAAAAATCCCCGAAAGAAATTCCAGCGAACATTAGTCTGTTAATGATATATATTTTTAAAACAATTGAATATGCGTTAAATATTCTTTTATCCTACAAATTTCACTTTGAATGCTCATGCAACATCATTAAGAAATACAGGCGCTATCGTTTGCTCTTTGTTCACGTCACGCCTTATTTTCCATTTTTTATTTTCAATTAATAGGCTTCCAGCATCAAATGCAGTTAGGAAGTAAAGAATTCCAAGGGAAGAAGTGGGGCGCGAATTACTCTCAAATAAACTGGCTCACCCAGCGCTCGTGCTGGTATTCCCTAATGGCTGTTTACGTCATGGTTGTTTTTCTCAAGTCCAGTCGGTTTCCTTCATTGATCCTGGAAGATGTTTGCAAAAGACTAATTGTTGTCGTGAAAATATGAGTCATCTGAGTGGAATGGATTCGTGGAATTGCAGATGGGCCTTTGTGTTCTCTAAACATACATTTCGATGCTTCAATATTTTATTAATGGTGGTCAATATAAAAAAACGTACAAATGACATTAAAACTATTTTGTCCTTTGCATGGATATAAAAGAATCGTAAGGCTAACTACCAACACAATATTATGAAAATTAATGAGGAATGAGTGTAATAGCCTCATTCTCACGGCAGTATGCATTTCGAGACAAAATAACTAAACACTTTTCGCTGCCAGAAAATATTTGATGAGCTTGAGATTTTCTCCATCTGTTGCGAAAGAGTGCATACCTAAAAAAAAGAAGCCCAAACCAGAAATCTTCTGAATGACAAAAAAATCTGTACAAAATGTCCCGTCTCGACCCAAAGTCAAAGGAAGAACTGGCAATGCACCCCTTGCCACTCCCTCTGCAACCGGGGATGGCATCGCTCCCTGGGGCTCGAAGGGTGTTTCCAGCAGTAGACATTTGCCTTTCATGCAACATTATAGTGGAGGGAAGAAATAGATGTAAGAGTTGATAAACGAAGGAAAGGAGGAACATATAGAGAGCAAGAAAATTATAAGATATGGTAAAAAATCTGTCAAAAATTGATCATTTTGTAACAATTTATACAATATAGAGTATTCTAGCGGCCGGCCGCTCTGGAGGAGAATTCTGGCTCCGGCTGCTCCGATCGGTAGTTTTCCGTGGTTTCTACGATCAACACCAGGCGAATGCAGGAGCAGTACCATAACAAACGGGAAACGGACCGCGCGCAATCTTTTCTTCCGATTCCTTTTCCTGTCCTCGCCGCTTGTACATAAATTTGAGACAGTTTCGTAAGAAGTAAGAAATACGAAATATCACAACTTAATTTCTATATTGCGCTAACAGGTTCAATTACAAGACAGTCATAACATAAGGATAATTAATAAAATAGGTTTGTGTATGTAGATGGTGTAATGCACGTTTTATATCTATGCTTTTGCATCGCGAATCCGAGCTGTAACTCCGAAACGAGGAAGCCACAAAGGAATTGATTGATGGTGTCTGCTGTGCGGCGAGGGCGCGCTGAAATCGTCCCTTATCGTCGCGCGTTTGAAGGCTGCGCCGCGCGCGCGTCAGCAGTCCAGATGAGCGGAAGCGGCGCAGAATGTGCTCGCACCTCAAAACGCGCACGCGGCGGCGCGCTGCGCTTGCGAGTCGTTGCTCCCCAACCAGAGCCCTTGCGTCACTGGTTGCGAGCCGTTGTTGGAAACTGATTAGGACGCTGAGAGCGAGTGATGTCACTGCAGTTCCCGTAACCGAAAGGCCCTAGGGTTGGAGTCTCGATGGTGGAAGGAATTTCGACACGAGGTAATACATAGCTACGACGAATTCAGACGCTCGCTGTCTAGATGAGAATTCTAGCGGCCGGCCGCTCTGGAGGAGAATTCTGGCTCCGGCTGCTCCGATCGATAGTTTTCCGTGGTTTCTCCGATCAACACCAGGCGAATGCAGAAGCAGTACCATAACAAACGGGAAACGGACCGCGCGCAATCTTTTCTTCCGATTCCTTTTCCTATCCTCGCCGCTTGTACATGAACAACACAACCTCTCTTGCCGAGAGACCAGTCGGCAGCTTTGAGCTTGTCTCGGCTGGGGCGGTGGGAGATACCAGGTAGGGGAAAACCCCGCAAGCTGACGGGCAGGTCGGCGCCGGAACTCGCCATCCATTGGGGGAAGATCACGGCCACAGCACGCGATAGAAAATGCACTACACTTACGGGACTAATGACCTCAGTAGTTGACGCGCTTTGAATCACTAATCAATCAATATTATTTTAAGAATGTATTATATTCAGATATTATTTAGCCCTCCTTTTATTGCATTTGCTGAGTGCCGGCTACAACTAGTGTACCTGTAGAAGCTTCCGTTTGTGCAGTTGAGCTGCTGAGTGACAATCATTCGACATTGTGTGTTAGTCAAATCAATAACAGGTGATCAGCCATGGGCGGAAGTGAGGGTAAGATTATGGAATCTTACATACATCCGTGGAAGAATCTGAGGTTAAAAGAATCGTCAAACAATACAGCAGATGAAGATCAATTATTATTTGTGACAATGTAAAATTGTAACAAATTATCTTTAGAGCTGCTACAGACTTTTCCCCAAATTGTCCAAAAATTTAAAAGTAGATAAAATAAGATGTTTTTCTTTTTAGAACATGGTTACATACAAAATTATTATTATTATTATTATTATTATTATTATTATTATTATTATTATTATTGCTGTTGTTTTGCATTAGTGTGACAGCGTTAGCAGTGTAGGGTTAATTCAGTAAAATTTTATTTAATAGATAACTTGTTGTACCTAGTAGCCATAGTATCGTGTAAAATGGGTAACCATAGTGTTGTTGATGTATGCAGACAAAGGGAATGCGATGACAGAATTGTATTCCAATGGATTACGAATAAATGTTCTTTTAATGTGAATAAAGAATAATTATTTTATGATGGAGAACTAATATCGACGGGAGATCAACACATCAATATAAAAGATAAGTATATGATCTTTTTATAACATCATTTATGATAGCAGAGCGCGAGACATGGATAATATACGAATCAACAAGGTTGAAATTTTTAATGGAAGTAGTTTTGCTGTATGGAGTGTAAGAATCATTTCATTACTAAAATTAATCATTTGTATCATGTTTTAAATGAATCTCCTCCGGAACGCGATGCTACAAATCCACGAGCGGTACAAGATTGGGAAAAATGGACACAAGATAACGAAGAGGTAGTTGGAATAATAAATTTAAGTTTGTCATAATATTAATGACAGTAAGAGGGATAGATGAAGCTAAAACATTGTGGGAATTGTTGAAGAGAAGGTACGAAGGTATACATAATAATAGAAAGGTGCAATTAAAAATAGCGCTGGCTAAAATTAAAAAGTCACATACAGAATCAGTTGAAGAATATTTAACCCGAATTCACATCTTAGTAAGTGATTTAAAGGAAATCGGAAATATAATAGAAGAGAACTAGATTATCGGATACATAATAGGTGGTCTACCCCGAGAATATAGTGGTTACGACGGCAATAATGACAAATACTAATGTCACGAAACGTTACGAGAAGTATTAATTCGATCATCGAAAAAATATTGATAGAGAAAATAACCATAATCTTGCTTTCAAATTTAGGGAAAGAAAAATACAAAAATGTTACAACTGCGGTAAATCAGGACATTACTCTAAAGATTGTTGGTTTCTACGAGACAGACAAAATAAATATAATAGTAATAATAATAAATAAGCTTTCCATTTCAATAAGTATTCAAATAATAATACTTCTTATGGAAATAAACGAAATAAATATTTTCAAGAACGTAATACAAATTTCTGCTGCAATACTTCCAATGCTATACAAACAAATGAACATCGTGAGATGAATACTAAACACGAACATGTACAAATCGTTTCTAATAATAATAAATTATCATTTACTAATGTAGAATGGATACTAGACTCAGCGTGTTCATCTCATATGGTTAATGACATTAATCTATTGTCACATTATAAAACAGAAATAATTGATATTTCTACAACAGAAAAGGATAGAAATATACAGTCTACTTCAAGGGGAGAAGTTCATGTACTTAATGATATTCAAAATATTAAAAGTACCAAGTAGCCATAGTATCGTGTAAAATGGGTAACCATAGTGTTGTTGATGATTGGAGATAAAGGGAATGCGATGACAGAAATGTATTCCAATGGATTACGAATAAATATGTTCTTTTAACGTGAATAAAGAATAATTATTTTATGATGGAGAACTAATATCGACGGGAGATCAACACATCAATATAAAAGATAAGTATATGATCTTTTTATAACATCATAACTTAACATTAATAAAGTAATAATACTATTCTTTATTAAGAAAATTACCATACCCAAAGAAGCATAAGTTGTCTTATTCGTTTGTCGCTACAATCCAATGGGTCCATTAATGAAAAATCTTCAACTCTCAAATGACGCAAAACCGCTCAAAAATTTATGCCGAAGAAAATTCATTTTCAGGATAAATGAAAGAAGTCCTCAGCAAAGATAAACTTTTTAAAACTCACAGAAGGAAACCGAGGTCAGACACCGTGCACTTTGAAAGGCAAACACGCGTAGGTCCATCGGGAGAACAGGGAGCGACGCAACGGCGAGAAACAAAGTTTCAAACCAAGGGAGAAAAATAAATTGTCGGAAGAAAGTATTTGAACGACCTTTTCCTCTGATGAATGTATTACTTTCACTGCGAAATTTTAATCATTCTGAAGATTACCTCAGTAGGCTCTGAACCAACTAATGTTCAGCTTCTAAAGAGAAGTATCGTTTTATTCAGTGTGTTAGCCCCTCGGGCAGGCGCGGCTCGTCATTAAAGGCTGTAAGGCGGAGCCTCTCCTAGAGAAATTGCCCTCAAAAAGAAATTTAAAAATGTTTAAACATGTATTTATTTATTAATAATGGATTTCTGAGTTGTATTATGTAACAATCATATCAAACTTTTTTTGTCGGTTCGTTAACGGCCATTCGTAACGCATTTGAAGCTGTTGACAAGGAAGAAAGAAGCGGTAGGCTCCCACTTCATTCTGCCATAAGGCCTGTGTAAAACGAGGAGGCATGACGTCATGCATTCACTGCACAGGCTTACCGGCGGACGAAAGGCTATGGACAGCCAGCCTTCAAGGGGGGGGGGGTCTAGGGTCTGAAGAAGGGCGTGCTCACCAGATGGCATTACTATGCAGTTCAGCGGCTAGCATTGCGCTTCAAATAGTTTTCCTGATACGCGGTAGGAGCGCTACTCCCTTAAATCTGTATCAGATTTGTTAATAGAAATACAATACAGGCAATGCAATGCAATGCAATGCAAAGCAATGCATTTGCAGCCTTCCCCATTTATAAAACCACGAGCCGTTACTGCCCTCAGGTGACTCATGAAGAGCGTGCCAGCTTTACGTGGTGAAATCCCGGGTTCGATCCGTGCTCGGGGTAAAAGCAACTGTAGCTTTCCATTACAATCGTCTCGGTTTCTAGAGCTTTGTGAGGGAATAAAGCTCATGCAGGCCGAGTACGCTAAATCGGTGAAGGGAATACGTAATGCTCTTCACATACTCTCTCTCTTACCCTCTACGCGTGGACAATAAATAAAAGCCATTGGTTGGCAGACGCCGTGTCATTCCGATTTTGAATTTACAATACATACGTACATTCAGTGTGTACCCTAACTACTATCACTTCGTTCTCGAGGCACATATGTGAAAATGTGAGAGCACTTACACACACAGATGGGCAGGCATGCACGTGTGTACAAGCTTGTAAATTCGTTGACGGAAGTTTGATATCAAACTGAAATAGAGCGCGATTATTGTGCAGGCTCATCATTGCAAAGTAGGAATTTTTTATCACTTTCTCTTTAAGTGAATCTTTTATCTAAGTGTCTTTCCTCGGCATCTTTATCTGAAAGTGCTTAACAGGCGAGTCTTCAAGGATAGCGAATGGTGGGACACATACAAGGTAATTTCGCAGGTTCTTCCGCAGTCCCTATGGCAGTGATGTCAAAGTTTTCTACTGGTGGCTGTGGCAAGCATCGTGTCACCGTAGCATGCCACGGGCTTCTCTTGCGTAACTAGCGTCGGGAGAGGAAACTATTAGTAACCTCGCCGTTTTACGTACAACAGTGATGGCGTTGTCTCAGGTGCCGGGTTGATGAACTGCGTGGAGGGGCGATTTCGTCGTGGCACTCGTGCCACGGACTCCCGCACATGGCATCGACCTTGACAACACTGCCCTATGGTCTTAATGGGAAACTCGCAGCGTGGCGGGCTTTTGCAATCCGAACAATTCCTGGCCGGCCATGTGTCGTTGCAAAGCAGCTTCGCAGAGTTGGTCCTACTGCACTCCCCCTACCCATGTCATCCATTTGCGCTATCTTCTCTCTGCAACCTCGGAGTACGTGTTGGCACAATATTGTAAACACTGCTGGTCTACGTTCAATCATTTCAAACAAGAGTCCAATCAATATGGATACGATTCCCCAATCATAGAGTTCCGTTCTTGTCAGACACATTTGCTGATGTTGAATGTAATTTTCGTGGATAGAAGGAGAACTGGAGGCAATTAGTTTCATTTACGTGATTAAACACCAAGAAAAAAGTCAAAATTTATATGTAAGCTGTGCGCCAAGTAAAATGTAATCGTAAATAAAAGTAAAAGACCGCTAAATTCAGTGAAAGATTTTACAATGATTCGAACAAACATGTTCATGTTTATTAAAATCATTGGCATCACTGGTACAAGTTTGGCGTTAACATTAAGCATGTACTAGCAGAAAGCCATTCAACCTTTATAAATATAAGTATCCTAGGAATTGTATCTATAATATGCATATATTCACACAAATACATGTCAAAGTATTTACTCTCATACTGTGTATCATAGAAGGAAACAAGGAAGGAAAGGGAGGCTCTGCGGAAAAAAGTGAATGAAAATTGATAAATGGTGCAATAAAGATTTTTCTAGGAGAGAGGACTGTTAGTGTAGTGTACAGCACTCACGATGTTGCCCTACAAATAATTTTTCATACATGGTGAATTAAACAATTACTTTTGCTACTGATATAAATGTTCTACTGAACATTATCCAAAACGACTATTAATGAACGTATTTTCTAACAGAATGTTAAGATTTTGTTGTTTTTTGCTCCCACATGTGGTCTTCGTATACGATAGTAATACTTGTGTTAAAGCAATGTCGTGGCTTTCATGTTGCAGTGTTTGGAGCAGTGGGGAAACTATGGTTCACTGGCAATAGCCGCTGCCTCTGCAGCTTCGCCGAGCGGGAGACCAGAGGGTTCTAGTCTCTAAGACGGCAGATTTTCTACACTAAGCTTGAGTTTTTTTCTTGGCGCGTGGGGGGCCTGTCTTCACGATGGAATACCTCACGGCATTTCGCATCTTTCTCGGTCGTGTCGCTAGATATCGCACGATCAACAGCACTGCTCGATACAGTCGCGATTATGCGACTCGTACCGGTACGACCGAGAAAGATGCGAAATGCCGTGAGGTATTCCATCGTGAAGACAGGCCCTCGCGCGCCAAGAAATAAAAAACCCAAGTTTACGTAGGAAGCTAGGTCGACACTGCCTGGAGGAGAATTCTGCCGGCCGGCTGCTCTGATCGATATTTTCCCGTGTGAACACATGGGTTAAGCTGCCACATTTCGGGTGGGCAGCCGGAAGCTTAGCGCTTGTCTTGGTCGGGGTGTCACCGGGGGAAAGATACTTGGCGAGGGAAATGCCCTGCAATCGACATGTCCCTGCAGCGCCGGATCTCACTACCCAGCGGGGAAGAAACACGGCCATCGCCCAGGGTAAAACATTCACTACTCTAATGGGACTAGTGACCACGCAGTTGGCTAGCAAAAACTATAGTCAATGGATCATATGACCGGAGCGTCCAGTCCGTGCAGCTATCTACTAGGCAACGAGGCTTACAGGTACAGCAGCTATCACTCGCTGGAGAAGGAAGCTTTCTTCGTGTTCGAGTACCGCGTAAAGCTTCGTGATTATGATGTGCAATGCAATTAGAAACCACAAAGTATCCCACAATATCGATATTATCATTCATTAAAAAACAGCTTGGGTGGCCCAGATGTCACTGCAGTGCTTCTGACTGGGAGGTCCTAGAATTTTCATTCCCGACGGTGGCAGAATTTTCGACATTAACTTCATGGCTATGTCGAGTTCAGCCGCTGTCTGGAGGAGAATTCTACCGGTCGGCTGCTCTGATCGGCAGTTTTCCGCGGTTTCTCCGATGAACAGCAGGCGAATGCCGGAGCAGTACTCTAACAAACGAGCCCCGAACCGAGCGCGATCATTCCTTCCTCATCCCATCTTCCCCCCTTATTTACTCTTACAAGCACTACACTACCACACTTGTCCCGGCTGGGGCGGTGCCCCGCTAGTGGGAGACACTAGGATGGGGCGAGCTGACGGGAGGTCGGCGTCGAATCCCGTTTTCCAGCGGGCAAATGCCACCGCCACCTACCTGCAATACAAAACACGTACGACACTTACGGGACCAACGACCTTAGATGACGCCGCACCTGAATTCACTAATCCAATCATTCATTCATTCATAATTACTTTGGAGAGTCGCCAAATCCAAGATGTACTGCTGGATGAAGCGGAAGCGTATGGGCCTTCTGGCGCGTAGAGTTTCGCTCGGACAGAAAAGGCGGAAAGCGCAGGTGACGGCGGAGTGCAGGGCGCGGGGCTCGTGACGTCACGGCCAGCTGCCACCAATTAGCGGCGGCGGCGACAACAGCTCCATCAGCGTCGCCTCGCTTCGCTTCGTTTTTGCCGCGTGGCCGCGTGGCCCGGGGTCGCGCGCTGGCGCGGCCGCGGCGTGGGAAGAGCTCGGCGCTCACAGCAAACGCTACGCCCGTAAACAATGGCAGCGCTTGGGCGCCTTTCACTCCCCTGCTCTCAACAACGCAAAATAAACGCTCTTCAAACGAATTCATTGTTTCAGAAAACAGCGACAAGGAGTCTGTTTTCAGATGGATTGATTGTTCGTGATTCCGGGTGAGTCAACTCCCGAGTCCCGTAAGTGTAGGGCGTGTTTTTCATCGCGAGGTGGCGGTGATCTTTCCCCGCAGGAAGGCGAGATCCGGCGCCGACCTACCGTCGACTAGCGGGGTTTTCTCCTCAACCAGGTATCTCCCACCCGCGGGGCACCGCCCCAGCCGGGACAAGCTCTCAGCTTCCGACTGGCCTCCCGGCATGTGTGGTAGTGTCGTGCATGTTTGTGTGTGTGTGTGTGTTAGGGGTGAGGACCTAGCTGACAAGATAGTATCGAAAATCCTGTCGCCGTCGGGACTCGAACCTAGAACCTCCCGGTCAGAGGGACTGCAGAGACATCAGTTAATGTACTGAGCTATCTCTCCCAGTGTCTGTTTTCAAAAAGTCACATTATTAACAGGTAGCGATGTAAAAGGGAGCATCCAGAGGTGTGTCGCCGGTTTGATTCTCAGTCAAAAAGAAGAGTTATAGCTAGAGACCGGAAAAATATGTAGTATTAAACGTCAAAATATGTACATAAATACGTAATAAAAACAGTACGAATATGTAATAAATATGTAAAATCCTATATAATATGTAATATTAAAATTCACTAATTAAAGGCCATTTACTTAGTAAGAAATTACATTTAGAAAAACTGCTCACATTACATCATACAACTTTCTCGTCAGTAGTAAAAGCTTCATCTATTGTAATCCAGGACCGTCGTTTTGCAGCCGGACTAATCGCAATAGAAGTCATCGCACAAACTGGTGAGATCTACGATCAGCAAAAATACATTGTAGTATCTTCATCGAAGTGTTACACGTCGGTGATCGCAAATTGTTCTCGGAAATTAAGGTTACAAATCCAAAACGCGGTGTCAATGATATTTTGGACACCTAGAAAAAAAATCTTTTAACAAACAAATATGGAATTAAATTGAAGAAAATTAATAAAATAAGAAAATATATAGTAAAAACAGTAAAACATGTAATGTAGTACTGAATATGTAAAAATATGTAACGAAAAAATTCGATATTGTATTAGAAGGGACACGATTCACCAAGATTACAATTTTGAGAACAGTACGTAGAAACACAAAAAATATGTAATGACATAAAAATCCGGTCACTAGTTATGGCTTTCTTTAAAAAAATCGTCTCAGTTTCTGTAGCAGTGTGACGAAGAAAAACTCAGGCAGGCGGAGTTTACTCGATCCAGTAAAGGGAACACGCAATGCTCCCTACAGGTCTCTCTCACCCCCACGAGTGGGAATGAAACTAGGCCCAGGTTTGACGACACCGTTAGCTAGTGGCCAAAGTTGAACATCCGACCCAACATGCCAAATACGAGTACACACGATATAACAGACCTTAACATATTCCCTAAAATTCATTACTAGTATCAGGCAATTCATTGCAAGTCCACAGACGATTATTAATGACCTGTTTGATGTAAAGTGTGATACACAGCGGGTTTTCCTGACCAAGAGAGTGCTTTAGTTTTAGGATCCCACTGACTTAATTTTTTCTGAAAAATAGTTTTACATTTAGGTTAAATTTAGTTTTTACTTTTGAATTTGTAGTTATTTATCACAATGCAAGTGAAATATTGAATATTTTTCATTGCAATGGAAAATTAGTACAAACTTCAATATGAGTCATCGGCTTCGGCGCAGTTAGCGTGAAGTCACGCCGCACGCCACAATAACTTTAGCAATAGTTAAAATGAAAATTATACGAAAGATCCATGAGGATACTTAATTATTTTTCTCTTGGAAGATTATTTGAAACATTCGATGCATCAAGTAATAGTAAGTGTCTGTGACGTGTCTAAACGCCACACTATGTAAATTTGGTTTACGGCTTTTTTTAATGTTAAATGTTTTGGTTAATGGCTTTTTTAATATATTATTTTTTATTTCAAGAATATGTAAATTATATCGCAGTCACAATACAACCATTTGACAATTATCTGCCCGATACGACCGAAATGTTGTCGTAATGTACGTGTAACTTGCATCAACGTATTCAACGTACAGTCAATAGTCATTATTGATTTTACTTTCTCGCCTTTCTGCGTATTTACGTAGGAATTAGAATTTTGTAATGCTGCGTCGGAAATGGGCGAATTTTCCACTGATATACTCGTGTTGTGGGACCCTGGTAACGAAAAGTGGATAAATCCGGCGAGAACAAACTTTAGCCGGTTGGTCAAAGAGTCGTTTGATGCTGTTTATTCTGCGCAGGCATCACGCCCTCCGGCCGAACGCTCCTCATTGGAGCTTCCTTTGCCACTTTACTCGCCCCTGGAGGGTCCACAGCACCGCGGATTGATTGAGTGTATCTGGGCGCGGGAACGGCTGTCCTTAGTCCTGTAAGTGCAGTGCAGGTTTTTATCGGGGCAGGTGGCGGTGATCTTTCCCCGCTGGATGGTGAGACCCGGCGCATCGTCTGCCGGGGTTTTCCTCAACCAGGTATCTCCCACAAGCGGGGCGCCGCCACAGCCGGGACCAGCTTTAAACTGCCGACTGGCCTGCCAGCATGTGTAGTAGTGTAGTGCATGGGAGCGAAGAAGAAGGAACAGGAGGGAATGTCGCGTGGTTGGAGGTCCGTTAGTTAGGGCTCTGCTCCGGCATTCGCCTGGTGTTGACCGGAGAAACCACGGAAAACTACCGGTCAGTGCCGCCGGCCGCTGGAATTCCCCTCCAGACAGCAGCTGAGTTCGACCTAGCTGTGTAGGCAGTGTGAAAAATCCTGGCGCCGTCGGGGCTCGAACCTAGGACCTCCCGGTGAGAGGCACACAAAAAAATGTCTTCTTCCAATCTGACTATGGTCAACGCTGGCGCTAAACCGTCCAGAAGGTTTTCTCCAAAATTGAAATTCTGCGGTCGATTTAAACGAACTCGAGGCTAGGACCTCCCGGTGTCAGGTGCATGCCCTGACGCGGAGCGCATCCCGAGGCAGAGCGGGGGCGGTGGCGGCGGCGGCGGCGGCGGCACCACCGGGCGGGAGATGGCGGAACAATGGCCGCCGCACTTGGGCGCGACGAGACGAGACAGCCGTCAGACGTCACCCGTCAGCCGCGCGCAACTCGCAGCCTCGCCTGCCCGCCTGCCCGCCTGTCTGCCTGCCTGCCTGCCTGCCCGGCCGCGCGTCTGAGATAGCACCGAAGGGGGGGGTGTCGGATGCGGCGTCCAATAGCTGCTCGTCTCTCTCAGCTCATCTCGGCGCTGAAGGCAGCGCGGAATGCAGACGAGGAAGGGGACATGCAGCCCCAGGACTTGTTTGCTAATATCAACAACCCATTGAAACTTGTGAGGCCATCTATCGCCTTTAACTTTCTAGCTGCAACTACGCCCTCTTACTCACCGGGAAAGAGGAGAAAGTATTGTAATTGTGTGCTGGAAAACGGTGATTATTCGACAGGAAAAACTTATTGTCGGGACCTGGTAACGAAAAAGTGGATAAATTCTGTTCCTGTAAAAAAATGAATTAAATTTACTTTCTCCAACACGTAGTGTAGTCACAATCCTGGTTTTGCAGGTCCTTAATACCAAAAAAATTCTTCTTCCAATCTGACTATGGTCAACGCTGGCGCTAAACCGTCCAGAAGATTTTCTCAAAAATTGAAATTCTGCGGTCGATTTAAATGAACTCGAGGCTTCTGAGCTTGAAACGGACATTTTGATTTTTGAGAGTACTTTCCATAAAGCTTCAGAAGTATTTTAAAAATGTTTCTGAAAAATCTTTCCAAATTTTTTATTAAACTTTGCCTTCGGGTAGGGTAAAGGACGCTTAATAGAATGGTGCAAGTCTCATTTTTTGGTACAAATCCAATGATGTTCGTGTTAGGGAAATTTTATTTCCACGTTTTTAAATTTAACTTTTATGATTTGACTTCTTTTACTAGGACATCATCAAATTAGAAATGTATGACCAAATTCTTAATTATCCTTTAATTTCAGCACATGATTCGGGGACATAGAGCAGTGATGTCAAGGGGGCGTACTGGTGGCCGTAGCACATTCCGAGCCAGCGTGGCATGCCACGAACTTCCGAGCGCAAGTTGTGACGTGAAAGGAAACGATCACACACGCTCAGTTTTTCTACAACCATGACGCTGTCGAAGCCTGCAGTCATTTTGTTGTACGATGTGATATATTTTGATCCTCGTGAAAAAGATTTGTTCAATAAAATGTAAAAAAATATGTAAAACAGCTACTCATTTATGTTGTACCTATATTAATGTTTTCTTTCGTCTAATATCTCGCATGTAAGTTCTAGAGTCGCTCTCACTACCGCTCTCGTGGGGAGGTGCTTAACTGGTTACATGGGAGGATTATTAATACCATATGACCCACCGAGTTTCACAGATGATGCCTTAACTTAAAGCAACGATAAAGAGCAACAAAGTAACATAATGTCTTTGGCCACCATTAAATATTTTTGCACAATCAGTTGCTGCTTTTAAATAGGATCTCAAGTAATTTATCAAGCGAAACTTTTAAATAGGATCTCAAGTAATTTATCAAGCAAAACTGTTCGCACTGAACAATGCTTAGAAAAGATGTACGAAATAGATAGTTTAGTTCTATGCTAAGGTATATTGACAATATTTTGCGTAAGGTCCAAATCTGTGAACATCACTTTGAGCGTATTACTATAAAGAATGTCCGAAAATATACATTACAAACTTCTAGAGGTTGAAGGGGGATCGAAAATATCCACTTTTGGGTAACTAACATGTAGTGGAAAATTTTCACGGTGTTACGCATTTAACAGTACACGCCCAATTGGCAGGAAACTACTTATGCACAGGTGTTTGGCAGGTCACGATCTGTGGTGTAGACAACGAGTTTTCGTGTCGCTGCCGAACATATGTATGTGGGTGGCCTAGCAATCAAGACAGAATCAAATGCTATGTGTAACTCCATTACATGAAATTTCCCATTGTATAATCATTGAAAGAAGTGATCATTTTCGACATCTCTAAGGTTTGTAAAATTCATTCTGAATCATCCTGCATACGAACACGTAAGTTGAAAATGTTCATTTATGAAAGCAATACAAAGTACGAACTGTTTTAAATCATCCCTTTGTTTTCATTATACGTAATTTCAATTTGCTGATAGATTCATTTCGGAATCAAGTAATTCCTCGCCAAATGGCACAAATTTAAGGAACACTTTTTGTGTGAACATTAAATGCAAGAAAATGAAACACATATTTTCCATTTTTTCCAAAAAATGTTTTTTAGTCGATATTAATTTATACAATTTTCGAAAGAAAGATCGCATTGCATAAGATAATCGTTTGTAACTCGTGCAGCAATTGTGAGAGAAATTTTGAGCTGAGAGGCTGAGTTCACCACGTGCACCAGTCATAGTAAATATCACATTGAATAGGGTGATGGATACCATATCGCAATCAAATAGTATGTTCTGTGCTTGTTAACTATTAATATTGTAACATTAGTCGAGTACGGTCAATGGACCTTACTCCTCTTATGTACTTATACGCACAAATGTATGCAATTTTGCCAAATATTTGTTCACAAATAAATTTCAAAATAAAATGATTTAAAAAACCTGATCAGCAAATACACTACAATAACCATACAAGGTCAAAATTTGTGTGTCAATAGTGTACCTAATTATAAATAATTATGTTAATGTAACTCTATATATAAAACTGGATGTTGGCATGTATGTATAACTAACACGTAACTCTAAGAGCAAAACTCCGACACCGTTGGACCGATCTCCATGAAAGCTGGCTTTTCTACATGCTTTTTTTACCCAGAAGGTTTATGTGTTGTTAACTGTTGTAACTCCAGTACATGGCGCTGTACAATAAAACAAAATATTCACGTCAAATGCAACCTGCAGCATACTCGGCAGCATTTTAAATCTACATCGTTAAATAACTTCTAAACGAGGCGTTCTAGGGCATTAAAAACTAATCCGCTGGCGCTCCCCTCCGACGGAACGTGAAATTCGTCAGCGACATGAACTTTTCCCTTCCAGGTATCTCCTCCCCTGAGACTACTGCACCAGCCGGGAGAATCTCTAAGCTTTTGATTGGCCCCCCGACACGCGTGGTAGTCTACCACACATGTAGTCATAAGACTAAGTATGTATGTGTGAGAGAAAGAAGAGGTCAGGCTGAGGAAGAAAAGTTCGCGTGCGGTCCGTGGCTCTTTTGCTAGAGTGCTGCTTCGGCATTGGCCTGGTACTGATCGGAAAATTCGCGAAAAACTACCGTTAAGAGAAAGTGGACGTTAGAATTCTTCTCCGGGCAACAGCTCAATTCGACCCAGCTACATAGCTATTGTTGAAAATCCTCCACCGTCGAGGACCTGAACCCCACGTCGGGTCAGCGTTGTTGCAGGATCCCAGGTTAGAGACGCTGGAGTGGCAACCACCGAGCCGACTTGGCCAGTGCCAGC
Organism: Acheta domesticus; assembly: GCA_031308135.1. Taxonomy (NCBI): domain Eukaryota; kingdom Metazoa; phylum Arthropoda; class Insecta; order Orthoptera; family Gryllidae; genus Acheta; species Acheta domesticus. The sequence goes on along the minus strand of JAHLJT010004567.1, from coordinate 21,375,450 downwards.
CACTGCAATGACACATCACCGGAGGCCCAGCCCAGCGGTGCTGAGGGGAAAGGAGCGACAGAGGAGGGGTGAAGCAGTGCGTTCGGAGGGGCTGAGGAGGCGGTGAGGAGGGAATTCTATTTTGCTGTTGCCATCACAAGCGCGGATCTTTACGTCCGACTTTCACGCTGCTTTGACGATTTACTATCGCTCTTTTACGAAAGCCACGCAAGGCTGATACGACACGTTTAGACCGCGCTGGAGCTTTATGTACGTGTTTACGCATCTCACACCAAAAATACTCCGTTATAATGGGTGCGAATTCACATAAATTTCCCCGCGTAACAGCCCTTTCGCCACGAAGGTAGCGAAAGATCTTGTTGGAACCGAAAAGAAAGAAATATCCGTGAATTTTTGTTCATCGCTTTTAAACATCAAAACACATTGAATGAACACACACAGCGAATCATTCAGGAGATATGTTACAGTTGCGTTTCAAATTGCAAACAGTAACAAAGCGAGGCTTGTTACAATAATACATTAGCTCAAACTTTGGACTAACAATATCCAGACGCTGGATTTTCTTGAATCTGCATGTAGAGAATGTAAACAAATGTGAAGTGAATATCACGATACAAAACCCTGAAATTTATGGGCTGGTTATTTACAGTGAAATATTCACCGAAGGAGAAATTTTACACTAAATTAATACCATTAAAAAGTATTCCTTATCCCCAAACATAAATTTATTAACGTTACACTGAACTTTTACAGTTTAAAATGAGAAAAATATAGATTTTTCTTTTGGAAGCACCCAATTTTCACAGTCAAACTTAGGGAAAAGTTATCTGAAAACTAAGTTGAGAGTTCACAATTTTACAAGGCCACTCAGTGTGTGTTTTCTGGTGAATTAGTAGAGCAGTTCGGAATCTTAGGCAGTATTATATTACTTTCTCTATCTTACGTATTTGAGGATGTAAACATTCATAAACCTAATTTTCTCAAAAACTGTACTAAATGTTTTCTTTATATTTAATAAAATATATTCTATATATTAATATATTCAATATATTCAAGATATTCCAGCAATATCCACGTATGTGAAGTCATTGTGAAACCAAAGAGCATCCAACTGGCGCTCTCTCCGGCCTGGTACCTTCCCAGATACTGCACCATGTCACGCCCTCGGCACTATTTCTGCGTTTACTGCATTTACTCTTTGGACCTACTCTTCCAAACGCTTCGACACATGAAGCCTTCGGTTGCGCAACTAGCGGTTGGGCGCCTTGTCGCCTAGCGCAGCGCAGCGTCCGAGGGGAATACCCATTTTCTGTCTTCGTCTGATACTAACCGTAACTTAATTTTATGAATTTCGCTTGTTATTGAAAGTACACAAGTAAAAACGTACTTCACATTTTGAAATAATAAATGTATATCTCTGTAAGAAGTGAAATTTTGAATATGCTAGTGTGAAGTTCACTTTAGGAGAGAACACATTCCTGAAAAATCTCAAAAACTAGACTAAATATTTTCTTTATATTTAATAAAATATATTCTACATATTTAATATATTCAAGATATTCCAGCAATATCCACGTATGTGAAATCATTTTGAAACCAAAGAGCATCCAACTGGCGATCTTCCATTATTGCAATGCGTATACAAGGGAAGTGATATTTTCTAAATAAAACAATTTTATTTCATTATTGTCACCACTAGTAGCAGCAATAACAACTAAGCTCTTGAAATTAACTAGTGGAAAACGAGTCCAAACAATAGTGCTTGTTTCAAAGCGCTGGAGTGCAATCACCGTATTATCGAAAACTAGTTCGTTTTTGTATTCTATACATTCTATTTCCTGCAATTGTCTCAATGCAAACACTCGTGTGTCCATTGGAAATAAAAGCCAGAATCATGTGTGCGGGAGAACATTCCTGACGTGGACATTGCGGATAAACGGCCAAAACACGGACGTTACTGATTATGTAAATAATGTTTGAATATAGATTTATTTTACCTAGTTTTAAATAATTAAACAAATTGCTTACGTCTTATTAGGTATATATTAGAGTTCTAAATTTTGGAAAGTACCTTTCCGCCATTTGATGTACCTGCAACCTCTAGTTTGTTGTGGCACCAGCCGGCACTGAACTAATGCAAAGTTCACTTAATAATCAGCCTTTGTCTGCTTTTCAGTAAAACGTCTAGGATTTCAAAAATTGTAAAAATTCAACTTTTCCGAAGCAGTCCTAGACATTCAATATGGAAACAGATTTTTATATAATCCAATCTCTTTCATAACATTAGATCAACAAATCACACCGCGTACAATTGTTTGAAATATTAGAAGTTCAATGAAATTTTGAAGTAAAATGATGAGAATTTTGGACTTCCTCACTAATACTGATACGTGGAAGATATCTCAAGCCTCAGTACTCTAGGGCAAAACATTTTAACCATAAGTTCGGGGTTCGCCTCTCGGATTTACCAAGGCATTTTTTCCTATATTTTTAAGTTGAGTAGAGCAAAGTGTTCTTAAATATGGTGTACATACTATTTTCATTCACACCTGTAAACTTTCGAAAACTGAAAATCTTAGAGAATTTCAAATTCAAATTTCCGCACTTCTTTGGTGAAGATAGTGTTTGACAAGACTGATAAATAATTTGAAGAATAGAATTTGCAATACTATAATGTTATGAACTCATTTCAGCAAAAATGGAAAGTATGTATGTGCTGTTGTAGCTTCACTAGATTATTTACCCGACCGGTACGTCATACCTGCAACGGGTACGAAGGATAAGAAAGAGACGGGCCCGAGAGGAGCTTTTTTGGGAAAGAGGTTACATTGATAAGAAAACCGTAACTAGAAAACTTTCGTTGCCATTTTTGAGATGCATCATTACTTCCGTTTTCAATATAGATTTAGTTTGTTACAAGGCAACGTATTATTACGTTTTACGAGCTTCCATTTTCAAAATAAAATTATTTGAAGAGGTTGAAATTCAACCACAGTATTTGAATATTGAGGATCCTTTAAAAAGAGGAAAATTTGTTTTTCAATTCACCCAATATAATAGTAGATAATCAGGAAACCAAAATTGGGATAAATAAAAAACCATTATTCGCTTTTCTCTCATATTAATCAACATTAATTTTCGTTCGGTTAGTAATGAAAGAGTAAATCTAGTTTAATGTGAAACATACTTAGCAGTGAATGAACACAATTACGTGATGATACCACGAATTCAATCCTGTTTCGTTTCGTTCATTTTGTAGTTGAGAGATTAAAAAGTGCTAATTGCCTAACTCATTGCGATTTTCATAATGTAAAAGCCTCGTGGGCTCGAGAGCGAGTCGGAAGGCATTGGGTTGAGGTCTCTCCGCGTGACTAATTTTCCGAACAATAAACTAAAGTTTATAACACGAGGTACAATTAATATGCAAACGCATATTTTCTACAAGATTATGACATTACTCAAATGTGTTTCATTGCATGCTCCTTAAAAAAAGGAATAATTTTCTGTGCATATTTGCATGTTTTGATGATTTTTGGAAACATTTTTGCATAAAGCATGTTTTACACTTTTTCTTGTAATATTGGATACTTAGACCTTTCCCTAACATTTTAAGCACTTTTTATTCGAGGTTTTGCATAAATCATATTACTATTTAAATTAATGCATATTCTGCGAAAATAGCTTTTTCTTAGAATCTGACAACTGACGTCTTTTCTTTTATTCGTAAGCTGTACATTTTAAATTTCTCGAGCTTTTGACAGGATGCAACTGCGAACTGTTTCCCTTTTCTTACAGTGAATTTAACATTCAAAATTTTTCCTTTGTAGCCAGTGGTAACTAAAAAATACGCGGTTGCATTACAGAGAAAAGGACTGACTCCTTGCTTCCGCCAGAGTATATGCAAAGTGCTCAGATATTGCTCCAGTCAATGGCACCCCGCACCAGGAACTAAATCTGCATAGGAGGCGAGAATATAGAGAAGAGGTATCTTAAAATTGGCATCGTGCTCTTCCTTGCTGCAATTGTCTCAATGCCAGCCCTTTCCGAACGCAAAATTTTCTTCACGGGCCAATCAAACTCCTTGTTCTTCGGACCTCGCTGCAGATAGGACGGAGTACCGAGTGTATTAATGTCGAGAACATTCCATTATCATCGTCAAACGTCACGAACCTGGTAGAATGTAACTTGCAAAGTACAATCATAAAATACAGACTTTTACTTAATCTTGGCGCAAATAAAATAACGTATTTTTGAATTGTATTATGAATTATTCATTCTTCACTCACATAAATACACTTTTCACATACTATAACGACCGAATTTTCTCGTTTCCTACAATTATTTCTCCGTCCTGTCTCCGGTTCAAAAAGCGCTCAAACCCTCCCAAGACCCTTTACGTCCAGGTGATGTAACTCCATTTTTATTTAAATTGATAATCGTGTTCTGCAAGTGGCGTTCTATTCATACCACAAAGAGTGTTGTTGAGCGTCACCGACCAATTGTGTAGATAGGAGCATACGTTTTTTATGCCAGCGGAGTCATCCGCCTATGCACAGGCAACGTGGTGTAGTTGTGATTATTCAATAAGCATTAAAGCAGTGCGTGAAACAATTATTTTCAAAGAAACGTTTTTTGAAAATATGCCTTTGCACAAGCTGTACCTGAAAACGAGATTCAAAAAAGAACGCCCAGTTTCTTTTGGTAATGTATCTCAGAGAAAGATACGGGCAGATAATCATAGCCCGTAAAATAAGGGGAAAATATGACAGAACTTTTGCCCTTTACATCATCTTCATTTCCTCCAATTTAAGTGTCTTCTTACTTTAGACGATGTTGAATACATTGGGTTACTGAATGGAATTGACAATAATGATCTTGATGATATCTGATGAATAACAGAAATTACTGAAGTGACAATTAGAACAGAAATTATGTAACTTCTGTAATAGTCAATAAAAATATTTAAGTATTTATTTTCATTCTTTGAGATTGAAATATATTACCGAACATGCGAAATGTGTTAAGCCACTTGACCTTTAAAGGAATCATATGACAAACAGTAAAGGTCTTAATGAATGTATTTGTTTAATTCCCTTCTTTTCGTTAATATCTACATTTCTTATTATACCTCTTCGTTTCTCTCCATTTACTTTATCCAAGGCCTTTGTAGCTCAAACGCCAATCCAAGGCGTTTGTAAAGAGAGCAACGGACTTCAATGAGCAGAAACAGTGTTAGATATCAGAGAGGCAATTAAATGAATTTAAAATTACAGCAGTCGAGGAGAAACATATCATTAAAAGTAACATTCAAAGAACACTGCCCTCTGCAGGTTCACCACCCGCAGAAGTGGAGAAGTCACCCTGTGCTCTAATGTGTGCGGGTCCAATAAGCACAGTGGGTCGCAGAAACTCACCCCGAGTCACCCTGCGTCGCGTCACGGACCCACGTCTCATTTTGCGAGGAGCCTTTCTGTTTATCATAGGTAAAACCACGAGTGCTTTGGAAATTATCGACAAATCCCCGACTCGCTAAGCGAGGAGGGCATTTATCTGAGAATCTCCAAAGCACGAGTGGTATTTAATGGGACTATTCCACGAGTGCAATTACGTCCAACAGAGTTCCAAAATGCGCCAAATATTGAAAATAACTGAAAGCTACATCAAAGAGGATAAGTTACAGTACACGTGCGGCTTATTGGACACAGACACAGCGATCGATGTATATCGCCTCTTAAAATAGAGAGACAGTTTATGAATGGCAAGTAGGGAGAAGCGGTAAGAAAAATCGGATAGAAAAAGCGATAAACACTTTGAGATACAGCGCCCTGATTGGAATCGCATTTCGTACGTATAGTTAAACACAATTGGATTTAATTCCACGAGTGGAGTAGTGAGCGCAACTGCCCCTCCGCGAGGGCGCAAAGGTGCGTGGGCACAGAATTCGCGCGGCGATGTCGACATCTCGAGATATCTCGAGAGCGCGCGCAATCGATTGCGGCGGTGCAGCACTGCGTCAGGCGGTGGCGGCGGCGCCTGCGCCCACCGCCGCCCCGCACGCACTCGAGCAGCGCCGCTCCGCGCAGGGCCGCCTTCAGAGAGCGCGCGAGGCCCGGAGCGCTCGCCCACGCGGCCGCCCTCCGCGCCCACGTCCCCTCGCGGAGCGCAACCACCACTGCTTGCTTCACTGCTTGCTGTTGCACGATTGATTGATAACGATTGCTTGACTGCTTGCTGTTTCATGATTGATTGATGACGATTGCTTGCCTGCTTGCTGTTTCACGATTGATTGATAACGATTGCTTGCCTGCTTGCTGTTTCACGATTGATTGATAACGATTGCTTGCCTGCTTGCTGTTTCACGATTGATTGATAACGATTGCTTGCCTGCTTGCTGTTTCACGATTGATTGATAACGATTGCTTGCCTGCTTGCTGTTTCACGATTGATTGAAATTAATTGATGCGTCAACGAGTCAGGCCATTAATCCCGTAAATGGGAGATGGCGGTGGTCCTCCCCCCTGCATGGCGAGATCCAGCACCCTACCACCGGCTAGCGGCTTTCCCCATCCAGGTATCCCCCACCAGCGGGCACCGCCCCAGACGGGACAGGCTCTAAGCCACTGATCGACCTCCCGATTGGTGTGGTAGGCCAATGCATGTTAGTGTGTGTGTGTATGTGTGTGTGTGTGTGTGTGTGTGTGTGTGTAAGGAGAGATGATAGGACAAGGAAGAGGTAGGAAAGATCGGAAGCGGTCCTTGGCCCGTTTGTTACGGTTCTGCTCCGGCATTCGCCAGATGTTGATCGGAGAAACCACGGAAAACTAGCGATCAGAGTAGCTGGTCGGTAGAATTCTCCTCCAGATAGCAGCTGAATTCGCCGCAGCTATGTAGCTAATGTCGAAAACCCTGACACCGTCGGCTCGAACTGTTGAAGCCCCCGGTCAGAGGCTGTGCAGAGACATAAATTGGTCTGAGCGAACTGCCTGTGCGGGCTCTCGATGCCCCGCACAATCGTTAACCGGCGGTCGTGAGGTTCAAGCCCGACGGCGGGGTGGGTTTTCGACGCAAGCTACAGAGCTGGGTGTTATTTCATCACTGTCTTCGGGAGAATTCCACCGACCAGAGTCCTGATAGGTACGAGGATTGTACCAAAAGTAAGGTTCCCATATTTTTTACAAATAGAAAACAGTATTTATAGTTATTAATTTATACACCGTTGAAAAGCTTACACTGTTGTCTATATTTCAACGTAGTCTCCATTTTTTTCGACACACTTTTGAAGACGGTGCTCCAGCTTTTGTATTCATAAGTCGAAGGAGTCTCCCGCCAATCCGTTGAGAAAGCGTCTGACCTCTGCTCGGACTTCATTGTCGCTCTTGAAGCGTTTGACACCTAAGCGTTCCTTTAGCCTGGGGATGAGGTGATAATCGCTGGGGCTAAGCCCGGCCTGTACGGGGGATGGAGCATAACGGTCCACCCAAATTTCTTCAAAAGCTCCTGAGTTGAACGAGATACGTGGGGTCGAAGGTTATCGTGAAGAAGCACTACTCCCTCCGTCAGTCGTCCTCTCCGGCGATTCTGGATTGCTTCTTCTGGATTGCGGTAACTTTCTTGCGTGGAGATGCCGGATTGCTGCTCGAATCTCGCACTTGGCGGGAGCGACGATCGACACTTCCATCTCTGACGGCTGCCAAGCGAACACTGAGCGACGTAGCGGATCACGGACGGGCGGGCTTGAGAGTGGGGGAACCACTGCGCACGCCCCTGTTGTCGGATTTAGCCTAGCACCTTCCCTCGAGGCTGTAGCCCATTAGGAACCTTACTTTTGGTACAACCCTCGTAGATTCCCTTGGTTTCTCTGACCTACATCAGGCGAATGCCGGAGCAATGTCCTTACAAACGGGCACCCGATACTCCCTTCTTCCTCCTCGTTCCCTCATCTCCATTAACCCATAACACTTGCATGCACTTTACTACCACATCCGTCAGGAGAACAGTCGAAAGCTTAGAGCTCGTCCCGGCCTGGGCGGTCCCCGCTAGCAGAGATACCTGCAGGAGAGAAACCACGAAAACCGGCGTCTGATGTTTCAGCGGAGGAGAGATGATGCACAACGCGCACAGCACTAAACGGGTTCAATGACCAAACTAAAGCACTACCAGACACAAAAAACACTTTCCACTGCGCATGCCCGAACGTGGCTTCCCCCTCCATGCTACAAACATTTCTCCGACAGCCTGCGCTCTTTGTCACAACATAGTTCTCTCTTTGTCTTTCCTCGTGTGTCGCGCTGTAAATTCAACACTGCGAGTTTGGCGATAACAAACTGATGAGTGAAAAGGAACAGACGTAAGGCAGTTAACGTGTTTCTACAGTAGGGGTTGTCCAACGATCAACCCAAAATCAGGCGTGTCTTGAAGAAGGGTTTCAGGAATAGGATAATGTGATGGACCAACACATTGATGAATTAGTCATTACTTTGGACACTCCTGGCCGCGCGAACTCCTGACGATGAGGACAGTGATGACGAGTGACGACCAGTGCGATCGCTGCGTCTAGCAGTCGCCTCTCCTTGTCGCCTCCGCGCTTTTTCATCGTCGAGAGGGGAAATCTCAGCTGCCGTGGGGTGGGGGAAGCTTCTTAGGTTTCACCAAAGGTACGTCCGCCATGATAGTTTTTTTGCGAGCGGTACAGCTATAGTTGAAAATATTCACTCACCCCTCTGGAATTCAATTGCTTTATTTCCGATTTTTTCTCGACCCGCTCGTCTCAGGCACAGCTTCTACCCATCCCTCCTCTCAATTTGGTTTGGCTTTCAATAAAATTCTTTTTTCGTGAACACTGGCCAACTTACGTTGACAATACTCTACGCCTTTTCGTTTGTGCTCACGAAAACATGCCTTCGTACTTTTTATTATTTTTGCGCGAAGTTTGAGCGGATGAAGTATTGGAATTCCATCTGCATATCGCGTAGGAATATGCATTTGAGCGCAGCCGCGCTCGGGGCAGAGGGAAGCAAGGGCGGGGGCGGCGAGCGCAGGGCGCGGGAGGGCCAGAGGGCGGTGGTGGGCAGGGGCGGAGCGGGGTGCGGGTGCTGCGTAGGGAGTGGGGGCGAGGATGGGGGTGCGGTGCGTCTGGGGGAGGCGGGAATGGGGCGGGGTTGAGGGCAAGGAGAGGGAGGGGCAGGGAGCGGGAGGGGCAGGGAGAGGGAGGGGCAGGGAGAGGGAGGGGCAGGGAGAGGGAGGGGCAGGGAGAGGGAGGGGCAGGGAGAGGGAGGGGCAGGGAGAGGGAGGGGCAGGGAGAGGGAGGGGCAGGGAGAGGGAGGGGCAGGGAGAGGGAGGGGCAGGGAGAGGGAGGGGCAGGGAGAGGGAGGGGCAGGGAGAGGGAGGGGCAGGGAGAGGGAGGGGCAGGGAGAGGGAGGGGCAGGGAGAGGGAGGGGCAGGGAGAGGGAGGGGCAGGGAGAGGGGGGGCAGTGAGAGGGAGGGGCAGGGAGAGGGGGGGGCAGGGAGAGGGAGGGGCATGGAGAGGGAGGGGCATGGAGAGGGAAGGGCAGTGAGAGGGAGGGGCAGGGAGAGGGAGGGACAGGGAGAGGGAGGGACAGGGAGAGGGAGGGGCAGGGAAAGGGAGGGGCAGGGAAAGGGAGGGGCACGGAGAGGGAAGGGCAGAGGGAGGGGAAGTGAGAGGGAGGGGAAGTGAGAGGGAGGGGCAGGGAGAGGGAGGGGAACGGAGAGGAGAGGCAGAGAGGGGGCGAAGGCGGGGCGGGGCGGGGCGGGCGTGACAGAGAGAGAGTGCAGAGGGTGGGGAATGGTGCGGTGTCTGGGACAGGGGACAGAACGAGGGCGGCAAGGGCGATGGGGAGCGGACAGGGTGCGGCGTGAGGGTGTGTGTGTGGCAGGGGGCGGGGAAGCGGGCCGCAGGGGCCAGGTTCCATGAGAAGAGGCGAGGCGCGGGGAGGCAGCAATGCGGTGCACAACGACCGACCGAAGAGGGCGAGGCGTGCCAAGACGCGCAGACAAGCTGCGCCCACGAACAAGGGAAGAGGCAACCAGGTAGTCGTAAAAGGAAAGATTCCTAATTGAATGTGGAGGAATCATTATTGCACAGATGGAGTGAACAATGAGGTAATCCGAACAAGCAATAGCATTCAAAGAAATTTACAGAGGACATAAAAGTTAACAAATTAATTTTCATTCAAACTGAATTGTTAATCAATTAATGTATACATTTATTGGCAATAAAAATACAAATCAATACTTTTTACGGAGGTACTTAAATGATAACTCCAGTATAATTACATCTTAGTAACGTATGCTATCTGAACACAGTGCTTCTTGGATGGTGTCATCGGTCAATACGTCTTTTGATGGCATGCATATTTTATTCACTTTTTGTCACTTGTTCGTAATTGTATATGGGGTTTCGTTTCTAATCTGTAACTATTAGAAATATATGAAAATTATATTCAACAGAGAATTTTGTTACTTATTTTAATGAGACGATGCCATTGTCATTTTTATTTTTATAAGTTTTAAGCAACAACACTGAATTGTGAATAAATTCAAAGTTTAGATAAGTAAAACATTTCCAGACCTGCACTCAACAAATATGTAATTAATTTTGCAACTAAAAGTGTTCTGTAAATTAATACTTAAGTGGTTCTCAGTGCGTTACGCCAACAATATGGATCGAGAGCAAAGATAAATATTCGCTTTCACTATAATATTTTTATTATGTTCCTATTGCCCATCCTCATAATTATTTCCAATTACTAATTCATTCATCATGTCGAACATTAGGTTAACTCCTCACGGACTTACGGAATAAATAATGCACATTGCGAAGTCGGTTGCAACAAAGAACACGAAGAGACCTCGAATTCAGACGAAACCCTCCCCTCCGTGGAGGGAGGGGGAGTCAACTTCGTTTAGGCGCTGGGAGCAACCTTCCTTTTAAAAAATTTTTGTTAAAATGATTCGAACACAATGTGAACGTCTGCAGGAGCAAGCTCAGGCAAGAAATATTCTAAATCGAATAGATCTATTCAATTACAAAACTTAGAGGAATCTGGAATGTAATTTTTAACTACGTAACAACATCAACTGAACTAGAGCGCTGAAAATTTAATGGCAAAGCCAAAAGACAACTTTGTTTAGTTAAGGGAGTCGAGATACTCAGGTTTTGATTTTGAATTTTTCTAATACTTGTTCCGCGTACAAATTACCCTCATACTTGATAGCACTATTTCTTGTGGAAGACCAGAAGAAGTAGCTTCTGTTCATTTCAATTCTATAAAAATGAAGCATGATGACAATTTGTGCTTGATATTGAAACCTTTTTCCTTTTCTAGGATCTGTGTCATAAAAAGTACCAAACAGTTTTGCGGAGAAAGCGAGCACAAACAGGTATATGAAAGGGGTTTGGGGCTCTGTAAATGAAACTTGGGAAACCACAATGAAAATGCTAGTCCACGTCCTTCAAACCTAATATAACTTTAAAAAACACTTGTACAAATTGAATTGACAGGCAATCAGACTAATTGACACATGTAAACCCCAAAAAACTCATTCAAAATCATACCATACATTCTATGACACCAATAACATCTCCTAGAAATAATGACACCAAAACATAATATCAACAAATTATGCAGTCATCCTAAAACTGTAAACTTTGCATCAAAACTGTGACATATTACATTTCAATCCATTGCAAACTCAATTCAACACATTTCAAGTTTTCATTTTTTCACATAAAAACTTTTCAAAAATGTCCCTTCATAAAATACACCCGGATGTAAATACATTCAGTAGATTATGCATTTCATCACATTATGGGAAAATAAAGTTTCATAAAATAAAATAGTATCCTGTTGGAACACTCAATATCACCCTCAGAAAGTAAACTGGACATTAACACCTGCAAATCAAGCTAGAATGTCTTGTCCCCCTCCCCCCCAAAAAACCCATAAGGAATTAACTGCCAGTAGTCGCACATTGCGATGCACACTAAACAATGCATACCTGTGCTTGGTGGCTATTTGTCTATAAGTTCCAACTTCTAATATCTTTCCATTAGTAGAGGTAGTTGATTCAACTAACTGCACATGCGCATGCAAAATCGGGCATCAAAGGTTCCACCAACTGTGTCCAATTACTCACAAGTTATCTGGCGTCGTACGTATCTGCATGTTTCTTCCCCCGTCACCTTACACACCAAAAACTCTGTCTCTACCTCGTTCCCAATCACACACCCTCCTAACCTCCTAACCTCGTGTTTATTCTCTGGCCTCTGTCGACTGCGTCAGTACGGCACTCTACTAGTAGGTGGCATTATCCACGCTTCGACGGCCGTCGCTAGGGCATTTAAATTACCTTGTGCACCACCGAACACCGCATTAACATTACATGTGATTGGTCACAATACTGAATTTCAAATTGCATTTTCTTTCATGCAATGCGTGTTCCACCACTTTAAAAACTATTTCTGTAAAGCCACTATTAACACTATAAATTGTTTCAAAGTCACCGTGAGGAAATTATCTCAAAGTAGTGCTATTGATAACCTCAGGTTCTATAAACATGATGAGACGGTTGCTTATGGGGGTCACTGACATTCTCAAAACAATTCAATTATTAAGATCGCAAGTGCGGTATGGATATGTGATAATATTTGGAAACATTGTACTCCACTGCTAAGCTGTGGTTTTTCATTTCATTGCCCTTTCAGACAGCCCCTAGTAAACGCTGTTACTCTCTGAATCTGAATCAGTGAAATTGTCACTGATTCAATCAGTGAGAGTCAAAGTCACTGATATCTTCAGTCGAAATATGTAGTTTCGCTGACAATCAGCGAATATGCGAACCTTTTCGTAAAGACCGCCAGCATTTCACTTGTCGTCCGTGGTAAAAGTGCCTCGCCACCATCGCTCAGTGATCGTTCAGTCGTCACATTCAACTAGTTGTCACAGATTTCACTGGTTCAAACAGAGAAGTTTCATTGATTCAAAAAGGGTGCCCGATTTTCACTGATTTGTTCAGTTCAATTCACTGTTTGTCAGTGGCAGGGTTAAAACTGACACCATCAGTGAATAGTCACTGTCAATAGTTTTTCACAGATTCAGACTGAGAGAGTACTTACAGGACATGCAAAGCGTGCAAAAGTCCAATTTTTAGCATTAGGGCTAAAAAAAGGCTATGTTCAAGTGTTCAGACAAATTTGGGATTACAACAAACAAAATTAGTATTTTCGCTGACCGTCAACTACTACTGACCTTAATGTACGATTAAATGATTCGAATACTTGAATAAAATAATATGAAAAAACAGGAAGACTGTCTAAAAACCACTGTATGACACAGGTGGTAAAAGTTATTTTATTTCACTCGTAGGATTGCGTCACTCGGCCTCTTGGACTCGCGTCGCAACATTTCCTTCTCGCAAAATAAAATGCCCCTTTTACCACTGGCATCGTAAATAACTATTCAGCTTCAATGCCTTATATTTCTCAGATTGCTTCTACAACGCCAAGTTGACGTTTCGAACGTCATCTTCCTTCTACGATCCTGCTTAGCTTCGTTTGCGAGTTCCGAGCTTCACGTGTGCATCTGGACGCAAGTCTTTGGCCGATTGGACGCGTCCCGGATCCCAGATTCGTATTTCAAGAGCCCCGCCGCCACCCACCTGCCCGACCTCTGTGATTAACGAGGGGCGTTGCGCAAAGAGGAGCGCTTGGCGGCGCGCCGGACGCAAGTATTTATACGCGCACTTGACGCCCGCGCGCAACGACAGGTGCGCACCACCCGCCCTCGCCCCGCGCCTCTCGCTCTGCGCCCCTCGCCCCACGCCCCACGCTCTGCGCCCCTCACCCCTCGCCCGTCACCCCCTTGCGCCCCTCGCCCCCGACCCCTTGCGCCCCTCGCCACCAGACCCCTTGCGCCCCTCGCCACCCGCCCCCTTGCGCCCCTCGCCCTCCCCTCTGCGCCCCTCGCCCCTCGCTCTGCGCCTTTCATCCCTCTCCCCACGCCCCTCGCTCTGCGCCCCTCACCTTTCGCCCCTCGCTCTGTGCTCCTCACCCCTCGCCCCTTGTTCTACGCCACTCACCCCTCACCCCTCGCCCTTCACTCCTCGCTCCTCGCCCCACGTTCTGCGCCTCTCATCCCTCACCCCTCGCTCCTCGCTCTGCGCCCCACACCTCTCGCCCCTCGCTCTGCCCCCCTCACCCCTCACCCCTTGCTCTTCACCCCTCGCCCCACGCCCCTCGCTCTGCGCCCCTCACCCCTCGCCCCTCGCCCCTCGCTCCACGCCCATCGCCCTGCGCCCCTCGCCCCGCCTCCTGCGCCGCGCAGGAGAGGCTGGCCCTCCCACACTTGCTCCGGCCATCGCTAAGCGAACGCCCTGACGAGCGGCTCGCGCGCCAACCACCCGACTCCTTCTAGTATGGACACGTTCTTGAGTGTAGGCCAGTGAAACATTCGTTCAAATTGACAACGTTTCGGCTTTTTATAAGCCTACCTCAGGGCTACAAACAAACGGACTTTTTTAAACATTAAGTACAAAAAGTTGCTTCATCATCTAATACCTACTAGCCTATTACAAAATTTTGACTAATATGTCTTGAAGTTGTATAATTACATACCACTTTCCGGATCCACTTCGGACCCCACTCCTACTCTCTGAACACACACATACATACATACGTACATGCATCACACACGTAGGGAGAACAGCCGGGAGCTTAAAGCTCGTCCCCGATGGGTAGGGTAGATACCCCCTGCTAGGGCAGATACCGATAGGGAAAACCCTGTAAGCTGGCTTGTAGGACGGCGCCGGCTCTGACCATCCACCAAGAACAAATACCACCACCTCCAGGGATTAAACAAGTACTCCAATGCGACTGAAGGCCACAGCAGTTGATACGACCGGAACACGAGAATCTGGCAAGAAGATTTGAGTGTTCTTCCCTGAAGAAACCCGTACAAGGGCAGAAGTGTTTGCTCAATGCTCTTGACAAGGAGCTTACACGCGAAGCGCTGTCAGGCCACAGTATAACCAGTATGTTCACTCACGGCAAATCACATTGAAAAACTTTTTTCGATCACGTGACGTCTGCCATGTTCTTGGTATAACACCCAGCGCAAGAAATACATAAGTACTATTTAAAATGATTTTCTTACATTTATTTTATTCACTAGTCCAATTCATTTTATTATTCCATCCATTTTATTCAAATTCCACGTCCTCTGAAACAAAGTAAACACATACACTCAGTTCTCATATCACACGGTGTATGATATCCGAATGTATCTGCTGAAATTCTATTGGCAGACAACCAAGAACATGGCCGAGGGTCTACCCAGCGCGAAACTAGATTTTGGAGCAAATGAAAATACTGGTTGTACTGTGACCAGGCCGGCGATCGCACGGCCGGCATTTGGGCACTGTTCTCCAGTGGCGTAGCGTGACTCGCACGTTTGAGGATGCTCAACAATAATACACAAAATGTCACTATCAACTACTTCATCTAACAGACGAACGCAGACACATTGGAACTATTTCCAAGATTTTATGACGGTGTAGGCGCTTCCCACACAATCCTCACAAAGGACTGCCGATGTCTTGAAAGCAAATTATACAATGGCTCAGCTTTAATTCTTATACGCGAATGGCAATGAGACCACTTGTTAATTTATACATTGCAGACTAAATTAGTATGTAATCTATTTAAGGGATAATTCAATTTCTTTGATATTAATTAAGAATAGTAGACAGGCACTATTTCTACAGTTTGTGCCCATGACCAAGCGGGGACTCCCGAGTGAGAGAGAGATAATTTACTGATCTCCTGAAGTGTGCTGCACTCTCGTGCACAAACGAGATTCTTTCCGCAGTGGATGCTAGCGTAAAGCAGTCGGGTTTCTCTGGGCCAGGGGTGAAGACGGGAGAGGGGAAGCTCGTCATCTGCGCATGCGTCATTGCTCGTCGCAATCTGGCGGCAGACGCTAGAAACATTTTAGCTTCCAAGCAATCACAGACCAGCTTCAACAACCCGCCGAATTGAATCATAGGAAATCAATTTAAAATTAATACAAAACGTGTTTCGCTCAACGGACCACTTGTAAGATTATCAATACAGTATTTAGGGTTCTTTATTAATATTAGATACGGGGATGCTCAGCATCTCAGCGTCCCCTGACGCTACGCCACTGCTGTTCTCACGGTGCCGCTGGGCAGCGCTGCGGAGCGGTGCTTCGGCTGTCGGAGGCCTTCCCACGAGCTGTGCGATGGCGCTAGTGGCGCATCGTGCCGCCTGCAGTGCGCATGCGCTTCCCCAACCAGCCGTGGTCGGGAGGACAATTCTAGCGGCCGGCCGCTACGATACGTGGCTTTCCGTGGTTTCTCCGGTCAACACCGAGCGAATGCTGGAACAGTTCCCTAAAAAACGGCTCACGGCTCACGCGCGATCTTTCCTTCTCCTAGCTTGTCCTATCATCACTCCTTACACGCACCCCCGCAGTAACATGCGCTGCAGTACCCCACATGCCGGGACACCAGTCTGGAGCTTAGAGCTTGTCCCCCCTGGGTGGGTCGTCGCTGGTTAAGGCCGATATACACGGTATAGTTTTCCGTGTAGATTCTTCATGTAGTCCAGACTACACGCTTTCTACATGAGAAAATTATGAACATGTTCGTAATTTTTTCGTGTAGAAAGCATACAGTTTGACTCCACCGCCTCTAGCGGCAGTATCGTTCACTAACGGTAATCGGCCATGTCGATTTTGTGGTTAGGTGCGATTGTATGAAGTGATATATTGTGATAAACTACTTCTTTCCTTATCTCTGCCTTCCAATTTTTATACTCTATGACCCTCATAGTTAATTAATACTAAATCAAGATCGTAGTCAGAACGCACGCAAAGAAAAACCATCACTAAAAGTACTCGGACGACGCAATTTAGTTGTTTCCCGCTAGCCCCCCCCTGGCGGCGGCTTGTGGCGATTCATGCAGAAAGCATATAGAAAGCGTATAGACCGTGTATGCGCTACTTTTTGGCTTTTATACGTTCAGTTTGGGATTTTAACGTAGATTTTAACGTAACGTATATTTTAACGTATATAGAAACTGTATGAGAATCTACACGCAAACTGTACCGTGTATATCGGCCTTTAGAGGTATCTGTTTGCAGAAAAAGGGAAATCCCCGTCAGCCAACGGGTAAGTGGGCGCTGGAACTTCCCATCTAGAGCAACACAACGCGGTACAACATGCACCACACTTACGGGAATAATAACCTTAGCCGCTGACGCGCCTGGAAACACCAATCAATCAATAATTGTTTCTAAGGGGCCGCGTGAAGGCTGTTGTGGCTTCCGGGGTCCAGAACTCGTAACGCGAATAATGGCGGCGATTGCCAGTGGCGCTCAGAAAAGTGCGAGGACGGACGACAGCACACTGCGACTTTTCTCACTTTGTCCCTCAAGGCCCGTCTTCACGACGGGATAAGTCACCGTATTTAGCATCTTTCTCAGTCGTGCCGCTAGATTTCGCACGATCGCGACCGTATCAAGAGTGCTTGCGAACATGCAACATCTAGCGGTAAAACCGAGAATGACGCGTCTTGCCGTGTGATATTCCATCGCGGCTACAGGAGCTCGAGAGGCAGAGTTGGAAAAATCGCACTCCAGGGCACCTCCAACAGGCGTGCCCGGCGACCTCCGCTCGGGGCAGCCGCCGCCACGCAGGTGGCCAGCGCTGGCGCACACACACACACATACACACAAGGTAATGCGCTCCTTTCAAACTGTTGTGCCAGCCCTCCAGTCGAACAGTACTTCTGACCTCATTTTGTATCACTAATTATCAGACAATATCATGGAAATAAAACAGAATTTTTAAAACGACACTGGCATTAACATTGAGGAATATCCATCTGCTAAAAATATAAAATTATAGTAATAAATATAAATTTATTTTAATAAATACTTAAATTAGTTTATTGACACTTCTTTAATTACTGTCGATTGTTTTTGAAACTTTTCTTTTCAATAATTCTTTCAATGATAGGAGTTAAGTTCTCAGCACCCATCACACGCATGCAGTTTTTTTAAGTAAACGCTTGATATAGTTGAAACTCTGTGTGTTTTATTGAGTATTCTGACGGAAAACAATAGTTCACGGAGGTACGCGATGTCGAAAGCACGAATGCTTTGAAAGCAGTCGGTAGAAACACGGAAACCGTTGTGAACGTTCGTCGAATTGCGAAAGAAGCAATATTTTGTAGGTATGAGAGCGCTGAGAAGACCCCGGCCTTTTGAAAGTCACGAATGAAGCTCGTTGGAAAGACCTCTACAAGATGCCGATGTGCTACTTAAATGCTCTGTCAATAACGTAAGTGGGAGGAATTACAATAATAAAGATAAGAAATATTTCAAACCTATTAAAAATTTAAAGATTCCTTGCACATGTGAAAGTTTTTAAATGGCGATTCTTGAAAACGAATTTCTTTCCATTTCATCTCCAGACAGGTCATGTTTCAGAACCAAGTACTAATACCGAATCAGATGCTCTCATTGAACATATCCTTTTACTTATCACGACGTTCTCAGTATTTTAAATTGTAACCATGCGTTGAAGCCGGTTTTCATACAATAACGGCATTTTAAATTAGCTACGGATTTAGTGGATTTTCCTGTGAGACATACTCCCCCCAGTTAACGGTTCAGAAGACGGTCTAAGCGTAGTTTATTGTCACGAAAAGGTCGCCTGTTTGCAATATTGACGCTGCTCCCATTTCACTTCACTGCGGGTCACGCATTTTCTCAGAGAATGCCAAATACCACAGAAAATTGCGCCCGAGGGAGGAGAGGGGAGGGAGAGGGAGGGTGTTAGGGGGAGGGTGTGGAGGGGAGGGGGAGGGGAGGGTTGGGGAGGGGAGAGGAGGGGAGGGGAGGGGAGAGGAGGGTTGGGGTGGGGAGGGTAGGGGGAAGGGATGGGGAGGGGAGAGAGAGGGAGAGCGTTGGGGGAGGGGGAGGGGTGGGAAGGGGCCTGTGCAACATTCACAAGCGCTGCCCTCTTGGGCGCGGCGGTTGACGCCGGCGCACTGGCTGCGCGCTCCGCCGACAGCTGCGCCCTGGAGTGCAGGCAACTTTCTACCCTGCCAAGTCTCTTTCGCAAACCCCGAGGGATATTTCGGCGGGTATTCGATTATGAAGACGGCGGAGTAGATACCGAGGCACAAGCAACGACCAGCGCAGCGGGGACACGAAATGAAAATACTTCCACAGGATCTACAATTTGCTTTTTCTGACTTGTCCTCGGAAACAATAGATTCTTGAAACGTACAAAAAATAATACTGAATTTATTATCACCAATTAATGTAATTATGTAAATGATATCGTAAAAATGCAAACATTTGGCCGCAGTTATTCAGACATATAAAACAACAAATTACGTATCCTACAAAATTTTAAAAAACTATTCACAAATTAATATTGTTTTCATGGTCAAACGGCAATGAGAATACAGGTTCAAGACATGGAGTAATGATGGGAAAGCTGTCATAATATTCTTCGCATAATTTCCATCAGTTGGATTGAACGGAACAGTAAAGAAACAGGACTGAATGCAAGAAATTTGAAAGCAATAAGATTTATTTCTTATAACTGAATGACAAAGTCGTTTCCGAACAGGAATCATGAAGAATTGAAGTTCATTAGATCCATCTGAGACAGACACGAGGAATAACAATAGGAAACTACATAGAACTTGCAGCTGAAAAGCAAGCTTTCTGATTGTCAGTAATATTTATAATAGTAAAAAAGCGTATCCTCCGTTGCACCCCTAGAGACCACAGTGGTCTCGAGCTCACTTCAGCTAATTTACTTTCACTGATGCTTTTAGCACTGTGTAATCGTCTATCATTCCTTGGTCTCCTCTCAACTCATCTATTTGTTATTTCGGCGTTCTGGAACAAATCTATTCTTCGATCAATATTGATCTACGCATGCCCTATTTCGATTTCTGCTGCCCCAACCGCATTAAATAAGTTACAAATCTTCCAAAACAAAATTTTAAGAATAACAGTACATGCTACCTGGTTTGTCAGCAATAAGACTCTTCACAACGACCTTGCAATAATTAGACATGCAATTACAAAGCTGGCACATACATTTTTCAATAATTTAAATCATGTACAAGGAGTAGTCACTTACGAAATAGGAACCGATCAACCCCCACTCTCCCGCCTAAGAAACAGACTCCCATTCCATATTTTCCTTCAATCTCTCTCTGACATTAGATAAGGTAAGAACATTTCAAGCAATTACCTATCCCTCCCAACGTATTTCCTTTTTAATCCAGTCATTGCTCTAACACAATTCCCTCGCAATAACCCTGGTTGAAGGTACAACACAGGAAATCACTATCAGGGAGGTAACAAGAAGTTACCCCCTTCATACTTTTCTGATACAAAGTTCCTCGGCCAATCAACTGAAGAGCCTCACGGCTGAACGTTGTACTGTCTGTAAATGTAAAATAAAATTAATAAAAAAACACTATGTGAAATCAGTTCACATAATGGAGTAACCTGATGATGCAACTAATCAATTTACGAAAAGTTGTTACAATTCATCTGAAAGAAATGATTGTCGTAAAAACAAGGGAAACTACATGGCGTCACGAACACAAATTAAATACCAATTAAAACTTAAACGACTCGCGGAGTGCAATTGGTTAACTAACTCCTCATACAGAGAATTTCCCCCCCTAAAAGTCACTTGCAATTAATGTAGTAAAAAATCGTGCAATTAATTTGGTGAAAAATCACATTCTTACTCGTCAAGGCTAAAACATAACGCGAAGACTAATCATCTGTCCCCGCTCAGTGGAGTAATGCGCTGACCTCGCTCTGAACAATAACATGTTGAGGCGATATGCTGGTTGATTACGAATTGCATATTAACGGCCAAAGCGACTGAGCTTTCAGAGCGAGACACGTGCCATGACGCCGAGCCTGGGCCACAACAATTTCTCGTGAGTTCCTTAGTCGCATCCTGTAAACAGGTTAGGTAAAAGGATTTGTGCATTGTAGTAAATGTGTTGAAATGTCCAAAAACGTATAATACTATGGCGCGTTGGTATCTTAATATGATATGATATGATACATGTATTGTGGATATATTATATCCAGTCGATTCTAGCGGCCGGCTGCTCGAATCGGTAGATTTCCGTGGTTTCTCCGATCAACACCAGGCGAATGCCGGAGCAGTACCCTAACAAACGGGCCACGGACCGCGCGCGATCTTTCCTTCCTCATCCTTGTCCTATCCTCTCCCTCTTACACACACACTTACACTAACATGCACTACACTACCACACATGCCGGGAGACCGGTCGGGAGCTTACAACTTGTCCCGACTTGGGTGATGCCCCGCTGGTGGGAGATGCTTGGTTGGGGGGAAAACCGCGCTAGTCGACGGTAGGTCGGCGCCAGATCTCGCCATCCAGCGCGGAAAAGATCATCGCCACCTCCCGGGGGGAAACACGCACTACACTTACGGGACTAATGACCTGAGCAGTTGACGCGCCCGGAAACACGAATCAATCAATCAATCAATCCAGTCGATCCATCAAAAACGTGCGAGAGGAAGCAAGGTATACGCTGCGTCGATGCAATACAGAACGCCAATTCCCGGCCTTGCCCGCCGAGTGCCCTGCAAATGGCACACCGTCTGGCAGAGCCGTCTGCCCCAAGCTGCTCGGTCCTCAGCTCCCGCAGGCGAGGCATCGTCTTCTGGGTGGACGAGCGAGTAGTATTTAACGACTTCGGGCACGCCAGCTCCTTTCGTCATCGAGTGTAGTCCTGTGTGTTGGCGTAGGGTATGTAACTCGAGAAATGAGAAAATAATTTAAAACTTTAATTATAATTTAAATATTTTTCATTCACCAATACCATTTCTGTCACTTTGATCAATTAGAGCACAGAAAACTGATCCAGTAAAAGTAATAATAGCTCACGTACTTCATGTAGTTTGAAAGTGGTTGGTGAGGTACTTCATGTAGTTTGAAAATGGTTGAAAGTTAGGAAAAGTTGACTTAAGTTCACGACCTAGCAAAATATAAATGTGTGTCCTCATACTTTAATAATAAGAGCACTATCAAACCCAATGATTTTCAAAATTGTCCAATTCACATGATTTTGAACCCAGTAGAATTGGCATAAAATGGAAAAGAATGACCTAATAAAAAATAATAGGAAAGAGAAAATCAATCAATTTACAGACACGTAATGAACAACAGTTGACAGTTGTCCTTTGCTGCTTACATCAAGGGTTTCATCCAGTGCGGAGACAAAACAGGCTTTAGATATTTCATTTTTAATTTTATGAGACATAACCGTGCTCACACATGAAATCCAATGAATCTGAAATTCTTGGTGAGATTGCACGAAACACTAGAACTTTCATATCAACCTTGTCAGTTTTATCATATTTCATTATTTCACTTATATATTCCATGAAATTTTCTCTATTTGATGATCCCCTATTTTCATTATGGCACCCTTGTCTCCCAAAAAAGCATACAACTCGAATGAAGTGTGACAGAATTTCCCTATTTTCCCTTATATCACCGTTGTATTTATCCCTTATATCACCGTTGTGTTTATTTCCAATGTCTTTGGTTGTATTGCTCAACATAGCCTGTGTTGGGTTTTTAAATAAAATGCTATCCTTTCATATTTTTTTCATATATTTTTTACTGTTTCTCATGTGCTATAATTTGTCCACGGTACAAAACTACGACTCCATAATTAAATAGGCACTTTGGATCGCGTGGTGTTCGCCATTCCAGGGCACAGATGTGGATTGCACAGTCACATACCCTTGTGCATTCAACCAGCACAATCCCTAAAGTAAATTGGCTACAAATATATAGTTGCTAAAAGCATTAAAATAAGGTAATACAACTTAAATAAAACGACAAAGTTCATTAATTAACCACGTTCTCTTACAAACACCGTAGAGAACAATGAAGTTTCGTAAGAGGACAGCTTTTTCGTAAGCACCACGGTAGGCACCCTGGATGTAATGGGTCAGTGTGTATCTGATTCTCAGCGCAGGCTAGGCGGTATTTCAGACTGATTCGTTCATCCTTGTAAAGAATCGAATTCTCAACGGCGCAATGTTTGAAATATAATGAAATATTTTGTAGTAGAAAAAGAAAATAACAAATTGACAATTTACAATCATTTTAAAATAAAATAGCTGATATTGTCAGGGTATGTAACACATCATCCACATCCATGGACGCTACGCCCCTGGTGTAGTTCTCGTTATAATCGGGAGGTGGCGTTATACCTCGCGGCTGGAACGAGAGATCTGGCGCCGACCTACACGTCGGCTCGCGGGGCTTCCCCTCGCAAGGGTCTACCCAATGGGACTAGAGCTAGGCTCCAGAATGCGCGCTCCTGATGCGCATTTCTCTTTGAAATTAATGTTATCTATAAAAAAAGACATCTCAAATACCGTTCCCAATTTTTTCTTAACTTTTTTTTACTCTTGTAATTTTCAGTAATGCTGGTTTAACCGGCTTAGAATTAGAGGTTAATAGGACTTGTTTGTTTTGTTTTTTTCCCGTTACTACCCTATTACTAATTACTTGATATTCTATGCGATTGAATTACACAGGTGAGCTTCTTTGCTCGATAATAAAGTTACATAAGAATAGTTTGCATTGACAAGGGTGTCTTATAATTTTCAATTACAAGGTGACATATATAACAAGCGACAGAGGATAAGAGTGTCTTGAAGAAAAATATATATTACAGGCTTAATATGGAAATGGAAAAATAAGGAAGAGGGTGGGGTATAGCATGTGGGAGTTCTCGCACGCGTAGATCAGTTTTTAATAATAATTATTATCATCATAATATTTAATTAATTTTTTGATATTTCAGTATTTGTATTAATGTCGACTTTGTTGGTACTTATGTTAATATCAATGTGTGTATTAATTGTATTATTATTTAATTTCCATATTTTGCATTTTATTTGTATTATTTACAGACCGATGATTACGGCAAAGCCGTCGAAAGTGGCTCTCTGAATCAGTGAGTGCGAGTTGACGAAGATTACTTTTCACCAAATATTTCGGGGCTCCAATTCATCCGGGGTCGGGGTCACATTGGTCCAGTTCCCCCTCCCCTTATTCCTCGTGTGGGCGCCACTGGCAAACGGCCGCTAGAATTACCCCCCCCACAACGGCTGCACGCCCCCAGCTGCGCAGCCGACGCGACGCCCGCCCCCGCGCCAGGTACTTATACAGGCGCAGGTATTTATACAGGTTCCGCGCTGGAGCCCGCCCAGGGCTCGCACTTCGCCACCGCGGGCGCTGCCAGCGGCTGCTCGACGTTTTGGCAGATTCGCGCGACACCCGAGAACGTTGCAGACGTTTACACAGAGGGGAAAGCAAATTAACGAGTTTACCTTACGACATTCCACATTCATTTCAAAATTCTGGGTGACGTAATTTTGAAAGAGATTTTTTAAAAATTGTAGTTTTTCTTTAAAATAAATAAAAATCACACACACACACACACACACACTCTATATATATATATATATATATATATATATATATATATATATATATATATATAGGAAGGAGAAAGGAAAATATTTTTTTAGTTCAATTATAAATACGGAAGTATCAACGTTCAGTTTAATGTTGTAGTGGAGACACGTGGCAATGTGTAACATACGAATATGCATATTGGCTACATGACGAAATTTACGCGTCAAATATATGGGCAATGTCTCATGGCATAAGTGTTATAGGACTTTTATTCAAAACTTCATTCACAACGTATGAAATACAGCAAAAGTGGATGGACGAGGTACTTAAAGCGCCGACTTAGTGACACGGTCTAAATGACAGTGTATGTACTTTCCTTCGGTAACGCCGTGAATGTTTGTTTCTAGCCTTTCGTGTATGTTGAGAGTCAAAGACACTCGCTTTCTAGTGGCACCGCAATGGAGGATCTCAAAAATTGGGCTAGTTTCTAGAGTTCATTTGGAAATACGACCCTTTGGAATTTTAGGACAAAAGGATGTATTTGTATAAAGAAAAGAACAAAATTTAAGAAGTACAGAACAAATAAAAAAGATGGGATGCGTAGCGTATGGAAACATTTTCTCGTCTTCGTCTTCTCCATAGCAGAATTTGGGTAATTTAAGGAATTGGAGTAAATGTAACAATTTAGGTGCTAATTATTTAAAAAGATTCCAAATATCATTAATAGAGAGATGAGAACATGTATATTAATATGAATACATGATTCTATATACAACCAGTCTCTATAGGTTCCTAAAAGCTTGTAATATGTTCATCTCTGTCCAAACACAAATATCTGTATACAAAAGATGACTTAAACTGAATCATTTTAAAAGAATGAAAGCTTGAATGTTAAAAATTCTAATTATTATAAACTGAAATTAAAAATATACTGGTATTTAACTCTCACACTATATTCGCATATTCATTTTAGATTAATAGTCGCAGTTTTATTCTACTAAATAGTTGGGAGATATTTTTTAATATCAAAAAAGCACATAAATATGCTACAAGATCTGAGGAATGTACAGTATTGAAATTTACTGTTCGACGTTTCGACTTGTGTTTCGTTACCTAGTGAACTTACCTAACCCCCACCCTGAAAATTGAAAATGTAAGAAGGTTGTCTGTACTGAGAGGAGTTTTAGTGTTATTCTTGGAGTCGACGCCACTGTAAAAATATTCTTTCTTCATACCTTAGTTCAATTACTATCGATATAACCGGCTTAAGTAGACAGGGGTTTCAATTGATGTCACTGTAGTGCATCTGTCAGGGAGGTTTAAGGGTTCAAGTTTCGAGGGGGGGCAAAATTTCCCGCACTAGCTTGTTATGTCCAAAACAAGGGAAGAAAATTCTGGGGGACGGTTGCTCTGATCGGTAGTTTTCAGTCGTTTCTCCCATGAACACAAGGCAAATGTCAGAGCAGTACCCTAACAAATGAGTCACGGACCGCGCGCGATCTTTCGTTCCTCTTCCTTGTCCTATACTCATCGCTCACAGCCACAAACTTACATGCACTTTGCTCCTACACATGTCGGGAGACCGTATGTAAGGTTGTCTCTTAGCTGCGTAGGGCCCTGTTGGTGGGAGACGCCTAGTTGGGGAAAAACCTCAGCCCGTGTGTAGGTCGGCGCCAGATCCCGCCATCCAACGGGAGAACACCGCCACATTCCGCGGTCAGAACACGCACCATACTTACGGGACTAATGACCTTAGATGATGACGCGCCCGGAAACACTAATCAATCAAAGCTAAATAATAAAGAATAAATTCATTTGTTACTTTTACTTTTCGTACGTGTTCGTATTTTAATTGTGTTGTATGATAATTAAAGAGTTAATTTATTCGAATCTTGAAAAATACTGTATTAAAACATTTAACTATTTCCGGATTAATGCGCTGTGAATAAAATGGGATTTAAAACAAATGATAAGCGGAACAGTTTGTAAAAGTAGCGTACTTGGTTTAATACATTTCTTAGAAAGATTGTTTGTACCTTTGATATGTCTATAAGTTCTAGAGTGTATTCTGAAAATGACTTTCAAATAACACAATGGAGTTTGAGAATACTTTGAACACATTTTCTTCACAAGAGTAATATCACAAATGCCTGAACATTAATAAACCCTGAACCCCCGAAAAGTCAAAATCTACTCTCACCTCTAAACGTTACTCAAGAGTTAATGGTTGCAAGGAAGGATGTAGCCCAAATTAAGCCGTGTTCTTCATTGTCTTAGAATTGTATTATGATTAGATATATCAAAAGTTTTAATTGTATTCAAAGAAGAATTTTTCAAGTTTTATTCCCTTTATTATTTTTTTGATGAGTGGTTAACGGAAATGGATATAGGTGTATCAACGCTGTTTAATATTGTCGAGGCGTCCAATTTAAGAAAACAGTGGAAGATTTGTTAACCATAATTAAATTTAATATTTAAATTGCATAATTTAATTTAATAATTAAACGGCAATTAATTGCCAGGGAAATTAACTACACATATCATGTTTTATAAAATAATACTAAGATTACTATTAATAGTTGTAATTAATTACAAACTAAGCTCGGATGTGTACTAGTTGTGCTGCGGGGAAACGTTGTGCTGCGGGTTGCCTACCGCGCAGACTCGCCCACTGTCTCTCAGCGGCTTTTCCATTTTACATTCATTTAATTTAATGACATGCAATTAGGGTTAATGAAAGCAAGTAATCAACGTAGATGTGTGTCAAAAGCCACGTATGTGCGTAACATTCAGAATTATTATAAATATAATAGCCGCGTACTTCTCCTCTGTTTGTCGCCACGACCGGCGCGTTGATATCCCTGTTGGACGCCTCCAGTGTAAGAATGTGTTCTGCTATCTTCTCTGATTTAGATAAAAGAAGATGCCAGGAAAACATTGCTTCTGCATAAACGTTTTTGAGGTGAAAAGGGAAAGGAATTTAAATATTTTAATATCGTACTTCACACTAATATCATCTGTGAAATCAAAATTAGCTTGTATCCTTTTATTCAAAGACGTCTTCAGTAATAGAATTGGAATTTTAATTCTACTATTAAAGATCTGAAAAATTGACAAAATGTTAAAAAAAACGCTGTAGGTACGCCGTAAAAGAACGCCGCAAAGGTTCTGCCGCTGGTGGGAACGCCACTGGTTGGAGGGTGAAGCAGGAAAACCAGGCCGAAAATAACAGATTACGAAACTAACTAGTACGAGAAAATCTATGCCTTTCTGTAGCATTACTAATCTTCTGGGGTTGTCATCTGTGCATTATGGCTGCCTGTCACCACCCTATCATCACCGATACTATGGTGACAATACCACTTTATTATTACACCATTATTACCACTGATTAATTTATTTATAGGCGACATTCTCAACTGATCATTATATAGAGTATTCCAAGGGTCGTACCAATATACATCCGAATTTATGGACCTGAGTTTTTTGCCGTGCTAGTTGTCCTTGATTTCATTCATTGATTAGTGATTCCCGCCGCGCCTACTGCCAAGTAGCTAACACTACTCCCGTAAGTGT
Source organism: Acheta domesticus (assembly GCA_031308135.1). Lineage (NCBI taxonomy): Eukaryota > Metazoa > Arthropoda > Insecta > Orthoptera > Gryllidae > Acheta > Acheta domesticus. Next base: position 21,347,309 of record JAHLJT010004567.1, on the reverse strand, counting down.
AGTGCATGTTTTCCCTCTGATTCCTTTTTACCTGTCGGCTAGCGAGATTTTCCCCAACTAGATATCTCCCACTAGCTAGGCCAAGCTCTAAGCTCCCGACAAGTGTGGTAATGTAGCGCATATAAGTATGTGTGTGGTGTGTGTGATGTGTCGTGTGTGTGTGGTGTGTGTGTGTGTGTGTGTGTGTGTGTGTGCGCGCGCGCACGCGCTCGTAAGTAAGGGGTGAGGGTAGAACAAGGAAGAAGAAGGAAAGATTATGTCCGTGGTGTGTCATCCGTTTGATTGCGTACTACTCCGGCATTCACCTGTTATTGATCGGAGAAACCACGGAAAACTACCGATCTGAGCAGCCGGCTGCTAGAAGTCTCCTCCAGACAGCGGCTGATTTCGACCTGGTTGTGTAACTAGTGTCGAAAATGTTGCTACCGTCCGGACTGGCACCTAGGATCTGCCGGTCAGAGGCGTGCGGTGGCATTAGTTTGCCCTGAGCCACCTCTCCCGGTGCTTCATTTAAGTAAAGGTTCACTTACGATTAAAAAAAATGAATTCGCCAATGCTTAGAACAGCAACTGGTGTGATGTATAATTTTTATGACAATTTTGTGATGAAGGTCACATCAATGCACTGTGTTTGTATTCAATAAATATTATTCCCCAAGTCCGTGTTTCCTGGCGGAGGGAGCCCTCTATACTCCTTGCGTCTATCTCCGCGCCCCGTCCGCAGATCTGAGCTCGCGCGCGCGGTCAGCGGGGGGGAGGAGGGGGCATCTCCACGGGCGACGCCGCTCAGTTGTTTGAGAACCTGTCAAAGACGTCGCTTTGAAGCGCTGCGCGGGGACTCCACTGCGCCAGTGGCAGCTGAAGCGCGAGGCGCCGCCGCTTGGGGCTGGGGCGGGGGCGGGGCTGGGGGCGCGGGCGTGGCAGGGCGAGAGCGGAGAGGGCGGGGCGAGGGCGGGGGGGGCGAGGGCGGGGGGGGCGAGGGCGGGGGGGGCGAGGGCGGGGGGGGCGAGGGCGGGGGGCGGGGCGAGAGCGTGGGGCGGGGCGAGAGCGGGGGGGCGGGGCGAGAGCGGGGGGGCGGGGCGAGAGCGGGGACTGGGCGGGGGGTGGTGGGGCGAGGCAGGACCTGGGCGGGGGCGCAGGCGTGGCAGGGAGAGACCGGGGGGCGGGGACGCGAGCGGGAGCGGAGGAGGAGGAAAAGCGAGGGCGGGGTGGGGTGTGAGTGTGGCGGTGAGTGGGGGCGGGGGCGGGGGGGTGCCACCAGAGACACCGCTTCGCACCGTCGCGCCGCAGCCCAGCTGAGGGATATTTACGTTTATGGCCCCGTAAATCCGCTCATTAACGAGTGACGCCGCGCAGCTCCTAACGACGCGCCCGCCGGGGGGGTGGGGGGTGGAAGCTGCGACACCGCGCGAAGACAGCGGGCGGATCATTGGCTCTGCACTTGCACCCAACATGCGCGGACGAGGAAAAGCAGTTTGCACAGCGATCAAAGAAACCGTATCAACGTTTCACAATCTCACGCAAAACTCAATCTTCATTACGAGTCCTTTTGAATATTGTTTATACGAACACTTCAAAGAAAATATTTCAGATTAAAACTTTAATAATTTAATTAGCCGTTTGAAAATATTTTTATGAAAAATGATAACAATATTGAAATTATCTGAACGAACTCGTTCTCTAATTGCCACGAAAACCTGATCCAATTTTTTTTGGGAAGATACTTTCCTTTCTTTGGATTTTGAATATCTACTGAAAGTCTTTGTGCACAACATATATTATAAAATCATTAAAAACTTACCATAGTAAATTAGTTGTGATGAAGAACAAGGGATGGGATATCCGAGTTCTGGAATTATATCGTACTAGGGGTAACTAATAAACAAATGTTACTCGGCGCAATCAAATTCTCGTTTTAATAATTCACTTAATGAATAGCATAACACAATTTAACTTCTTTTTAATTCCGAATTTAAAGATTTTTTATTTCAAAATTCCCTGTATTAGCAGTAATAGTTTCTTAATCTAGGGTAGGCGCCCCTCTGCGTAACCGCAAAGCAATTTTAGAGAGAAGCTGAAACAGTGAGGAGAAATTCTTTGCTCTGTGTAATTGTTGCCACGTCCCAGGGAGAAATCCAATTTAGTTCCTGTGATATATTTTAGAGTCCCTTAGGCTCCTTGTGTAACCGGTATCCAACAGCTTGTGTATCGAAGTTTAGGTCCTCACATCCATTAGGTCCATATTCTCAGAAGTCTTTCAAATTTTGAAAAAGAATCAACAATATGTTACGTCTCAATTATGTGATTTTTTATATACCTGTAATCTATGAAAGCTCTACCGCAAATCTCGAATGGTTTATTTGACAAAAGTTCCGCTAAAAGTAGCCCATAACTGTAGTTCATTTAGAACAATTGCACAGTAATCTAACGGCCCACTCAAAGGCGATGGCAAAGGGTTTTGACGATGCCAAAACACTGTTTAGAGCACCAGTAACTGAATTAGAAATTAGAAATTCAATATATTTGAACAATGATACTGCTCTTAGTATTGAGGGAATTACAAATAATGCTCTGAAAATAATGAAATCAATTGCAAGACCTTTGACTCACCTTGTGCTGTATACAAATCTGGTGGTTAATTGAGTTACTACAACAATTTTGGTTGAGTCGAATTCTGTGAGCAAATGTTTGGTAACATTTTTAGATTATATTAAAAAAGACTAATATAATAAATCATACTAAACTATTAGAAAAACATTTGAAATAATTTTGCAATAAAATGTAGCGCTTTAGAAGTATTTTAATCCTTTTTAAAAATATAATTCAAATTACTAAAATTAAAGACAAATACAGTCATATTTGCAATGTGATATAGGAGTACCCCAAAGTAAAGTCTCAGGACCCGTACTATTTGTCATGTATATTAATGATTTATTGCCAATTAATTTAGAAAACTTGTGTGGCACTGTAGATTCTTAAGCAGTTCATACAATAGAAATTTCAGTAGCTCAATTTGCAATTAGAGGTTACAAAAACGCAAACACATGTATGGATATTATTCATGATTGGCTAAATGCAAATATGCTATCCTTAAATATATCTAAAATGCTGTCATCCCATTTTTCCTTATCAAGTAAAGGTATTACTAGTGATGCTACAGAATGGCACAGTCTTTCTCGTACTAGTTAGTTTTGTTATTCTTCAGTCTGGGCTACCTTTTGGGTTTTGCCCCACCGTTTTCTCACCTGCCATCTATAGGCGCACTAGAGTAATTTTTTCACGTTGTCTCAATTTTTCAGACCCCTGATAGTAGAATTGACTTTAACCATGCTATATAAGTGTAAATCTGGTCACATATGCACATTTTAATTGTAAACTTTGGAACCGTTTTTAAGAGCATGTCGTTTGAGTTACTGAAAATGCGAATTTGAAGCTCGTTCTCACCCAAAACTTCGATTTTTTGAGAAACTTCGTAAGAAATTATTAGCAATTGTACTTAAAAATGCGATAACGTATAAGACATACCCTTAACAAAAATGCCAATATGAGAGATATTAAAAAATTTGTTTAATTTCTAATAAAACAAATAATACCTCAAAGTGATATTTACATGCTATTATTCAGTTCCTTTAAATATAACCGTCCGTACAAAATAAAAAAAGCTGAGGCTATTGATGTAGATAAAGAGGAAAAGGAGTTTGAGCGCTTCCAAAAATATATACTATTAAAATTGCGAACACGCATATGATAATACTTCAGTGGTAAATATACGAGATGTCACCAATAGTTTTATAATTCTTCCGTTTGAGTTGAGTAGTCAAACCAACACGTGTCAAATTAATACTGTTTTCACACTTCACGTTTCACCACATGGCTATATATTTCTTTAATGTTCCTATAATTTATTTTACTCGCATGTTGGGAGAGATGTAACGATGCATGTGTAGTCATCCAAATGGTTCAAAAGAAAAAAGAAAGGAAATGGCAAACACTGACTTAGCTAGAAGCTGATATCCATATCGAAATCGTCCAAATGAGATCCCATTTTACCAACGATTACGAAAAAAGTTTCGGTTTTGACCACTTCGCGAATGCGGCTCTAGCACTCTCAATGGCCATGCTCCTAAATCACGAACAGAAAATGTTTCTTTGTTCATCTGTAAGGAAATATATATATATATATATATATATATATATATATATGTATATATGCTTCTCAGTTTCCACCTCTTCTGATCTTCCCAGTCTCCATCTTTGAGGCCTTTTGCCTCCATTTCTTCTTGGATGTCCTTTCTCCAACTTCTTGGTGGTCTTCCACGCTTCTTCCGCTCTGGAGGTGTCCATACCCAGATCTTCTTAGGCCACCTATTACTTTCCATGCGCTGGAGATGTCCATACCAGTTTAACCGTTTCTGCCAATTGAATCCAAGATGCTGCTCTCTGCATTCATCATCTCTCTTATCGTTTCATTTCTAATATGATCTAACCTGGACACCCGGCAGCACCGTCTCCAATAGGAAGGAAAACTAAGGGCGAGCAAATTTCATATTCCGAAAGGATTGAAACAGAAATAATTATCGTGAATAAAGTGCGATAAAATAAAGAAAATATTTGGCTTAATTGATGCAAATAAATGCTAGTAATCGTCGTTATTCAAATGCTTCTAGAACTAAAACTAGGAACTTGTTTAGAAACTCACTTAGTAGCCCTTTCAGTAAATTGTTTATAGGTAACCTGTTACAAGTGTATTCTATTCTGTCTCTGAGACACAAAATGATGACAGATATAAGTGGTACCGAAAAAGTAAGAATATTCATCAGGTTAACGTAATGTTATTGATAACTTGAAATTCGCAATTGATTTTGTATTTTACTTAATGAAAGAAATGGTTTTGAATATTGTAAAATACATTTTCTGGGAAAATAGCTTACGTGTTTAAAATCTTGAAGCCACTTTAAAATAATGTGAATGCAAAAGAAGAAAAATATAGTTTTCTACTACGAAAGGAAATAATACTTGTGACGCAATTTTCGACATATTTAGTCTTCTAATACATAACATGAAACCATTTAAAGATCCATTTGGGGAAATCCACTTTATTAAGTTAAGTGTGGTTTTCTTCTTTAAGCGCTGAATTGTTTCAAGATGAAATATTTTTAGTAAAGAATGATTTTCTAAAAATTTTTTTTGCAGATCCGCTCATCTTACGTTGAAAAGAAAAATTTGGTACATCCTCACGAAGAAACATTTAATTAATGCCTTTATATGAATGTTATTTGGATTGAACCCTTCAGTACTTACAATACGCATGATTTATTTGTAATGAGCAAATAAAAACATTTTCTAGATTGATTATTAAAATTTTGAGAGAAAACTCACATCCTTCTTAAAGCATGTAGTTTTCTGGAGATAATATAAACACATATTTCACAGTCATACTGTAATTACTTAAATGACATATCACAGTACTTGTCTAAAATATAAGAGAGAGCAAGAGAAATACTTGTTACTCATTTCAGTCTGGATTTGAAAAAATTGTTATACAGATTTTAAATATAATTTTCACAATTTTACGTGTTAGAAATGCAACAATTATTATAAGTATTGTATATTATTATATTGTAGTGTAAGGTAAAAATGTTTATTCATATTTGTCTGAATATGATTATGAGTGAATAGGTACAGGCTGGTGTATATGAGCGGGTTTTAGGTCTTTGTATGATATATATGTACGCGTGTATGTTTGTAAATAAGAATATTTGGGTAATAAGTAAGTTTATTTACATAAATGTTAGTAAATATGTATTTTAATTTGTTGTATAAATATGTAAATGTATTTGCATGTTCTAGGTAATGACAAATATCATTTTGTTTTTCATTTTGATTTTTGTGTATTGTTTTTATTTCTAATTGTGTTTTGTAATTTTAAATGTACTTTCATGTTTCTGCATTCTGACATCGGGCAACATCTGCCCAATTGTAGAATAAAACTTATATCTGTCTATAATTCATAAGCACAGCGTTTTTTATTATAATAGTCTAGATTACGTATCTATCCTTTTGAAACTCATTCGACTGTTCTAAGGACAACGCAACTTTTACCTTCAGCGTTTCCTAACAAGCTATTTACAGGCAGGGGATATCTCTAACCTTTTTACGAAACCTGTCGAACATAAATATAATTATGTTCAACTCGATCTACAAACAAAGGGGTCAGGGGCCTCTGTTTGACCGAGACACCTAATAATTCTCCACCAATCCTGCACGGGGCAGAAAAAATTCACGGAGAGATCGAATTACAACGCAAAGAGCGCAAAGCAACGAAGTTACAGTGCGTCGCCTCTGCGCTGGCTGGTGCCGCAAGAAGCCGCGTGGAGCGCTGCCTGTGGCCGCATGGGGTGCGCCGGCCGCTTACCTGCAACACAAGGAAGGCACTCGTTAGGCACGGGACAAGGGGACTACGCGGCCCAGGGGCCGACAAGCCACGTGCAAAGCCATGGTCTGGCCACGCAAATGAATTGTAACTGACTAACGGTCAATTGATAGACACAACAGTAGTTTATGCAATTAGTTTACAATGTTAAGCTTTATTGCATGAGTACATGTTTTTAAAACGAGCGACGTTGGGAGCGAGGTTTCAAATTTCTACAAATACAATAAAGCAGCATTATAAACAAGTTGCATACGCTATTTTTTTGCGTGACAGCATTATAAATTTCTAAGAGAATCAAGCTCAATTTTGCCAAAGAACTTTCTTGTGATGTCTCAGGGACTTGACATCCGTGCGAAACAACGGTGGTCGGCTGTTCCGTTCACCTCTACATCCCCCCGATTCTCTCGCTGCGATTGGCTGAATGTGTGATGACGCAATCATTCGCGCCATAAAATCTAATACATCATTTGTGCCGTAAAACGCCCGATTATGAACTATTTCTTGCAACAAGAAAAGGTCGTTTATAATGCTGGAATACAAAAAGTATTAAAACACCAGTGGTAATAACGCCTAGGAGAAGAGAAATGAGAGCAAAAGTACGCTGAAAACAGAATAACCCTATTCACAGAAACTCAGACGGAACCCGCGGGAGAGCAAGAGCAGATATTGCGCTCAGTGACTTCCTAACGTCAATCCAGGATGGATGTACAGAACTGATTTCAAGTGATCATTACTAACTAATGAAGGAGAGCATCAATCAAAAATATTAATTTATCATCCGGGGAGCCTTTTTCTTCTTGGACAAAGTACAACATTTTCAAAAAATATTTTAATTTTCACATAAGAACAACACGTTGTTTCGCGTAATGTTTATATGCATCATCAGGTATGAACAAATTTTATATATTTATACTGATATTCATCGGCGAAAATAAATTTGGATGAATGGAAGGTGACTTCATATAAATGGCTCCAATCATCTCTACATATTTTCGCCCATGGATATCAACACATCATATATTATTACGAGTGTTATATATAATAATAAATATATTATTTATAAATATTATTATTGAAATTAATAAGACGAAATAACTTTGAAATTACATTTATGAAGCAGAGTGAAATAAATGTAACGTATTTGCCACTATACTACAGCATGCAAATAAGTTTCCAGAGTCATAAAAATAAAGACTTTTTTAACGAAATTAGATGTAAAACGTTTTAGTGACAATCGAAGGCAAAATTGATGCTCTTTGAGCACTCTGAAATTTAATAATTAATTTTCAGAAGATAGAAAAAAATATTCAAATAATGTTATTTTTATGACATTTAATTATTAAACATATTTCAAAAATAAATAATTCTCAAATTCGATTGTTTAAAGAATTGAGATACAACAATTATTTACAAAGTCACACAGACTTGTAAGAATAGCTAGATTGTTTACGTTACTTATAAAAATGTTTTTAGTGAACGAATAAACTGTTTAGGACTATGTGACGAAGGAACTGAGTCAGGAATTTTGAAACAAATATGCCGAAGACAATTGTCTTCGAATTGCGATTGTTTTTTTAAGGGAAAATTGGTGTTAACATCCAAGTATATACTTTTGGGAACATTCGCAATATGCCATGGGGCTTACTGGTTGCTCGTGTTGGTTCAGGTCGCCCCAGAGCTACTTTGCTCCATATACGGCCACATATACCGTTTTATATGGTCGTGGCTATTTTATGGAAAGTGGCGCGCAGAGTACTACTTTGCCGTACGTGGTTCGCTAAGTGCAGCCTTTCAGCCAATAAACTGTAAACGGAAGTAGTATTTTTCATGCATGCTGAAAACAGTTATTGTAACTCCATGTTCCAACAATCCGTGGTTGAATTTTTTTTTATATTTGAAATAAAAATGGACATGTTTTTTGAAAAAAAATGACAATATTATTCTTTTATGACGTATCAGTGTTTTGGGAAAACAGCTTTCAACTCACCATAGACAACATTCTCTTTGATCCGCATTGAGACCGCAGTCCTTTCTCGCAAAAAAAGAGAGACAAAGATAATCCTCTTACGAAGCATCCGCATTGCAGGTCAAGTGGGAGAGGATTAGAAGCAAACGAAAAAGGGTATTTATGGCTTGTTTTGTCGGTACACCCTCCGTTAATCCTGATTAACAGCTTCTGTGCAGGTAAAATATGCAGGAGGATATTTAAATGGAAATATTAAACAACTTACGCAGACTACCAGACTTAGTATGCATTTTGTCAACAGATTTCGGAAGGTTTGAAGTATTTTGAAAAAAAAAAGATCTAAACCCATCTAATCTATTCTCATAATATTCACCATATAATGTTTGTTCTCAAATTCCAATTCAAATTTTTGATTGCTTATTTATGATAATTATTCTTATAACAATTGATTGCGGTAGATGATGCTTTTCTAAGATGTTGCATTTTTTTTGTTCACGATTTATGAGTCATCTTTCCCTTGTAAAGTTATGTTATTTGGTTCAAAAATGTTTCTTTAAGGATGAGACTTTTTAAACGTTTTTGTAGTGAGAAAACGAACACCTGTTGCAGAACCTCTATTAAATTTTTGGTATCTTTTTGGGTGGCATTGTTGTGGGGTTTCTCAGGTACGCAAAGCCACCGCTATCATTCATATAATTTAGTAAAATAAATGTTCCATGTTGCATTTTCTGAACCCAAATTTGATTGAAATTCGAAGTACGATAATAATTATAATTTATTTTGTTTTATTGGACTTATAATTAATTAAGTGTTGTAAATAATAAGAAATTTTTGTAGCAACTACTTTAAATTTCGGAAATTTTTAAATTATAATTTTGTTTGGACTCAAAATATGTTGATAAATCAATTGAATAAAATGGCGATGCCTTAGATAAAATCAGTTTAGCACATTCTGCTGCTTTAGAGAAGTCAGTTCAATTTTTTATTACTATTTCCACCATTCATTGAAATTTTAAAGTTTTATAGAGAGTAAAATGTATTTAAAATAATAACATAAAGGAATGCGCTGTATTTCAGGACCATCTGTAGTAGAATCCATCTTGTTGTTCATGGGTTTTGGCCCATAAATGGAGACAATGTTATCTCCGTTTGCCAACGTTTCAGTTTTATTTCTCCATTCTCCACATTAACAACACGTTTTGAAACAATGTATAAACCCTAATTACACTTCCAGCATACTTGTAAATAATTAGTGTCTATATACTTTTTCTCACCGTGTTGTTAATGAATTCAGTCCTGATGATGGAGAAATAAAACTGACGTGGCAAACGGAGATAACATTGTCAACATAAAGGAATCCATAGGTTCTATATTTCTTCGAGATAAGCAATTCGAGAGAATTTAAAACTCTTTTTACCTCTCTTCAAACATTGAATCGTCCCTGCGAAGCGATAAGACAGCGCTTTCTTTCATTGGACGCAGACGATGGCCTGGAAGCTTTGCCTCAGGCCCAGGCGGGGGGGGGGGTTGGGGTGGAGAGGGCTGGGCGGTTCAGAGATGGGATGGAGCGGGAAGGCGGGTGGTAAAGGGCGAGGTGAAATGGAGAGGGCAAGGACTTACGACAAAGGACGGGATGGAAGGAGCGGGAAGAGAAGGAAACGGCCGGAGAAACGTGGGTAGGCGAAGGAAGGATAGATATGGGAGGGAGAGGGATGGAGAGTGTAGGAGAAGGCCGGAAAGGGAAGCCGGGGGGAGGGAAGGGGTTGAGCCGGCCGGCCGCCGGCTGACTTATTCAGGCGCTGTGTCGCTCGGAGGCGCAACACGCGTCCTCTGCATTTTGCAGCGTCCTCCCCCTCTCCTCCCCCTCCCCCCTCCCCCTTCCACGTCGCTCAGAGCCACTGACTGACACCCGCGGTTGCCTCGGCGCGCGCCGCTCCGCTCGCCAATCCACGTCAGCGCTCGCGCAAACACCACACAATGGGCACGGCATAGACACTTTTGTGTAATAAAACATCCAGTGGCGTAGCGTTAGGGGACGCTAAGATGCTGAGCATCCCCACGTGAAATATTAATCAAAGAAGCCTAAATATTGTATTGATAATATTCCAAGTGAGTGAAACACATTCAGCGAAACACGTTTTGTATTAATTTTAAAGTGATTTCCTAAGATTGAATTTCGCGCGTTTGTACAAGCTGGCCTCTGATTGCTTGGACGCTAAAATGCTTCTAGCATCTGCCGCGAGATTGCGACGAGCAATGACGCATGCGCAGACAGCGAGGTTCTTCCCTTCCCTCTTCACCCTTGCCCCAGGATTCTCGAGTCCCGAAAAGCTAGCATCCGGGCAGCATACGGCTGGTGAGAAAGGCTTATTGCTCGTTTGTGCACGAGAGCGCAGCACACATGAGGTTGTCAGAGAAATATTTTTCTTTCTCACTCGTGATTCCGTGCTTGGTCATGAGCACAAACAGTAGATATAGTGCTTGCCTACAAATGTTCAATTGATATCTAAGAAGTTGAATTCTGACTTATATTAAATTTTATTTTGATTTCAAATGTATCAGTTCACAAGTGATCTCATTGTCAAACGCGCGTGAGAACTAAAGCGGAGCTATTTCATAATTCTCTCTCAAGAAGTCTCGTGACATAAATCTGTTGAAGTAGTGTAATATTTGTTTCGATAACCTAGACTCTGGAGAACATTAAGAATCATGATGTTTTCAGTTCGCATTATTGTTGAGCATCCCCAAACGCACGAGACACGCTACGCCACTGATTGTTACATCAATTATACGTTATAATAAACAATGCAATGAGCACTATCCGTTGGAAAGTTTGGAAGAAAAAAAATTGGAGATGTTTTTGAGAAAATGGCGTTTGAGCTGACTCATGCGGTTCCTTTGCACGGTTTTAAGATGGCGGTCCGCGCTGCGCGGTGGCTCACTGAAGATCAAAGGAGCAGCACTCTACTTTCCTTTCTGTGTAGTATCTATTCCAGGCGGGGACCATGCTCGATGACCGCTTTCATTAACTGCGTTTCTGTCGAAGATAATGGGAAAGCTTTCGTCACACCCACTGTGCTTCATAATGGAAACGTAGTTTTTTCGAAGAAAAACAAACAACAAGGACATTGTATAAAAATGTACAAATAATCAGGATATAAGTCGTCATTTAAAGCAAATAGTAAAGAGAAATAGCAAATTTAATATCTCATGATTTCAGAAAAAGTAACAATGTTTATGGAAGAGTACAGGCTTTCTGGACGCTTATGTCATTTTGTAATAATTATGTTGTTAGAAATTACTAATATTTCTACCGATCTCATATCTGTTTATCTTAATTGATTGATTCACATAACATTATTTCTAAGAGGTTCTAAGATCTATATCAAAAGGAAAACTGACTTGTTATGCACTTACACTCAATTATTTAAACTGATCGATGTCTATTTTATTCATCTGAAAACTACAAAATTCATTCCCATTATAACACTGCCCGAAATATGCATCCCCAGAATTTGAGTCCTTTAATTACATGCTAACTTTTCCTCAAAAAATGTATAGAAAACGTGTAGGAAAGATTTTTTAGAGGACATTTATATAAAATAAATGATATCGTTTCTGTATTGTTGTTACTGTATTATTGTTTTGAAATTAATATTATTACTTTGGGCAAAAGAAAATAATTTTTTCATTTTATGAATTTTGTGAACCTTTCTTTATAATAAATATTCTTCATTAGACAAGATCACAGAAGATTATTCATTATATCAAACATATCCACCTATGTTTCGCTTCACTGAATATTTGGATTTAATCACAAATTAATATTATTGACTCAGTATCCACTGTTATATGTTAATATAATACATTGTCTTGTGACGCTTATTTAATTAAATCAAGAATAACATTTCCAGTTTGAATATTTAGGGTAAAATTTTTCGAATAATTCAGAACATTTAAAAATTAAATAGTTTCTATGGAAGGGAAGACGTATTATTAAAATGAATGTTAATTCTTGTGCGATAGGAACAAACAATAAGCCAAGTTGGAAGAAAACAAGAAAACCAAATGAAATAGTGTAATTCCATGAAAATCTCAAGTTCTAGCTTTTGGATGATTACCTCCCTATTACGTGTTCAAAAATTATAAATTCAGAGAAACAGAGAGCTGCACTGATCATATTTACTCGCATTTGCAGAACAGAGGAAAGGGGCGAACTGGGAAGCCCTACTAATGATGGCAGATAAGGTTTCTCGAAAAAACAGGATTAGTCCAAAATTGAGAAAATGAGAGTTAATGACGCCATATTGTAGTGTGACTTATACTCATTAGAGGATAATATCCACTCGGCCCCAAATGCATTAGTTTCAAATAAAACGAGCAGAGAAAAATAGGTGGGTTAGGAAGGTGGATGATTTTTTCTCATTTCCCCCAAATTGGAATTTTTCACTAATCCAGTTTTCCCAAAAAGCCCTTCAATTTTGAAACGAAACGAAAAATGAAAATTGATATCAAATGTTTTAGTACCGTTTGTCCTACTTCCTTGGTAAACAGGAAGAGTCGTGCCAAGAGTCCTTCCGTGCCTTCCATGGCGTTTCTTACATACAATAACAGACTATTCATTAAGCGAAGGGGCTGCTTTACGAAATTGTACGACAACATTGTATTAGTAAGGTGGAAGTATCTCTATTTCTCTCTTGACTCATTCCGAGTGACAGAGCAGCATCTGCAGGGTCTTGGGGCCTCCCAGCTTCTCAACCGCATCTAGAATCTCCCGCGCATGACGGAGCGTGAGGGACAACTATCCGGCCTCGGGGAGGATGGGGGAAGGAGGATTGGGCGTTTTATGAAATGCTGCTCCTGCATCCGCCATCCCCTGGTGCTGGCTCGCCGAAAGTGATGACGGGAATCATGGATATTACCGAGCACGGTACTCTATAAACACACTCGACGTGGCAGGCTCCACAAACGCACTGTTCGCCATGCCAAGCACATTTCTGACACTCCGCTGAGCGCGGTCGAACCTGCAGTTTTCCATTCACGGGCACTTCCGGTCGTTACATGGCCCCAACGGTCGCGGTTATCAGGGATGGTTAGTGGGTTTGTTGCATAATCAGTTACGTTACGAAGTTTTTTCAAACTCCTCACAACAAAAAATCAAGTTACTTAGTTATATCACCAAGTACTTAATGCCAATACGACGATTATCCAATAGATACCGGTGAAAAGAAATACTTACATTACGTTGACGTCGACCTGAGCCAACTGCACCATTTCTGACAAAAGTAACACCGACGACGAATCCTCATATTCACCGGAGTCGATGTGGCAACACGCACAGAGTTGTCGAATATCTTCAGCAGACGATTGATTCATTGTTTCCGGACAGGTCGGTCCAGTCACTGTAGTGAATCTTTTTATCCCTGGAGGTGGCGATGATTTTTCTCAGTGGGCTGGCAAGATCCGGCTCCGACTTACATGTTGGCTTGTGGGAGATTTCCACAACCAGGTGTCTCCCACCAGCGGGGCACTACTCCAGCCGGGACAATCTCTAAGCCCCCGACCGGTCTCCCGGCATGTGTGGTAATGTAGTGCATGTTAGTGTAAGTGTGCGTGTAAGGGGTGATGATAGAACAAGGAAGAGAAAGGAAGATATGCCGGGCCCGCTCCGGCTTTCGCGTTGTATTGATCAGAGAAAAGTTGGGAGTCAGTAGAAATAATGGCACTGAGCTAAGGTAAAGAAGCCAGTTTCAGAAGATGAGATGTCGGCGGATGAAAAGTTTGTCTTCGCGAAGCCAATAGCGCGAAAAGAAGACGGTCATTTCAGAATTGTGGAGCTTTTTCAGCTTCTGCCAAAACATTAGTTTTTTCAACTAATATACTTTCGCGCATAGCGCGAAGGTGAATATGGAAAGAGTTCAGCCACGTTTTCAGCAGCAGAAAACTGCAGACAAGCGTCTAGCACGATACACATTCCGTTACGTTAAGGAAGGTCATCTGATGCTTCTAGGTAAATATTTGGGGAAAATGGTGTTTTAATGCCGAAAAATAATTCTAATTGTATGTCCGACGCTCGTTTTGCAGATACCGATTCTTGCACTGTCATCTCAATATTTATTAGTTGATGATGTATCCGTTCTCCGAAGCGAAGCTTTGTGGAACGCACCATTCCTTTGTGCTTCTCAAGGGCCTCTTCATTTCGTTCGGTTCCCTCACTAACTCGCTAGACGAAGATTCCGGGGCAGCGACGTCATCTCGGGGGACCGAGCGGCCCTCGAGTGCTTCCGATTGCGCCGAGCGGCAGCACTGAGGGCGCTGGGGGGGGGTGAGGACCCCGAGCACTCAGACACGCGAGGATCGCGCGGCGCAGACCTCGCCACCACCAGGGCGGCGCTACTCGCTCATCTGACGCGCTATTCACCTGCAATGATGCTGGCTTTGGTTGTAAGTGATTTCGGGCACGCCAACTGCTAACTTCGTGAGTCCTCTAAGAGCAGAGCGTGTTTTTCGTCGGGAGGTGAGGTGACATTCCTCCGCTGGAAGGCGAGATCCGGAGCAGACCTACCATCGCCTAACGGGAATTTCCCACAACCAGGTATCTCCCACTAGCAGGGCACCGCCCCAGCCGGGGCAAGCTCTAAGCTCCCGACCGGTCTCCCGTCATCAGTGGTAGTGTAGTGCACGTTAGTGTAAGTGTGCGTGTGTAAGGGGGTGAGGACAGGACAAGGAAAAGGAAGAAACGATCGCGCGCGGTCCGTGGCCCGTTTGTTAGGGTACTGCTCCGGCGTTCGCATGGTGTTGGTCGGAGAAACCACGAAAAACTATACCAATCAGAGCAGCCGACCGCTAGAATTGTCCTCCAGACAGCGACTGAATTCGACCTAGCTGAGATGGTAGTGTGGGAAATCCTGTCGCCGTGGAGAGTGGAGTCCTAAGACCTCCCGGCCAGAGGCACTGCAGTGACATCAGGTTGATGCACTGAGCCACTTCTCCCGGCACACTGTTGGAGGCTGTGAGCTGGCGAGGGGGACGGTTCGGAGGAAGGCCGCGTTTCCGCGCATCCAGAAGAGGCGGACGGCGCCTTAGAAGGTGGAGATGGCCTGAACCGCAGGGGCCTATTTTGGGGTCAGTAAAATCTTTACTGAAATAAACCGGGTTGGGTGGTTCAGAATTTTGGTGCGGGCCAACGACCGTTTGCTTTACACCAACCTCTCCTTCCGAATTGACCATAGGTATATAAAGCACGGTTTTAAATGTAGATTCAAACCGACGCAAGTCGTGAATACATCCTGGCCAAAAGTGTACTTTGACTTATCGATCTCAACTAAATCAACATCTTGCAAACAGAAATTTTAAAATATTGCTTGTGTGTTTCATTTTGGATGTCTCCATTTATTGAAGAATTAAAAATTGCAAGTATGAGTTGACCAGAAATTTGATTACATGTATGCAAAAAGAGACATTTGATGGTTAAATATTTAGAACATATTTTCTATTTGAATATACTTTTTGCTTATTGCTACTAATATTTTATATTTACATTCGAATTTAAACGTATATTTATTAATTCTTTCTGTATTGTTACATCCTTTTCTGAAATTTATTCAGCGTCGCATTTCGTATAATGGATTGAGAAAACACGTGCACAACGCTGTCGAGAAGTGTTCGGGAGCAAACCCAAGTTCTTTCATCAGGATGACCAACGAATTTCATGATTATACCTAATTATTTTTGACCCCGCAGCACGTGAATAAGAGATAATTTATTGTTTACCGGCATATCGAGGACATGCTTTCACCGCATGCGTTTCCCTTTGAGTTCTTGTCCCCGTCAGTACAATAAAGCAAGCCATTAAAATGCATTAAAGATCCCATACACCTTCGTGATTTTACGATTCTACTTGATATATAACAAACCGAAAGACACAATTGCCTGTTTATTTCGGTTTTACTTGTTAAATAGCTATCGCACGATTTTCCTCAGAAGCATATCGGATGTTTCTGCAACTTCTTATACCTGCACACGGTACTACAGCGGGTACGGCGTATTAAATGAACATTAATGAGTAACTTGTACTGCAGAAAATGAATGTTGAAGCCTAGTTCAGCAGTTTATTGAAAACATTACGTTATCACGCTGTGGCCAAAAGCCACCTTTCATTGCATCAGTAGCTGAACAGACCACTTTTTCTTACCAAACGAGTACAATTTACAACCTGGATATTATACAGAGATAGGAAATGACCTTTGTGGAAGGATCACGCGACTTCGATCTCTTCTCTGTGATAGTGAACAAGAAGAACAGGAACACATTTTTAGGCAAATGAAATAGAATCTTCACGGGAGTGGGTTGGAGAGAGTGACTTTACCTCCCAACAATTCTAAAAAATTGCTAAACCTCTCCACTCTGTGGTCTCATAATATTTGGCAGTACGCACAGACCCAGAGTAAATAACTAATTTTTTTAAAATAAAATTTTCCAAATATTTACTAAATTAAAATTAAGTTGTGTTCATCTAATCTCAGCAGATCGTAAATTAATAGGGTATATTTAACCAAGAACGTTCATTGGAATCATTTTACGACAATAGTTTTACATTAAAATCTACTTCTTCTTGTTACAAAATGTTTAAACGAAATTGTGGCACAAGGCACAACGTGTGGAACACGAGTGAAAACTGGTTGTATTCACTAGCGAAAAAGAGGCAGCGTATGTGAAAGCAGAATTCGAGAAGACTCATTTTCGATAATGAATGAAATTATTTACTCTCGAGTGTTGTTTTATCTTTCTACCACTGTACAAACGGTAGGAAAAACGCTAAAATAAAATACCTACATATTTCAGGTTTCTGCTTAAACAGAACACTTCTCTGATTATTTTTATCATTTTCCAATGCGTACATTTTAATTTATTTCGTTGCTCATGGACACAAAAAACTATATTTTAATCTCAAGTGAAATGAAAAACTAATTCCTCGTGAAAATATTATTTTACTGTTAATAAAATTTCGTCTGTCGAAATGTGTCGATTTGTTGATGTTACTCACAACAGTAGCGGTCAGGCCTTGTTAAAACACTGGGTTTCAAATCGTAATATTAAAATGCAGTAAAGGTCCAGGAAGCTAAGTGTTGAGCTCTTGCCATGAGCTTTCATGGACTGCATTTGCTTTATGCGACCATCATCTTTTGCGAACATTTAAAAGAAAGATTTGAATTTTCCACTTCAGTAAACGAAAAAAACAATCGAATATGATACAATTGACTATTTCAATCGTTAGAGTAGTTTTAAAGATGCTGAAAATCTACTTTAAATAATAAAAGTATTTAGTATCTTTAAAAATTAAGTTTAAAATAAAAATAATCAAATTATATTTTTTCAAAGATCATAATTTTTCCATTTAAATAAACATGGGAAAGTAACTTGAGATATTTCAATGGCTGATACGACAAGTTGCCAACTGCCTTAGTGTCGAATGGTCATAATTTATTGTTTTGTGTTGCCAGAACGGAAAAATGTAAGCACAGTGTGTAAAAAACAATTAAGGTATTCAAATGTCAGATATTCAGTATTTGGCTATCTTTACTCCATTTTGAAAGTTCATAAGTTAATTCCTCTGATACGATCAAATTCCAAAACTAAATGTGGATTTCCACAAAAAGAACAATCATGTATTGACTCAAAGAGAAAACATTGCAATATCAATGTGACATATCCTCGTTATGATTTTTTTTACTTTTAGTGGACAATATTATTTTGAAGAACAATATTATAACTTTTTTGCTTTTAACTAAAAAATTGTGTATTCTTGGTGAAAGATGATCTAATACAAAAATAAATAACATTCAAGTTTCTATAAATCTATTAATTGCATTGCACTGAAATATATTAATATTCACTTCACTCTCATATTCATTGCATTGAAGAAATGCGAAAATTACAGCAGAATGGCTAGATGATATAAATAGAAGAAAAAAGAGTAATACATAACGAAATACACTTTTTTGAAAATATTACATACACCAATTATAAAAAATTCGATATTGTAAACCACCATAAACATAAGTGTAGATCTTACTAACATGGAAGAACTTTGGCGCCGATTGGAATCGTGTGCTTTCTAGCGGCCAATGGGAGAACTGGGTTTCCGCGTTTCATGGCGCATTCTAGTGGTCATTGAACGAAGCAGGGCTTTAAAGATTTCTGGCGCTTTCCGCTTCGTGAGCCGACGCAAGAGCAAGGCATCGAATGCATCGCATCTCCTGTCGACCACTTTCATCACGGGGCCCAAGGACAATGATTAATGTTTGCACTTCAAAGAGAGCATGGGGGGAGTCAGAAAAGATGACCAGTACGTTGCATGTTGAACACTTTTTGATACATTTTATTAGTAAGGCTTATAGGCGACAGCTTTGAACGTCCTTGAACTAATTGTTATTAATGTAGAAATTATTACAGACTAAACATTAAATAATAACCCGTAATTGACTCAATATTAATAAATCAAATTCCGTTACTCCTAAATGAATATTGATTATGCTTACATTTATTTAAAAACGTAGTTGCTATTTTTGATGTAGGGTCTGCGGACCATCAATAATATGTTTGGAAAATGACGAAACACGAATTATTGACAGAAAACATTCGCATGCTAGGCAATGCTGAGAAAGCTGAGCAGTGGTCTTGAGCTCTGACGTGAGTGGCAAGCCGTCACTGAGCTCGCAGTGATGTCCATGTTGCCATGTATTGTGCGCGTGAAGTGTTAACACGGTAATGCATATTGTGTTGAGATTTCTGTGCCGTTCGAGTGATTGATACGATTACTACGTATTTGTGGGCTTTACGTTTACTATACAAACATAACTAAGCTTTAAGTACGTGATTAAGATGAAAAAAATATACCGCTATAGACGAGTGACTGTTTTTAATGCATTTTTACCAGCGAGACTTAACGCAAAGCGGATTAAACACATCTATCTATTTACAACATGTGTTCGGGATTCTCAGCTCTTCCACATCGCGCAAAACTTTTTGTGGCCTATTTTTATCGCTGCCCGCGCTTTGTCGTTCGTCATAAGCCAAGTGCAGCGGCGGCGGCGGCGGCGGCGGCACCACCACCGTGCTGCGCTCTGGCGGCGGCGGCGCTCGGTCAAAGCGCCCTAATGAACCGACGTGGCGCCAGCGCCAGCGCTGCGGGCGGCGGGGAGGGGAGGGGGCGGTGGAGGGCAGGTCGCGGACGCGGCCGCAGCGGCCGCGCCACCTGACACCGCGCATTGGCAGCGCTTCAAAGCGATATTCGCCACAACGCTTTCGCCTCTGCGCTTCGCCTCTGCGCTTTGCGTCCGCGCCCGGCGCTGCACACGCCAGCAAGGCGGAGGAGCGCTTCTGGATAAGATCGCACCACACGCAAAAATAGAACGCAAGACGACACGATTATGGTTTCGTAAAAACACGCAAGTAAACAAATATTTATTTGATTGAGAATTGATGGAAATATAAAATGGACTGAATAATTTTTGGGCCAAGAACATATGCCAAAGATGACGACTCGTTGATTCCACTAAGAGGGAGGCGTGTGAGGCCCCATGAAGGAATGTGGGTGAAGGTGTCCCGCGGAGTGGAAGTGCTGGCGTGGACGGGGCGAGGTGGGCGGCAGACGAGGCGGGGCGGGGAGGGGCGGGGAGGGGCGGGGAGGGGCGGGGAGGGGCGGGGAGGGGCGGGGAGGGGCGGGGAGGGGCGGGGAGGGGCGGGGAGGGGCGGGGAGGCGCGGGGAGGGGCGGGGCGGGGCGGGGTGAGGTGGGCGGCAGACGAGGCGGGGCGGGGCGGGGCGGGGAGAGGCGGGGCGAGGCGGGGCAGGGCGGGGCGGGGCGAGGCGGGGCGGGGCGGGGCGGGGCGAGGCGGGGCGGGGCGGGGCGGCCGGGCGCTGCGTGACCCAGCAGCGGCGGCTGCTCGGGCGGGGCTGGATCGATAGCGGCTCCTGGCGGAGGCTGCGCCGCGTTGCCGCCGCCGCCGCCTGGCGCCCGCTCATCGCCCATCGCCCACTGCCGCCCCCTGGCGCGCGCCAGGCGCATGATGAATGGCGCGGCGCCCCTCCCCTCCACGCCCCTCCACGGCGTGGACGCGCTTCCGCGAAGGCTCCACAGCCCTTCCACCCCCACCCTTCTCCCTGCCACCTCATCACCCGAGAGCACCAGCGCTCTGCCCGGGAGCCTCCACTCATGAAGCAAAGAGCGCCCGAACAATGCTTTCACACCACCACCTTAACAACTCTCTATACAAATAGGGACAAAATCACTAGTCACTATACTCTCTGAATCTGAGTCAGTGAAATTGTCGCTGGTTCAACCATTGGGAGCCGAAGTCACTGATATCTTCAGGCGAAATGTGTCGTTATGCTGGCAATCAGCGAATATGCGAATCTTTTCATAATGACCGCCAGCATTTCACTGGTCGTGAGTGGTAAAAGTCACTGCGCCACCATCGCTCACTGATCGTTCAGTCGTTCACGTGCTGCTGTTCTGATTCAAACAGCGAAGTTTCACTGATTCAAAAAGTGGACCAGATTTTCGCTGATTTGTTCGGTTCAATTCACTGATTGTCAGTGGCAGGGTTATAACTGACACCATCAGTGAATAGTCGCTGTCAATCAGTAGTTTTTCACTGATTCAGACTGAGAGAGTAGCAGACGGTAACTACAAGATTCCGTCCAAGATTCCTTCATTAATAGATCTTGTAAAATAAAAGCTACTATTACCCGAATAGGAACTCTGAAGGTACAGAACGCAAAAAATTATTAAAGTGATGGAATTGGTAGGGACAAGAACTGTGAGATAAGGAATCAAGTTTGCTGTGGATGGTAGCCGCCCGAGGAGCGAAAACGAAT
The DNA here is from genome assembly GCA_031308135.1 of Acheta domesticus. Taxonomy (NCBI): domain Eukaryota; kingdom Metazoa; phylum Arthropoda; class Insecta; order Orthoptera; family Gryllidae; genus Acheta; species Acheta domesticus. The sequence continues at coordinate 21,326,031 of JAHLJT010004567.1, read as the reverse complement.
GACAAGCGACTACAACCCAAACGCAACTGCTGACGCAACCGTCTCAGCGAAGGAGACAGCGTTGCAAACTCGTGCAGTCTAGATCAGAAAAATGTTCCAAATTTTATTTCATAGCAATCGTTTTTATTTAGTACAGGGGCTCCCAACCTTTTTCTTACATCGACCTCTTTTAAAAGAATGGTTTGCTTCATCTAACTTCTTTATTTTTTCTATAATATATAGCATACAAAATAATCACAATACGATTATTGCACATAGCTGACTGAAGGATAACAATTAGGCAAATAATATGAATAAAGTTTGAAAAATGGTTAGATATGTTTATTTATTTATTTGTACTATTACTATTTTTAAACTTAAAAAATTATATAAACAAATTTTCGAAAACAAAATAACATAATTGAGCTTAATTTTCATTTTATTAATGTAAACGATGAGAAATAGAAAACAAATTGTAATTTTGATTAGTTGTTTTGTAGATTTATCTAACAATAAGTAAGAATAATAATAAAATTCATTAACATTTTTTGCAATGAACATGACCTTAATCATCATTAAAGCGATCAGCCGTCGGTGCATATTCGGATAACGATCCCCAATTACCTCCTTAATTATCACTGACCCACTTTAAAATGTCATCGACCCTGGGAGTCGATACCGACCAAGTTGGGAAGCCCTGACTTAGTAGCACTATAAGCATTCGAACTTGTCGGGAAAGGAGCCTTCATTGTAACTGTTATTTGCATATTTTATCTCCTCCCATTACAACCGTTTCTGACTTCAACATTACCCAGCAAAAAAGCAGTAGCCTAACAAACAGGGCAATGACTACAGGCGATTTTTCCTTACTCTTTCTTGTCCTATACTCTCCCCTTAATCACACACATACACACATATACACACTTAGGCACCATATACCAGCACATATGTCGAGAGACCAGGCGAGAGCTTAGAGTTCATCCCATGTGGGGAAGTGCCGGAGTTCACCTCCTAACGGAGAACGAACACTGCCACTTCACGGGATAAAACATTCACTACACTAACGGGACTAATAATACCAGTTGACATGCCCAGCAACATCAACCAAGCAGCCAATCAGTCAATGACCTGAGTTTCTTCCACTAGGCCTTACCCGAGAAAGACTCTCTTCAATACAAATACAGATCTAAGATGTGGTTCCTTCGCCAACATTTCCACAGTAAAATGTAGCCGTTATTACCGCTTTGTGAGAAAGGAAAAGAAAAGTTGTGCTGCAGATGCAAGCTTGCGGGGCGTGGAGAGGCGGGGCGGGGCGGGGCGGGGCGGGGCGGGGCGGGGCGGGGCGGGGCGGGGCGGGGCGGGGCGGGGCGGGGCGGGGCGGGGCGGGGTGAGGCGAGGCGGGGCGAGGCGAGGCGAGGCGGGGCGAGGCGGGGCGGGGCGAGGCGGGGCGAGGCGGGGCGAGGCGGGGCGAGGTGAAGCGGGGCGGGGCGAGGCGGGGCGGGTCGGGGCGAGGCGGAGCAGGGCGAGGCGGGGCGAGGCGGGGCGGGGCGGGGCGGGGCGAGGCGGGGCCGGGCGGGGCGGGGCGGGGCGAGGCGGGGTGGGGGTGCGGGGCGGGGCGCGGGGCGTGGCGCTGGATCTGTGGCCCCCGGGGGAAATCGGGTGGCGGCGGCCTCTTACACTCTTTTGGCTCGCACCCCCCCCGCCCACGAAGTCTACATGAAGGAGATTCAACTCCGGTGTTGGAGGCATGGCGTGGAAATGGACGGGAAACGTCGGCAGCTACTTGAAAAATAATCAAACAAAACTAGACTCCTTTTACTTCAGCGACATCACGCGGTGGGTGAAGAAACTTACGAAGGCGACAGTTAATTTCATTCCCCGCGTGATGTCGCTGAAGCATGAGTCTTGATATGTTTTATTTTGCAAGTAGCTGCCGTCGTTTTCGGTACATACGCCTACCACCAGCGTTGAGTCTCCTTCCTCCAGACTTCGTGCCCCCCTCCCGCTGCGTCTGGATCAGATTAAGCCGCCACCATCCCAAGAGGCCGCCCACTCGCGGCGCCTGCAAACACCTTCCACGTGGGCGGCGGCCGGAGCACTGAAAAGCCACGCGCCTCACCTTACCCCTCAGGGGTGTCCGACTTCTCCTCAAGGGCCACAACTAAAGTGTTCAATATGATTGATGTTTCCGGGCGCGTCAACTACTTTGGTCATTATTCCCGTAAGTGCAGTTCGTGTTTTTTCGTTCGTGTCGACTAGCGTGGTTTTCCCCTCAACCAGATGTCTCCCATCAGCAGGGCATCGGCCCAGCCGGGACAAGCTAAGCTCCCGACCGGTCTCCCGTCATGAGTGGTAGTCTAGTGCATGTTAGTGTAAGTGTGTGTGTGTGTGTGTGTAAGAGGAGAGGATAGGACAGGACAAGGAAGAGGAAGGAAAGATCGCGCGCGGTCCGTGGCCCGTTTGTTAGGGTACTGACATTCGTCTGGTCGGCATTCGCCTGGTGTTGATCGGAGAAACCACGGAAAACTACCGATCAGAGCAGCCAGCCGCTAGAATTCTCCTCCAGACAGCGACTGAATTCGACCTAGCTGAAAAGATAGTGTCGCAAATCCTACCGCTGTCGGGACTCGAACCTAGGACCTCCAGGTCAGAGGGACTGCAGTGACATCAGGTTGATGCACTGAGCCATCTCTCCCGGTTGTTCAATATGGTTGCAGGCCATATTTACATCACTTGGGGAAATCCACACCTCACCTCCCCATATTGTGAATCTCAGCATGTTGCCCGGCTGCTCTGAAGCTTGTGTGTGTGTGTGTGTGTGTGTGTGTGTGTGTGTGTGTGTGTGTGTGGATGGAATCATGGGTGGTATCGGGCCATACGCAGCAAATCTTCTCGCCCGACCTGGATGCAAGGGACATTCACTTTTGACTAATCATTCTTGCGGGCCACAATAAATGGCACCTGCCTCACCAACTGGGTCGCCAACTGGACAGCCTTGGCCTCTCTCGTCCGAGTTTACAACTTCCACAAGTTTGCCTCTTCGTGGTTTCTACTGGACTCTAGCCATCGGTCCTCTTAACTTCATTATTTTCAAGAACTCTTGAAATTATTTTCTGCGTCTTATCTGCTTTCCGCCATTGGTTCAACCACACTTATATAGAAAAGGATTGATTCATTAATATAACTGATATTGTTCTGGGTGAAAGACTGAGAAAGATATCGATATACGAGTGCATCTACCAGCCATTCTACACAAAGTTCATTACCAAAAAATATCAAATACTCATTGGGGTAGCAACCTATTGGGTTGCTAGGCGGAGCCTACAAAAACAAATCTGGAACAAAGGCCTGTTTTCTTACAACTTATGTGTTGATTACACTAGGGAACAAAAAAAGGTTTTTTCCTACCTCCAGGATAAAGTAGGTGATTTCAAAGGAAATGATCACGCTCATTTCGAAAATCATTATAAAAAGATTCTATCACGCAAGGTTGAAAATATAAAAACATATTTAGTATTTGAAATAAACTAAATCCCATATTAATTCCCACATTGTCATTCCCGTTATATTACTTCAGAATTTTATCAGTGTGCTTCATATGAAATAAGAACAAGTTAAAAATGGAATATGAATATTCGTGCAATAATGTGCAGACATTAAAATGGTTGACATTCTCCACAATATTCGTAGAGCTAACGACAAGATTAGAGTTTTCCCTATAACCACAACCTAAGGTACGTTGTACAGGCCACACAACATTTGAAAGCAGCTCACAGTTTGTCCTGTTCACAAAAACGACAGCCGGAGTATAAAGAATAAGTAAGTTTTGTAATTTCATATATTTTTGTCCTTTGAAGTTTGGGAGTAAATCTTCCACAAACTCCTTCAACTTTTCGGGTTGATTCGCACACTTTCAACGCGAAATGACGATTTGCATTTTATCGAACCGATTCAATTCTTAAGATCATGTGGCGAATTTCACTTTATCAAAACCACAAAACTATAATAAATTAAGGTATTTGTGGCACACGCAAACCAGACTCGAACTTCACGCGCACTGCGGTTACATTTTCGCATAACACCGAGTGACTCAATATCTAACCACCCCAACAGTTGGATATTCGTATACTTGCGATCAGGTAAGAGGCTAAAAAATTCCTTTCGATGAGTGATGCGAAGTAGGAAATATGAGGGTGCACGTGACTTGATTTGAAAACATCTACTAAGACCACAAAGTCCTTCTCCTAATTGAGCGCGACTACCAGACGCGAGAATAAAGAAGGCAAACTTTTAATAAAGAAGGTAAAATACCCACGAAAGCCAAATTTTGTTGTGATCTCATGAAAGTGGCATAGATGAACTCAACAAATATTTTATTTTTAAATAGATTTTATGCGTATTTATTCTACATATCTTACAGAAGTAATTTAAATTATTTGCTTTAATAGCAAAATACGCTATGATACGGTATATTTAAAAATTGTGTCATGATACGACGCGTTTTCTTTGCGATATTCGTAACCTTCGTATAAAATTGAGTATGTTACGCACTCTACCATCCTGGAGGTAAAAATCTTGTTCCCTAGCGTTATTATTTTTCGAGAGGAATCTTCGAGCAGCTTCGTTTATATATAAGACTATCGTACAGAATATTGCCACATATGAGTCTGAAGTTGGGGAAATATCGAAAGGTAATGAGAATAAACTTACAGCAATGGAAATGGACTATTGTCGAAGAAGCTGTGGATTGATATTGTTAGACAAAGTAAGAAACGAAGAAATTAGAAGAAAAGCAGAAGTGACTTTCAACATTATTGATACCATTGAAATTAAAAGACTCAAATAGTATGGTCATTTAAACAGAATGGGTGAAGAACGATGGCCTCTAAAGGAATTGGAAACCAATATCACACAAGACGAGGAAGACCCAGAAGTACATGGAAGGAAGGAGTAGAGAAGGAAATGGACAGAAGAGGATTAACTGCAGAAGACAGTACTGACAGACTAGAATGGAAACTCGGATGCGAGAGACGAACAATGGCGTAAAATACTCGCAGTACTACTATTACTTCGTTTATTCTAAAGGCTGGTGTGGGCTTGTCTTTCAGTAGTCGTAGACACTATGTGGCGGTCCACCAAGACCCCAACACACACACACACACACACACACACACACACACACACACACACATACACACACATGCATACATACACCAATCCGAATTATTGAAAAGAACCTCCTACTGAAAAGTAAGGCTCTGAAAGGAATGCCAGAAAACAGTCCGTCACTAATTAGGGACAATTGGGGAGGTTCATATGCAGCTCGTTTAACTCACTATTTTGGAGAACACTGCTTCGTACATAGTGTGGAGATTGAGTCTTAGAAGTTTGCTAATGGACCACATTATTGTACCAAAACATCCGCCAATTGCTTCAACAACGTTGGAGATGTAAATCTGCTCCTCATTCTCTGCACTAAAACGTCTCATAACGGTTCAATTATGTTGAGTTCTGGCGACGGTGATGCTGTGTATGGGCGCATTATTATCTTGAAAAATGGCAGTTTGGCAATAATATGCTAGTCATTGTAAGCACTTTATTGTTAACTATGTCGAGATATTCATTTGCAGTAATCCGGCCAATGAGGGTAGTGATTTGACCAGCTGAATATCGCGATATAGCCGCCCAAACCTAAAGGAACCTCCCTTATGCGTGATTGTAGGAAGCATGCAATCCGGATCGTAGGCTTGTTTTCCGATCCTCCATACACTAGTAAGGCCGTTTATAGATAAATGATGATTTATCGGGCCATACCACATTATTCATGTCATCAAGTGCAAGCAATTTGTCGCAAACATTGATTCAACAAATGGAATAGTTCATTAAAAATCACTGAATGTAAATATGTAAATTAGGATTCTTATTTATTAAATATATATTTGATTAATTTACTACCTCTTAGGATTCTTTTTTGCGTTTTTGATTTTTAGATTCTATATAAATTTCTTTGTTTTTTCCATTTGTGTATCGTGTTTCTTTCATTTCAGCATTTTTTGTTGCGTTTTCACTGCTACAGTTAATTCAGAAGTTTTGTCAATTTTGGTTAATGATCGCATCACATGCAATTTTTTTAAAAATAATACATGCTGCATTCTTGCCAAAGTCCATAGAATACTGTATCTTCAATTTTTCTCTTCGACTTCCGAATCCTCTGGCCAGGATCATAGTTTCCGCACACATTAAAATGTGGATATCACGTGACATCCGAAAATCGCTTGGATGGCAATGACAAGCACGCATTCGCGCTTGGACCATCGGAACAACGAATTTCCCTTGAGTAATCAAAAACCCGAGAGGTGACGTACGTGAGCGCGTTGAAACGACAGAGAATGAAAGCGTATCGCGTTAACCGCACTCGGATGTCGTGGTTCGCTCGCACGCGTTGTAGTACCTCTGCTTGCTTATCAGCGCCGGGGAGGGCCAGCCGCTGTCACGGAAGATAAAATGGAAGTGCGGGGGACGAGGAGACTGACAAGCGCGGCCACCGCTCGTCCTTCGCCAGATGGCGCCACCACTTCTAATGAGAGGCGGCAGGCGCCTCGCCGCGCTCGCGGGCCAACACCGCTGCCAGCGCCCTCCAGCGGGGCGCTGACGACGAGCGAAGGCACCGAATGCCGACGGGCGCCACCTGTCGCTCTCCTGCGCGAGATGCAAGGAAAGACCTTCGCAGAGGTCGCAAGCGGAGATCGTCATGTCGTCATCGTGATGGAGTTTACTATCGTAAATATGAAACGTGCGCACTTGACCATTTATTTAGATTATAATGAAGGTCGTTCAATTAGGCGGTTCCCTTCTTCCCTACGTTTCTACTCAGCGTGTACCACTAGGAATATGCAGTCGGGAAAGTTTCGCATTCCTGCTACGACGCGAAGGGAGCTTCGCGGGTGAGCAATGTGTGGAGATCTCGCTTATGACCTGGAGTTGCCTAAATTTATTATCCCTAGTTGCCTCTTTGAGGCGATTTTTACATCAATTTGGAAGAAAACATTAGAGAATATGAAGAAATTGGTTTATTACATTATTATTAAAAATAAACGATAAAAACTGTTTCCAATAATTACGAGCTGCTATTGCAGAAATAATGAAATTGAGTGGTTGGCATTCAATCAAACCATCCAAAAATTTACACATCGCGGCCGTAAATAATATTATTTAGCAACGTTCGAAAACGGCAATAAAATTCTGAGGAGGATTAGAAGCAAACGAAACTATAAGAGCTCAAGAATTGAATCCATCACTAAATTCCAGATCGCTTTTAAGGTTAGTATCTTAAGAGGTGAGGACGGCCCGAAAAATATTGTATTATTTCATATTAAAGTAACTCATTTCCATTAAACAACACTGAATTACAAACCATCAGAAATAAAAGCATACATCAATTAAGTTTTCTCAAGCGCAAAAATAAGATTTCAAAAATGTGTTTTCATATTGTTCGTTATTTCCTCCGTGGCACGGAATACCGCGTGTTCTTCCGAAGTCAAGAAATTTCACCACTTAGGATATCCTTCTTGTAAGATAGATCTGCATTAGTATTCGCAAGTGCAAACATGTAATATACAGGGAAGCTCTCGGTGAAGCCGGTCTGCCGAAGCCTTTCGCCCATCCACATCTCGCCTGGATCAGTTCCCCCTCAATTTTCTGTCCCTCCTTTATTTCCCCCTATACCTCACCATTTCCTCTTCCTTTCCACTATTTTTTCCTTCATAGTCCATTTCGTTGGTATTTTCCTCTTCGCTCTTCATTTTGTTGATACTTTCCTCTTTGTTTTCCCTTTCGTCAGTGATCTCTTCCCTCTTCATTTCCTCGGCGCTTTTCTCCTCTCTCTCCGTTAGTGAATACTTTCTTCTATGATCTCCTTTCGTTGGCTGATTGATTGATTGTTCGTGAATCTGGGCGCGTCAACTATAGAGGGCATACATTCCGTAAGTATAGTGCGTGTTTTTTTCATCGGGAGGTGGCGGTGATCTTTCCCCGCTGGATGACGAGATCCGGCGCCGACCTGTCGACTAGCGGTTTTTTTTTCCTCAACCAGTTATCTCCCACCAGCGGGGCACCGCCCCAGCCGGAACAAACTAAGCTCCCGACCGGTATCCCGGCAAGTGTGGTAGTGTAGTGCATGTTAGTATGTGTGTGTGTAAAGGGTGAGGATAGAACAAGGAAGAAGGAAAGATCGATGCGTGGCCCATTTGTTAGGGTACTGCACCAGCTTTCGCCTGGTGTTGATCGGAGAAACCAAGGAAAATTACCGATCAGACCAGCCGGCCGCTAAAATTCTCGTCCACACAGCAAATTGAATTCCACTTTCCTCTGTAGCTAGTGTTGAGTATCCTGCCACCGTCGTGAGAGGAAGCCTAGGCGTCCGGTCATAAGGACTGCAGTGACATCTGCTGATGCACTGGGCCATCTCTGCCGGTCCTTTCGTTGGTGCTTTCCTCTTCGCTCTTTGCTTCGTCGGCGCTTTCCCGCACCTCTTCGTTTCGTCTGTGCTCCCCTTTTCATTCCTAACTTCGTCGGTCTTTGGTCTTCACTCTGAAATTTTTCAGAGTTAAGTTTCGATTTTCTCTGAGCGTGAATCGCCATCGCTAGCACGCGCTCTCTTGTGGCACGCGCTCTCTTGCGAGGCAGCTGGGACACAACACCAGTTTCCGTTATTTCTCGTCCATTGGTGGGCTGGAAACCGCATGAGCCTCAGGATGAGAATATAAGGGTAGACTCTCGCCGGCAGCTTGCCAGCGTACAAATATATCAATCTTTCATTCTTTCCTATGAAACAAACTCCAGAAAAGAAATTGAAATTTTGTGAAATCGACCTACGGAAGAAAATGCGGGGAAGACGGAAATACGCTTAAGAGATTAACCGTTTCCCCAAATGCATCGTAAGTGTTGACATTCCGCGGTGATTACTTGTAGTTTCGAAGTTGTACTTTCTATTTTTGAAAATTCCTTATCTGCTGTCGCTATACGTTACTGTGGTGCATAAACAGAAAAGCAATTTTAATTCAGGATGTCATTATTTGTATTATACCATTTGTATTATTAATCCTACTAGGGCAAGGCCCCTTGCGCAGGGCAAGGAGGCTTACATTGCAAAGTTGTTCCTCGAGGATGTTAAGATGTTACTGTTTATGAAATGCTGCTAACGTACTTGTCTACACATGCAAATCGTACATATTTACGGAATATGTAATACTTATGCAGTCCGGATAGTTGAAAAATTGTCTGAAAGATATTTTAAATTATTTTTTAAGTTTTAATTTCAATGAAGTGAGATCCGATTATGTGTGTGTGTGTTTGTGTATGAATAAACGGATGTTGATATATACAAGAGCGGTTAACTCCGACACCGTGTGACCGATCTCTGTGAAAGTTAGCACATCTATGTATTTTACCCCCAGAAGGTTTATGTGCTGTTAATTTTGTTTTAACCTCACTAGATGGCGCAGCAGAATAAAATTGCGCTTCATTTTAATTCAATTTCCATTCAAACTGCGCTCCACATGCGATTCATTGTTGCTGAGCGTTTCCGTGTGACGCAGGGCGAGGCCGAAGTCAGGACAGCGTCGCGCGTATGCAAGAGAGAGAGCGAGCGAGAGAGAGAGAGAGACACACACACACACAGACAGACACAGAGACGAAAAGAGAGTGACAGAGAAAAACAGAAAAAAGGGCAGAGAGGGTAAGAGAAAGAGAGAGAGAAAGAGAGAGAGAAAGAGAGAGAGAGAGAAAGAGAGAGAGAGAAAGAGAGAGAGAAAGAGAGAGAGAGAGAAAGAGAGAGAGAGAAAGAGAGAGAGAGAAAGAGAGAGAGAGAAAGAGAGAGAGAGAAAGAGAGAGAGAAAGAGAGAGAGAAAGAGAGAGATGAAAGAGAGAAAAAGAGAGAAAGAGAGAGTGAAAGAGAGAAAAGAGAGAAAGAGAGAAAAGAGAGAAAAAGAGAGAAAGAGAGAGAAAGAGAGAGAAAGAGAGAAAGAGAAAGAGAGAAAGAGAGAGGAAGAGAGAGAGAGAAAGAGAGAGGGAGAGACGGAAAGAGAAAGCTACTTTTTCGAAATACATCACAACGAACTTTAAAATAAAGTTATTTTAAAATGTTTTTTTAAATAAACATACATCTGCACAATTAACGAATTTTTGAATGACAGTAACAGAGAAAGTCGCTGCTCTATTGTACCAGTCTCGGTACCACTGTTTTTCCGTTCATGCTCTTCGTCAAATGTCAGGTTCTTTGACGGCATTTCCTCAAAAGCTGTCCTCGTTTCCGAAAGAATTTGGAGTTGCTTATCAGCACAGCAGAGCGCCCCCTGCAGGCCTGGATGCAGCGCTTCCTTGCCCTCGGAGGAATACTGCGTTGGAAACCGAAGACGACACAACTGTCCCAAGAAGACCTAGTGGTGCTACGCAATGGCACAGCCTTTCTCGTACCAATTACGCGTCTTATTCTCTTGAGGCTGAACTACTTATCTGGTTTCTCCCCCTCTTCCAAGCTGGTTTCTTTCGGCATGTAAATCATCTACCAACGCCACTCACTTGATTGATTGATTGTTTTAGGACACGTCAACTACATGATCATTATTTCCTCTATTGTAGTGAATACTTTATGTCTCGAGGTGGCGGTGTTCTTTCGGATGTTGAAATCCGGTGCCGACCTAAATATCCAGGAGGAAATCTTCAGAACTCTCTCCCAGCAGGTCACCGCCCCACCCAGAACTAGTTCGAAGTTTCCCATTCCTCGCCCGACATGGATAATAGTGTAATACGTGTATGTGTGTTTGTGTGTGCATGAGAGAGATGATAGAACGAGGAAGAGAAAGAAGAGATTGCGTGTGGTTGGTGGCCCGCACGTAATAGTTGTGGTCCACCGTACGCCAGGGTACCTCTTCAATATTCACCTGGTATTGATCGCAGACATCACGGACAACTACCAATCAGGGCAGCCCGCAGCTAGAATTCTGCTCCAGATAGCCGCTGAACTCAACCTAGCTATACAGAAAGTGTCGAATATCCTGCCACCGTCGGTCTCGAACCCGAGGCCATCCCGTGCAGAGTGGCTGCAGAGCGCGCAATGAGCTTTGAACGAAACACTCAAAGCTCCGCCGGGCTCATTCCACGGAAGAGACCTTCGCCCTCCCCGAATGTAGCATACTCGTTCATCTTTCTCGGACTTCCACTGCTCAATGGGATTGTTTGGCCCATTCTCAGCGCTTGCACTAGTTTGCTTCTGGTTGTGGAGGTCCATCCAGTTCCTCAGTCACACACTGCCAGGTCTAGAGATTTCGTACTACTTAAGTTTGTGTTTCTGTAAAGGAAATGTTGTATATATGTAGGTATGAAAGCATTTTTACAGCGTAAATGTTACAATAAAACTGTGAATGTATTTTTCTGGTGCACCTTGCGTTGTGTCTTGTTTGTGTGTTTTAATGTATAATGCATGTTTGTGCATTGTATTACTTTTTCAGAAATCTATTACCGGGTATTACACTAGATAGTTAAATATATCTATAAATCTATCTGTCTGTCTCTATATCTAAAGATTTCTGGTATAAAGGCAATACAGAAGATATTCGAAGTGCCGCCCAGGCCTACACGTTTTGAAACATTCATGCTTTACGTGGGAGAAGAACGCTGTCTCTCGACGCCCAGTCGCTTCACCGTGCTACTTGCAAATACGGTTAGGTTTTGAAAACATTTCTCAAAATTAACTAACTCTATAGAAAATACAGAATAGAATACTCGCAGCACGTATCAGTTAATTCAATAGTTAATTCATACAATATTGCTGTTTAATATTAACATTCTTATAATTTTAGTTCATGTAATATTTATATCGAGGAAATGATGTTTTATCAAAAATCACGTAGAATATTGTGTCTCATTTTCTCAATATTTCGGTTCGCTAATGGTAGAATTTAAAAGTTTTTAAGAACGTTATAAAAGAGGAAAACCTGGTTCTTAAATGCAAATTTCTTTTGAAAAATTTGGAGCCATTTTTGAGAAAATGTCGTTTGAGCATTTCTGAAAATGAACTTTCCTTTTCATTTTCACAGAAAAAGTTTTCCAGAATCTACTTCATTCACCTTATAAAGCATTTGTATTCACAAATTCAATAGCGCATAAAAACACCCGCAATGTAAATACAATACGCTAGAAATGCCTCTCCGTGGTGTGACCCTGCCGGTGAGAGTGCTAGGAAGAGAAATCACGTTGGAATTGGAAGGTCCAGGCTGGCGGAGGGGGGCTGAGGTCGTCCGAGGGGGGCGCAGCAGCAGCGGGGAGGAGGGGGTGACGGGACTGCGCGCACGCGACACTACATTGCGCTTTGCACTCTGCCCCTCAAGGCCCGTCTTCACGATGGAATATGTCACGCTATATCGCGTCTTTCTCAGTCGCGACGCTAGACATCGCATGATCAGCGACCGTATCAATGCGATTTCTAGCAGTACGACGGAGCAAGACACGAAATTCCGTGTGCTATTCCATGGTAGCCGAAGGGGGGTCGAGAGGCAGCGTTAGAAAAATCGCGCTCTAGCTCTTCTAAAATCGCGCGCGGCGGTGAAGCTGAGGAGGCGGGGGCGGTTGCACGCGCTGATTGGGGAGACATGAACGACGTGAGATTCGCATCAGAAACGTCTAATACGCGCTATTCTAGGAAGAAACGTAGAGAAAAAATGTGAAGCCAATTTTGAGTAGCGGAAGCGGGCGGAAATGGGGGTCACGGGGAAAAAGGAATCAGAGGTAAACTTTCGATACATTTTGTAAACAAAGCATATTGAAAGGTAAGAAACGTATGCTGCTACCTACCATTGGTCATGTTAACTAGAGCCAGTTGATCACCGCAGCCAAAGGAAGCTTACATCGACGATTATCGCGTTAATACCAGAAAAATGAGTGGTTGAAGTTAAAAAGGGCTGCTGTTAGACAATAAGGTCTTACTCGCATGAACTTAAAGATTTCTGGAAGAATTAAAATTTGTTGGAAGGGAAGTACTTCAGCAATTCATTTGACACCAGTTGCGAGTAATTTTAAACAATCTATAAAACTTGATGAGTAGTTACGATAAAAATGTGCTTGTAGGGTAATAATATAAACAATGTAACCGAAAGATAGCATTAAAACTGTGTAAAATAACGGTTGACTGTGGCTGTGTAAAAAACTGTTGACTGTGTAAACTGTTTGAATTTATTTATGGAGTTATATATTTGCCCATAGAAATATACGTTTTGCTGTAATATCTATATATTTTCACTTATTTTTATGTACTTTATGTATATGCACTTTATTCACTTAGGGCTAGGTTTTTTTATTTTTGTTGTTCACAAAAACTTGGATAGTAAATTTCAAAAGCAATGTTTCAAAAACAAGCCACACACAAAAACTACTAATAAGTAGAAGTAGATAACATTATAAACTCAGTATTGCTAACCATCTTAACTGGTTATCGATTGTTAGTAATTCCAAGAAAATTCAAAATATATTGTCTCTATAAAACAAGATTGGAATAAAAAATATTATTATTATTATTATTATTATTATTATTATTATTATTATTATTATTATGCTTCTCATTATCGTACAGTGACTACCATTGCCCGGAACAAAATAATTATTTGATCTTAATGAGTTTAAATGGTCCCCTGGTGCTATTTACACATGTAGAAAAAATAGTTGGACAGATGAGGAATTCATCGAATGACTCAAACACTAAAAGCCTTACTTGACCGAACGTCTTGAAAAAAGAACATCACTTTTTCGGTATCAGGGATCACAGAACGTGTACATACGTTAAAATATTGGAATCGTGTTTTTTGCAGCATTACATATCTTTCTCTTACACTTTGTACATACGTGCGTATTAAAATAAAAGAAAAAGAAGAAAGAAAAATAAGTAATATCGATATCATTTTTACAACAAAAATACTGAGTGTAGGATATTCTTGACGATTATCTTTAGTCACTTTGCAACATGCTCTGACGTGTGATTGCAATTAAAAGTTTTGAATTAACGATGCGCTCTGTCGGCCCTTCTCAGAACCCACAGGCGGCAATGGAGGAACTCGGAGAAACTTCCGGTTCCAAGTTTTAATGCAATACCTCGGCGCGATGAGACTTATCACATCACGGCCGCTCTAACTTCTCTCCAATTCAGGCGAACGTTACGAGTGAGAACAGAACAGAAGTTACACGATCGTTCATTCTCTTTGCACTCGAAGGAATGGATCGACTTCACAAGAGAAATTAATTGGCCAACTCAAGTTCAAGTCGAATGTGATAAAAAAAGTTGATTGTGAAGGGCTGAATTCTTTAATTGTTTTACTTTCTCTTTATTACTACGTAGTATAAAAGAGTTACGTCATACTACAGGAAACGTGCAAACTTTTTCGAGACGTTCCGTCGGTCTGTATTTTCTGCTATGTCGGTTAGTCTCTCCGAGTGTTCACCTGTACGTCAGTCTGTTTGCGAACACTACTAGCGACTCTTAACAGACATTTTAAAAATTTTCCCAAATGTACTTCCTGATATTTGCTTTATTTATTTGCTCGAATAAATCAAAGAGCGCTGATAAAAGTGGCGGTGGCCCGATTTTTAGCAAAACGTCCTAATTTTCGACAATTGCGTAATTTTAACACTTTTTGGTCTCTTATGAGTATTTTTCACAAAAGTTTGTGTCAAATCTTCTCAACTAAAAATATCAAAAATCCTTGTACTTTTGAATTGTAATGAGTTTAAAATCAATACAGCATCAAGAATTTTTATAACATAAGAAATAGAGTGGTTCTGACACATTTGATATAGCTTCGAGGTTCGCGTTCTGATCTGCCATCCTTGGCGCTCGGATTCAAAGTCCTAGCCTGACTAAATTTGTTTTCTTAACCCTTTTTGCAAGAATGGATAACAATACCCTGAACTGAATGGAAGAAAGCTATTTTTCATTTACACTTTTGTTTCTTCAAAATATTAATGGCCGTATTGTTTCAACTTCATACGACTGGTTCTGTTACGAATTTTTCAAGAGATGGTTGAAGTGTAAGAATGAAAGAAGTTGAAAATTGCATTTCACGGCTCATGTTGATCGGCGAAACCACGGAAAACTACCGACCAGAGCAGCCGGCCGGTAGAATTCTCCAAACGGGGGCTGACATCGACCTAGCTATGTATATAGTGTGAAAAATCCTGCCGGCGTTGTGGAGGGAAAGCTTGGACCCCCTCTCAGCTGCAGTAACACCAATTGATTTCTCGAGCCCTCCTGAGCCAATAAAAATACACAGGACTTACATTCGCAGTCAGCGGACTCCGACTAAAAGGGACATTCACAATTTTCCGTAAGAGTCGGTTCAATTTTCTGTAAGAGTCGGTTCAATTTTCTGTAATAGTCGGTTCAATTTCCCGTAAGAGTCGGTTCAATTTTCCGTAAGAGTCGGTTCAATTTTGTGTCAAAGTCAGTTCAATTTTTTTGTAGTAATTGACTCCGTCCGGCCGGCCGACTATCACGTTAGACACCTTCGGTCCACAAAGTTACGTTAGTTCACCTTCGGTCTTGATAAACGAGATCCCATTAAAACATGCCTTGATCTCCTGAAGACCATATTTTGCGGCTCCATAAAATTCTAAGAAATGTGTCTAAAAATGTGTTTCTGCGTTTTGAGCCAACTAAAATGCGTTTTGGGTGGCTTATGGCACCCACAAAGGTGATCAATAATTCATTCGATTTCACTCGACAAGTCAAATCGACAGGCTGACTCAATACCTAACAAGAAAACAAATTTCTACTGCGCTTACTTACCACAGTGGTGGCCTAGGATACTGGGCAACATTCAGGCAACGTGATGTTCAACCTGATATATTCTTACCAGAATTTTCAATATTATATACAGAATACCTTTTTCGGAAATTGTCCTATACACTAGTTATTAAAATTTAATTGATAAAATTAATTTTCAAAAATAGGTTATTGATCCAATCGAAAACATTTGGCGCTTGAAGTACAGCTTGCTTCATACTTAAGTATAATTCTTGTTTTAAATGAGAATTATAACCCAGGATGAGTTATTTTCATTATTTTGCTACGCTTTATTGCCAAAAAAATGCATCGTTAGTATACATCAGTTTGTCGATTCGTAGAAGTCCTTGTACTCAGCCCGTAGAGTTGGAGAGTGTAGTCATTAGTTCGTAATCGGTCCTTAATGGGAGGTCATGTAGCTTAACTAAATTAAATGTTACATCAAACAAAAATATGTTATATTAATTGAGAGTTTTTGCACAACTATATCGTATACGATATGAATCTGAATCTCTCCGCATGGACGAACTCAATTATTACGATAGAGTTGCTTCGAATCATTGCACTGTGAACGTTAAAGCCACGTGATCATGATATATGGAATTTGTGGCTAAGAATGGCGGCAGTGTATGCTGCTATCTCTTCATTCCCACGATTCAGCATCACCTGGGTGCATTCACGATGTGCCAGAGGCCGGACTTTTAGGGGCAAACATCTGCTAATTTAGGTGCAAAAAATATGAAAAATAGGTCCATGTTTAGATGCAAAAAATTAAAATTGGTTCATGTTTAGAGACAAATATATTAAATGGTTTTATACCCTAATATGGCAAATCTGCATGAAATGATGAAGGAAAACAGTTAATTTATTTACAATATATTTTTTAAAGCAAGTTCACATCGTCAATGTTATGGTTCTCTGGGCCATTAAAAGAAAGAAATTGTGTTGAATTACATTGTACACCTCAATGGTAAGGAAATAGAAATTTAAATGCTTATCTGTCAGAAAGGTTTTAAATTCCGAAAAAAATCTTTCTACGTCACTAACAACAGTAGGGCAAATTTGAGAGCAATCGTTTCTTTTAATGGCAAATCATTAGAACTTGTAAAATTTACAATATCTGGATTTTTGGTCATACGTTTTTATAAATTCTAGAAGCAAATCGTTGTAGACTAGTTTTTCTTGTGTGAAAATTTGCCAATATTCAGCAACCGGCAGTTGACCCTCCTCTAGTTGGATGATAGATGCACGGAAAAGGATTTGAAAGATTCTAACACGTGAAGTAAGATGTTTTTCGTCCATTGCTATTTCACAGCCACAAACATCACACTTCAACCAGAATCGTGTGATAGAATTGCATCTTCTACTGCTTAGCTATCTCTTTCAGTTTATGGCTATTTACCTCAATCATTTCCAGGAAAGTTTAATAAAAACAAAATATGAGATCTAAAGTGTACATAGACAAATGTTTTTTAGATACCTTTCCGTTACATTCACAACAGCAATGGACATTGAAAATAGTGAAAACGTCTGACCGGTCCTTACGTGAGTTTCGCGGACCTTCGCGAAGGGCCAAATTCCCTGAATTTGGGTACGGGGTAAAGGGATGGGGAGCGCGTGAGAACGATGGGCTGTGGCAGTATTGTCAAGGTCGATGCCATGAGCGGGAATCCGTGTCACGAGTGCCACGACGAAATCGCCCCTCCACGCAGTTCATTTTCCCGGTACGAGAGACAACGCAATTCCTATTGTAAAACGGCGGGGTTACTGATAGTTTCCTTTCCCGACTCCAGTTGCGTAGAGAATTTCGTGGCATGCTACGCTGCCACGACGCATACCACTGTCACCACACAGGATTTGACGACCTTGGATTAGAAGACCTTGACACCACATAGGATTTGTTTGAAAGATGTCCTTGAGTTACCGATGGTCTGTTGTAAATGCGATCGAGCTCTTAGTTGATGCATCGGTTGAGAAAACATTCGATTGCCACCAGGAGTGCGCAAAAGTTAGACGTAGAATAGCAACATATGAAATACCTCGCAACTCAACGGTGTTCATTTCAAAGCACCTTTGGCATTGGGTAGATATCCGGTAGGAAGACTGCTCTGTCCCGATAACTGGTAATGAACGACAATGGTTCTCCTTGGCTTTTGTACTTCTGAGATTAAAAATAGAGGCAGGTTTCATGGGGCAAAGTGTAGCTAAATAAAGTGCATGGCTTGCACAAACATTGTCTGATTTAACTTAAATATTGTATGTTCATATAATGTGCTTATTCATAAGTGTTTTTTTTGTGTGTGCGCAAAGATTGGGAAATATGAGCGAAATAGTGGCAGAGGTTTATTTAGGCGCAGTGGGGTGATTTAGGTGCCAATAAAGTTTCTAAATGCTTTCAATTGGGTTACATAACATATTAGAAACAAGAAGTGAAGGCTCTCAGAGCGCTTTCTCTGTAGGTGCAGCACTTAAAAATCCGGCCCTTCATATCGTTTTACGAAGTACGGTGCAAAAACTTCCTAGTATTCCTTTTATAACTCCACAACCGACTACCTTCGCGTTCCTGATTGGTTACTTTTGTAGAGAAAAGAACGTACCACTCGATCATGCATGTGTATTGTACTTAATGACGCCGTTGTCGCTCCACACAAGACGCCATACGAGCTAAATTTGAACAAAGCGCGTGGCGTTTAACCAGTTCGGCAGAAAGTTCTCGATTCTAGCAGGAGTGAGATAAATCACTCTGCCATAGTAGATAAAACTCCATCGAAGTGGGTGCTCATCAGAAGTTATAATGCGGGAAAATGCAGAAAGTTTTCAGTAGCTTGCCTGCAGTGCTTCTGTTTTCGTTTCCGGGGATCCAACAATGACGGAAAAAGTCTAGGCCAGTAAGGCAGAGGGATGCCGATACTCACTTGTCCACTTTGGCGTGACATTTCTTTCATTCCGCTCAGTTAGGTACATTTGCTAAATATACCTACATGTAATTCGTATAATAAACCATGTTTTCAATTGTACTCATCCCTAAATTTAATAAAACGTTTGGTTGAGCACTCCTTTTGCTTGTAGTGGTAAGAGTAGAATTGATCTTCGTTACTATTTTGTTAGCAATGCAGAAAAATTAAATCAGCAGTTCCTTTACCGCTGAAATTGATTTTCTATAACTCGGGAACAAAAAATTTTCTAATTTCTACTTTTATACAATAATAATTTTTCTAAATTCTTTTTCTAGGTTTTCAAATGTTCCTAATTTCGCTTTTTTTTAAAAAAGTGTTGGACTTCAAAAAAATGTGCGGATATAATCTCTTCTCCCATATGTCATATACAGTTTTACTGTTTTTTTTGACCAAATAAATAAATAAAAATAAATTTATCTAGGAATCGTGTGGTGTTGTTTAGAGAGAAAAGAAGTCATTACTGCTTCGCGCATTTGTCATGTGCGGAGATGGCGCGGCTGTAGAGCCACGCATCATGCAATCGGAGCTACATTGACCCTCGCACGCGACGTAAGCATAGTAAACAACTGAACTGACAAAACCAACAGACCCAACGGGCAGGCAGCGAGTGCGATTACCACAAATAGCTGAGCCCTTGCGCTTACATCTCACGAAAGGAAGAGCTGCAGAAATGTTACATCAGAAAAGTAGTGCATGTGCATTTTATGGTAAATCGAAAAAAAACACGAAAATGTTGTTTCATGTCGTTCAGTACTTACTCTCCAAAAGTTTTTACATGATGGAGGTTTACAAATTCTGAGACAATACAATTACTATTTTTTCTGAACAGAATTAAACATGTTGAAATGTAATTGAAATGCTTAATATTTACCAAGAAGTGTACATTACGTTGTTGTGAACTAAGTAAAAGACCCTTAACGTAAAAACGTAATCTAATACATGTAATTATAATCGGTGAATATTATTGATAACGGAATACATATTTTAGATGATTGTTGGACTTTCCGTCAGCTGCTTTCGATAAATTAAACGCAATTCTCACAACAAACGACAAAACAAGCAAACGACAGCTAAACGTTTTTTACGTCATTTACGTCATACCCCGAGTGGGGCACTACCTATCATATAAAACAAAAGTCACAAAATTTGGTCGAGTGGAAAGATCAAATTTCTTTTACAATGAAAACGTTTAATGTTGTAAAAACAAATGTAGACCTTCTAAGTTCAGAATGCAAGGGTGGAATACATGCAGTATTTGTATTTGATAACGTCACTTCTGTCCCTAAGCGCCGACTTCGCCTCTTTCGTGCTCTAAGACATTCCTTACATTCTGCAGCGGCTACGTCCCTGATAGAATTTACTTGATACCTTTAATTTACCTGATAATCGCCCTACTTCTTAAGAAGAGAAAGTATTGTAATCGTTCCCGAAAGTATTGTAATCGGAAAACGACGATTATTCGGCAGAAATACTATTGGGCTGGGCCCTGGTAGCAAAAAAAAGGGATACATCTTGTTCGTATGTATAGTGAATTACATCATCTAATACGTTGTGTAATTAGAATTCATGTTTTGTGGGCCCTTGATACCGAAAACTCGATATGAAGCAAAAAATCTGTCTGTCCGTTCGTACGTTTGTGATCAAAGCTAGCACCAAAATCATTCTGACCATTTTTTCAAACTGTTATTCCTCCAACAATAGGAACGAACGCGAGGTTTCGAAGAACTCTGAGTTTGAAACGGATATTTTGGAGGTAGAGAGAAGATAAGAGACTTTTGGTTTACACGAAAACTATTCTACAAAACTAGCTTTTTAAAAGGCGTCCTTTATAATTGTTTGACAAAGAGTAGTTTTCGCGTAATATGTTAAAATAATGAAATTGATAAAAACATTTCTCAAAAAACCGCTTCATATTTATTCTTCAATTTCTTTCCACGGATAAAACAAGGAACTTTTAAAAGAATGGAGCAGTTTTCATTTCGTTAAATTATCTGAATTTTCGAAAATTGCAAATGTTTGAAAGGGCGATAACGTCAAAAAGGATTTTTTCGTACCAATATTTTCGGACTATTAACGAAATTACATTGCGGAGTTAGTAATTAATAAAAAAGAATGAAACTATGACACTGAAATATTGAACTTTTATTTGAAAATAATTTTTTTCTTCCACTGAATGAAGCTCCTTGCACGTTAGTGAACATTTTTTCAGGTCATAAAACGAAACTTTTCATAAAACGAGACATTTCCCCGTTGCGTTGTTACATACCCAGTAATATAATGTTCTTTCATGTATTAGTCGCTAGTGATCAAGATGTTGGGTAAGTATAAATGAAATGATGAGATTCAGAATAAGTCGGTAGTATGTCAATATTACAATTATTGTCACTGGTTATTTTTCCAAACTCACTGGAGACACTGCACTTTGTTTAAGCATTTTTTAAATCTACTAAACCATTTACTCGACAATACGGGAATTCCAGAGTCAGGACGTTAGATCACTTGCAACGTATTCTCGGATTGACAAAGGGAACTTTAAAGTGACCTATTTCCAACAACAAGCAATGAGCATATTCATTGAGGAAGTTGCACCTGTGTTCTATGAGGTGTCCTTTAAAAAGCAATTTAGTTACAAATCATCTGTTGTTTTTAAATGGCTTTAAATAGGCGAAAGAAAGCAATAGTGTCGGCATCCTTACGTCAGAAAGAATATTATACGCAGAAACTCATTCCTAATCCACACCAAAATAATCCGTAACTGGATAAAGGAGTCAAGAGATACGAGTAAATTAGTAAATGCAACAGAAGAACCATCATCGTATTACTGTCACTAAATTTACTCACATTAAAAAAAAGACATATCGAAAGTCATGTAGTAGTAATGTGACGTAAATAATTGTCATGAAAATAGCATATTAATTGTCCGCAGTTATATTCACATTGAACATATTTCTGTGAATTTCTATTAATGCATCCCCATTTTAACGAGAAAATGTTTACAACTATGTTGAATCATTCACAAAGACTAATTGATGAAAAGCAAAAGCTAATGAAATAAATAATTATTAATTATGTCCAGGGGCCTTTGAACTGCCAAAATCATTGAGATCCATGAGTGGCCACTACCGAGATCTTAACAACAACAATAATAATATTAAATAGTAATAATAATATTAATAATAATAATAATGAGATGAATGATCATGGAGAAATTTAATTACACAGGGGCAGGAGAAACGGAAGAAACCCGAAGGAAATCTGTCAAGACCTCTTTCTCCATTATGAATTTTACGTGGATTAGCCAGGCTTCGAACTAGGATGCAAGTAGTGCAAGGCGTATGCGCTAGCTATTAACAGCTCAACCCAATTATGGAGCAAGGAAAAAAATGAACTTCATAAAATAATTAAATTTAATACTCTGAATTGTGATCCATTTTCTCAACAGGAAAATTGGAATCGATTTCGTTTTGGATGACTATATAGGTTAAATTTATTGGGCTTAATAAAACATTCCGCCCACAAAAAAATTGTTCTTAGCTTGCGAATGCAGGGGAATATAAATAATTGCAGCTGTGGGGGGGGGGTAGAGCTTTGAATGTGAAGGGAGGGGTGGAGGTGGGGGGTGAGGGTGGGAGGGGGAACGCTGACGGCGCGGGATCCGCTGGGGGGCTTCGGCCATCGACCGCCAGCCACAAAAGCGCATCGGTCGAGTGGTGCCGGGGGGAGGGGGTTGGGGGAGGGGGGGAGCTCTCCGCGCACGCAAATTTGCACTCGCTGCAGCTCAGCCCAAGGACGCGCCGCCGGGGCCCACTCCGCGTCGCCCGTCCGACGGCGGCGAAGGCGGCCGAATGGCTTCACCGCGCCCAGGTTAAGCAAGGTCAACGCACCACCTTCTTGGGTGGGTGGCCGTTTGGTGATTCCGGGACGATGGGATCCTGGTTGAAGGGATAGAAGCGGAGGTTCCACTTCCGGTGGATTTTCGACACTATCTTCGTGGCTACAGGTCACTGTTCGCAGGAGAATTCTAGAGACTGACTGCTCTGAGGAGTTGTTTCCGTGGTTTCTTGGGGTCAATAAGTACTAGGCGAATGTCGGAGAAGTACCTTAACAAACGGGTCAGGGACCTTGCGCAAACTTTCCCTTGCTCATCTGACATTTCCTCATCCCTAACACACACACACATACACACACACGCATACACACACTTACTTACACGCAATACACTTTCACACTTGTCGGGAGCGCAGTACTTGTCCCGGATGGGACGGGATAAGCTCTGTTAGTGAGAAATCCCACAAGCCCACGTCAGGTCACTGCCCGACTCCACCGGAGGGGGCAATCCCCGGCTCCTCCCGGGACACGTACTACACGTACGGGAACTAGTGACGGTACTCGCTGACGCACACGGAAACACTAAACAGTCAATCAATCAATCAATGTGAAGAGGTAAAAGCAAAGGATGATGGAAAATGAAACTAAAACTGAAATATTGGTTTAGGACTAACAGAAGTTCTTATGCCAGTTGGTTGCATGAGAAATCATTTTCTTAAGAAATGCGTTCCCAGTTACGCCCATTGGATAATGGCCGGCAGCCCCCCTTCTCTGACTCACTCCCCGGTCGCCACTTCTGAGGCGCAATGAAGGTCTCACCCCTGGGCCATTTCAACTCATTCGGAGCTATCCGCAAACAATACCTTCGCTAGTACATGACAAGACTCCTGATCAACGGCTCAAGCGAGAGAAAATGTTGACGACCCACATTCGTGTGAGAAAAAACAACATTGTGTTACAAGTAAATTCAACCAAGCATCTTCCAATATTGTCACTCCACCTTGGCAGTACTCTCTCTCTCTCTCTCTCTCTCTCTCTCACTCTCTCTCTCTCTCTCTCACGTACTAATATCCATAAGCATACTGACACAGTCTGCCTTTTGATTATAAAAAATTGCGATTTCATCGCTTACTAAAAATATGATATGCGACTAATATTTTTTCCATAAAACCCCTCTTATTAATTATTCCTGTTAACAGAAAATTCATCAGAAGAACATATTTCAAGAATACTCTCAAGACACTCATGAAGGAGTTTTTCAAGATCCTACACATGTTCCATATACCTCATACAGTCACCAGAATGAAGAAGTTTCCCCAAACTAACGTATGTCGAAATCAGATCATCTTTGAAATATGTGAATTGGCTACAGAATCACGTATAAGCAACACACTGAAATTTAAGACATTCTGAAAAACGTACATCATAGAAGACTGTAATTACTTGGAGATTAGCACAATGGGGATCCTGGAATTTCATAAAGGGAGCGCTTCAATGCGTCTCTGCGTAGCCGCCATTGCGAGCAGTTCATAGGACGCGTTGGAGAAACCTCTAACAGCCGGCCTCTGCGCTCAAGAAACATTTCTTCGCACGCCCAGTCTACCCTTTGAATTTTCATTCGTGCTCAGTGTAAGGTTAATTCATATATTGCAATTTAAGAACGTTTTTTTTATTTGAGGAGTCTCCAAAACCAACTAATTCCATTCTTTATCAAAATTAACACATTTGAATTTCTGCTAAACATAGGGGATGTTTCATAATCTCGCTTTGGGATTACCTGTTCAAATACAGTTCATTACCTCCTAGAAACCACTTACTTTGGCGAAAACATATCCCATTTATAACAAATCATATGTGGATACAAGCAAACTTTTGTTCTCTTGTAAAATTTTCGAAAACAATTTCATAGCTTCAATAGCAAACATTTAATACCTAGAGAAAGTTTCATGAAGAAATCATCTTGAGTCATATATTAAAAGAAATGTTAGGTAAGAAGTAAGAATGAAGTAAAATGAAGAGAAAAAGTGTTGTTACGGTTAAAATGGAGTAGGGAATACGGAATATGAACTAGCAAATAGAAAATATCTTAGGTGAATGGAATGAATGACATGAATAAGATGAAAATAAACTCAGTAAATTTGACTTTAGCACCATTGCCATTCCACTCCGATAAAAATATAGTACTATTTTCTTCAACCCATTTCAAATGAAAATGTAAAACATTTATATTTTACTGTATAAATAATAATAAAATAATAATGTAATAATAGTCTTTCTTGTCTGTTCGATACAGAATGAAAACCCACATGGTTTGTTTGTTTGCCTACGCCCACCCTTGGCATGTTAGCCATTTGGCGACGCGCTGATCCGTACCGACGTGCAGTTACTCCCTCAGCCTGTGGAGATCCGCACGCCCACAATTGTCAAGTGCGTACATGGTGAATCACTGTCGCTCATTTAACATTACGCAGGGGACACGTGTGGTAGACCACGGACGCGAGGAACTTTGTTCCCGCTGTGTGAAATTATTATTATTATTAATGATGATGATAATAATAATAATAATAATAATTATAATAATAATAATAATAATAATAATAATAATAATAATAATAATAATGATGAGTTATGAGGTGATAGAATGATGAGAGGTAATCGTGGTCTTTTGAACCATTCCAGCATTCTACTTATGACCGAGGAAAACCACGAAAAAACCCCGGTCAGGATGGCCGGCCCGGGGATCGAACCCGACGGCGACGTCGGCGCGCTATGCACTGAGCCACTTCGCTTAGTGCGTTCAATCCGTTCGAAATGCATGATTGAGATTTTGATTTATCGTGCGGAGGTATTCTCATATATATCGGAATCGTGAAAGGCAAATTGGTTAGGTACATAGATTTATTTAAACTGCAATTGGGTATAAACCGGTGGTAGCTAACCCGGTTCAGTGACGTAGAGGTGGATTTTCCATATTTGGTGTCTGATCCCCGCCTGTTATCACCCCGAATATTCTCTCCTATTTCAGACAGTTAATACAGTTTTCTTCTGATATGACTCTCTGACTGATTACTCTCTGACACGAGAGGTGCTGAGAGTATGTTGGGGGTTCCTGCTTACCATAAGTTAAATATGAAGCCTCATTCTTGCTGCACCCCAGGATTTGAAATCACATTCGCTATTATTCCGTGATAGGTTGCGGTTTTTCGTGAAAACTAATTTTTTTATTATTTTGCTAGTTATTTTGCCTCATTACGTTAGCTCTATTCCTGTGCACTGTTTTATTACTCTACTTTTTACTGAGAATGTATAAATTTTACATAAGTAACTATAATGCTGTTAATCAGCAAATCTTATTTCAAACACTGAGGCTCACTATTTATATACTTATGTAAATATAAATATATATATATATATATATATATATATATTAATGGTAAAATAAATATTTATTATTATTATTATTATTATTATTATTATTATTATTATTATTTAGATTATGTTACTCGGCCCAAAATAACAGCTAATATAAGAACATAGGATGTTTTGTCCGATTTTTTGTCATTTTTAAATCTTTTTATATTTTACCTTCTGATATAACGAGGCATTGATTTTACGTCCCAAATCCTGTCCGTATAGCGCCGTTTTGATTTTGTGTTCGCCAGCAGATACAGAGAGCGCCTTTCCATCTTTATCTCGCGCCAGAGAGCCGCCCATTTTCCGCGTGAGTGTTGCGGATGCTGTAAGAGCGAAGCGGCGGGCCGGTGGGCGAGGGGGACGGGGCGGGGGAGGGGGAGAGCGCGAAAGCGGAAGTGACGAGGGCGGAGAGGACGAGAACGAGGACGGGGGCGATGTATCTGGCGGCAGCGAGAGCGGGAGCGGCGACGGGAAGCGGCCAAAAAGGAGGAGACGAGGCCAACGGGGCGGGGAGGCGGCAAGGCCGAAACGGGGGTTGGCGGAGTCGTGGGGGGAGACGGCGATTTCAGCGGGGGCGGGGCGGGGACACGCAGTGCCGGGGCAGCGAGGGCCGAGGCAGTGGGGGCGGTGCGAAGGTAGCGGCGAGGGCGGGGGCGGGGGCGCTGCAGGCGAAGCTTCCGACTCGGCGAGGCAGCGCTGCGGCTTCGCGACGTCGCACAAATGGCCGATGCGGCGGGGCGGGCGGCGCGGGTGGCGAGGGCGGCGCGGGCGGCGTGGGCGGCGAGGGCGATGAGGGCGGCGAGGGCGGCGAGGGCGGCGCGGGCGGCGAGGGCGGCGCGGGCGGCGCGGGCGGCGCGGGCGGCGAGGGCGGCGAGGGCGGCGAGGGCGGCGAGGGCGGCGAGGGCGGCGCGGGCGGCGCGGGCGGCGAGGGCGGCGCGGGCGGCGCGGGCGGCGAGGGTGGCGAGGGCGGCGAGGGCGGCGAGGGCGGCGAGGGCGGCGAGGGCGGCGCGGGCGGCGCGGGCGGCGAGGGCGGCGCGGGCGGCGCGGGCCGCGAGGGCGGCGAGGGCGGCGCGGACGGCGAGGGCGGCGAGGGCGGCGAGGGCGGCGCGGGCGGCGCGGGCGGCGAGGGCGGCGAGGGCGGCGAGGGCGGCGAGGGCGGCGAGGGCGGCGCGGGCGGCGCGGGCGGCGAGGGCGGCGCGGGCGGCGCGGGCGGCGAGGGCGGCGAGGGCGGCGCGGGCGGCGAGGGCGGCGAGGGCGGCGAGGGCGGCGCGGGCGGCGAGGGCGGCGAGGGCGGCGAGGGCGGCGAGGGCGGCGAGGGCGGCGAGGGCGGCGAGGGCGGCGAGGGCGGCGAGGGCGGCGAGGGCGGCGAGGGCGGCGAGGGCGGCGAGGGCGGCGCGGGCGGCGAGGGTGGCGAGGGCGGCGCGGGCGGCGCAGGTGGCGAGGGCGGCGCAGGTGGCGAGGGCGGCGCGGGCGGCGAGGGCGGCGAGGGCGGCGCGGGCGGCGAGGGCGGCGAGGGCGGCGTGGGCGGCGAGGGCGGCGAGGGCGGCGCGGGCGGCGCGGGCGGTGCGGGCGGCGCGGGCGGCGAGGGCGGCGCGGGGCGGCCCTGCGCGCTGCGCGCCGCGAAACCGCACGACCATATCCACGCCCACCCCACGGAGGCGGCGACGCGCTCCGTTTCAATCTCTGGCGACGCTTCGCGCACCCTCCGACGCCCCGTCCCGCACAGTCCACGCGGAAACAAAGGCACTCGCGCGTCCGCGGTCCACGATGCCCTTCATTCAGACGAGTTGGCTTGCTTCACAGCGACTACATCCTTTCAGTGTCTAAACAATTTGCAGTGAAGTAGAGTCATGAGTCTTACCAAGCGCGAAAGTAACTGGAGGTGGGCAATAGAGATTGGCAAACCTTATGCGCAGTCCATTACCATTTCCAAATGGTCCCATCAGAATTCATCAGAGCAACATTATTATGACTCCCATTCCTACCTCTTAATTTGCTATTCTTGGTGTAAATTAATGCTCAATAACATGGCATGATATACAATTACCTTCATCAAATAATTTATCAACCGTGGATGCGTATTAAATCCAGAATTTGAGGGATGAATATAGTTAAAGGAAATTGTAATATTTATCGTTCACGAAAAGATGAACATTCTGAAGCAGCTCACTGACATTTCCAAAAAATTTGTCTGGCCAAACGAGAGAAAAGTTTCCCAAAACCGAGAACATAGTACAGTAGCCCAATCAAGAATACAATAATAATACTTTGATAAAAATGTATTCAGAACTCAAAAAGGGAGATATACATTTAAAAATCTCATTATTATTGTTATTGTTGTTATTATTATTAATATTATTATTATTAACATTGTCATCATACCCATTTCTTTTACTTTTTTCATGCGGAGTTGGTCAGTTCATAAGTAATCACAACGGCCTCACCATTTCACAAAATGATTCCACTTTCAAATGGTCTTCAGGATTTTTAATCAGGGTCTTCGGAGTATCTTCATTTTCATTTCTGTTTAATAATTTAATCACTGTTCATTCGCGAGCACTACACTGAATGTAGTATCACAAAATTTGACCAAAGCGAAAGGCAAATAGAATTTATCCAGTTGCCGTAAGACACACTGGAGTGTACTAGTATAAAATGTTGTAAACTCTGAATATATTTAAACAAACATATCCAGAATTCAATGAAGCAATTATGAACGATGCGTCTTGGGTAGGAAATGTGAAGCACGCCTTGAGAATTACGCATACATATGGATAGATCATTACAATGAGGAAGTTATGAGCAAGGCAGAGATTCAGAAGTCAGAATATTATGATTCACAGTGGCAGGGTTTGAGGAACTGGAAAAAGGTTGCAAAAGAATTGTAGAATAACTCAAATCATGTTGTTGGCGCAAATAATTTGATGATGACCAAAGATACGCAGAAACATTAAAAAAGTGGAGAGTAAGAAACCTCAGCGAGACATCGTTGCAGTCCGAAAGAACGACACCAGAAGGCCTGCATGGACCATCTCCCGAAGGACGCAAAGACTCATCGGCATCCAACCGGAGTCCTCACTTAAGCAGCAGCTAGGCGACCACAGGAGACAGCAGAAGGCCTGACTTAGGGCGAGGGCAAGGGCAAGGGTGAAGGGGAGAACGAAGCGCAGGCGAGGACGAGGCCGACGACTCCACGCCCCCTCCACTTTCGTTTCTCGTGACCGCGAGGTCGCTGCACCGCTGGTCACGTGCGCCAACGGGAACGTTTGCTTCCAATTTTGAACAACCACAATGGAAAGCTTTGCACGAGAGAACTATTCTACAGGTACCAGCGTTTGAAAGGCGCTCGTCGAGTACGAGAATAAATAAATGTGACTCGGTACAAATACATACTCGGTGACATGTATTTATTGCATGTCGTTGATAAGTGCACGCAACTCCTTGACGAGTGTCTCGTTCCCAAACTACGCACTGAACGTGTCGTTGCCGCCGGTAGGCAAGGCACACGCGTCCGCTCGTGCGTACCTTTGGCGGCGCCGCCGGGCGAGCAGTTTCCGTCGGGCACGGCCGCCTTGCCGGGCGAGGACGCGGGCGCGGGGGCGTGCGCGGGGGCGGGGCTGGCGGGCGCGCGCGGGCTGCGGGCGGCGGCGGCGGGCGAGGCGGCCGCGCTGCCCGCCCCCCCGCCGTCCTCGGCCACCTTCTCCGTGACGAAGCGCGAGTTCTGCGCCGCCGCCCCCGGCGCCGCCGCCGGCTGCTGCTCCGCTGCGCTCGCCATGCTGCCGAAGGGCGCTGCTGCTGCTGCTCCTGCTGCTGGGCGCTGAGCGGCTGCGGCTGCCACCGACCGGGCGACCGAGAGAGCGAGCGACCGCGCGACGACCGACCGACCCCGTTCGGCGGCCGCGGGAGACTGGCGCGCGCGCGTCTCGCCCGCCCGCCGCCAGAGACCGCCACCGGCGCTCGCCTCGCTTCGCCGCGCCGCGCCCCGCACCGCGCCGAGCCGCGCCGCGCCGCCCCCGCGGCTCCAGCGCGCAGCATCCGCGCCCCGCACCGCCCCGCGCCCCGCCCCGCGCCGCCCGGGCGCCGCCGCCGCCGCCGAAAGTCGCGGGCGCCTGGCCGGAGCGCGCCGCAGTGCGCCGCGCCGCCCGCGCCGCCCCCGCCGCCGCCCCGCCGCTCACCCACCCGCCCGCCCGCGGCCGCGGCCGCGCGTGTGACCGAGCGACCGGGCCAGCCGCGCCCCAGCCCCGGCCCCGTCTGCGGCTCAAGACAGGCCGTGTTTTATTATCTCAGCATCGCCAGGGCGTGACGCCTGCGGGGCGAAACACACAAGGCACGCGACAAGGCCAGCGGAAAGAATACGCACCACCCTTACCAGGACCTTCTTTCGCAAGTTCACGACTTTCTAGAAAAACATAGTACTGTTGTACATGAAGAAAATATTCTTACACAAAACAAAACAAGGGATAAAATGCTTATAAAAATGAAAATACTTATAAAAATGAAGTATTTTCACATTAAATATTCATAATATCGACTTATAGGCATAACCCTCTATTTATAATCATTTCAGCGATTTTGTATTTCAAATGCTAGTTATCGTCTCATTAAACATCGGAAAGTTTTCTTCAGAATCTACTTTTCAAAAACTTTCATTTGTTACGTGATCGTAGGAACTGAATGTTGGCGTTGGAAATTTCACACAATTTATTAATTTCTAGGTTCTTGGAATGTGCTATTTTTCACGCGTTTTTGTGTCTCTGGCATTCGGGAAAATGTCGCCTTTACTGTGTCAACTGAAACATTTGCGCCGAAACTACTCAGTTTGTGGGATTACTAATTGAGATAAATGTTGTGCAGTAAGCAGCTAAACTTATCCTCTCTTCACAGCTAAGGCAACTCTCGCCAACTACTTCTCGGAATTCGTCATTGTCTTGCTATTAGATCATTTAGTGCCACATAATATGCAATTTTTTCTGTTAAAATTGGAACATGTACGACAGCAGCCTTGCGCTTCAATTTGTAAATTTCAGAGTAAACGTTTCTAAAGTTAACGCAGTTTTTGTTAAAATATCACAATCCGGATGCACTCGTAGAATATGCAATTGCTATTCCGTAACTAAACCTTCGCACACCTGAGTGTATTGGATTTGCTGTTGCAAGGAAGACACTATTCAAAGAGCTGTTTATAGGTCAACCACTGGCCGTCGTGCGGGTCTGTCGCCTTGGTTGCTTCCGAGATTTCCTACGATCAATTCCAAGAGGTTAACTCTGCAATATAAAAGAATGAAAATAAAAAAGGATAGAAAATAGCGCCGCGTGTGATCCTTCTCCTCGCTGTTCCCTTGCAAATGCTCAATGCCGCGCGATTGCACACCCTCCAATGTCCCACTTCCCACGACGAGAATGTTCCTCACACGCGTCGAGAACAAACAGTGATGCTCACGCCATAAAGGAAAACATTTATACGGCAAATAAAGTTGCCGTTTTCAACATTTATTGTCGCTTTATACCGAGGTTTGTACTTCATTTAGTGCCACTATTCATAGTTATCAGTAAAAGTTTCTCACGTTATATAATATACTAAATAACGTACGAATGTGAGGAGAATTAAAGTAGGAAACTATGCTGAGATTAAAGAAATCGCTAGACCTACTACATTAAAAAGGGAAAAGCAAAGTGAGAAATAGATTTAGGTTTCAGTAATACAGAGTTATTTTATTGTAAAAATTATACACAAATAGAGACTTCGCACTATTTTCTTGTAATTTTGTAATATCAAAACATCTGCCATTGGAAAATGAAATAACGTGCATTACCTTATGTTTTATTAAATTGTAGTACATACGCGATTGAAACCTTCCCAATATGTAACCCCACATCTTTCATCGTTCTAGTCCATGTTTGTTTAATTTTTCTATAAAATGTGCAAATCAAGTTGTTAATTATTTAGAAATACATTTTTAATGGTAAAAAATACGGGTCTAACTTTTTCAACATCCTCCAGACAACAAAGCACAAATATGAATTTTCCATCAACCTCTGTAATGAATCTTTAAAACATACATAATAATTACATCTTAATAACACAAATAACTTTATATGATTTTTTCTCGATCAGCGTTACAAATTAGTTCAAACGAATTGGACCCAGTTATGCAGAAAGCTAACCCTCAAATTTAACTTTAAAAGATACTCTACGGAATGTGCCATAGAAGTTCCACTGTTTGAAAAAAATATACAATTCACAAAAACGGTGGTTTTTGGTATAGGAAGGTCGATCTAAGTTACACATGATTATGTTTACTACTTAATATTGTAGAAAACAACCAACAACCAAACAACCAATTCTGCTAATGGTGAGGGCGTATGTGGAAAGAATATGTATGGTTTGGTTTGGTTTCTGCTTGTTTCAACTACTAAAATATTGTTGCAATGAACTGGATCTTCTCCAAACGACATTCATTGTTACTCCTATAGAACATACAGAATATTTTCATTTCAAAGGAATTACAGAACTATAGAGTAAAAACACTTACTAAAAGTTTCAGTGGGCCGTGGTAACGAGAATTGTTAGCAATAGGAGATATGAAGCTGACTACAGCAGAACTATTGCGCTGTCGTTTTCTTGGGCCCCGAAATACAGCCCCCTACTCCTTTGCTCACATAAGTTGATTTCATAATAAAAGTTAGCAACGAGGATTCTTGACGTAATGGGATAACCAGAGATGTTCGCTCCCCTGTTATACATACTAGTTTCACCAAAAACTGATCTACATAATTTGTCTAGTGCGCATTTATAGTTGCAGTTGCAATTCAAATTGTGCAGTTGAAATACATTTTAATGACTTTTGCATGCGTTTTATTAGTATCTTTCTCTATGAATATGATGTCTATTGGTTACACTCCATTCCCATTGTCTGGTCCTTCATTCACAGTGGCAACACAACATCAAAGCAACGATTGGTGGAAATCAAATCTTCTAGAGAACTTCACTAGTCAGATGTGCAACTGTAATGTTACTGTGTAAATCAAATCTATATTTGAAAAACGACCAACGTGCAACGATCCAGTGGAATTGAATTTTGTAACACAGAGAAGAGTAAGAAGTATTTTAAATTACAGCTACATATCCTATAAACTTTCTTTCTGTAACAAGTTTCAAGCTATTTGATCAATAGGACTTGTTGTTTCAACAGATTTGCGTCCAAAACCATGATGTTTATGACGACGCATCATTGGAAGAAAAGTTTTACTAATTCTAGTATTCAGGTTATTAAAGCGAAATGCAAATCGATTCAGAAGTGATGCAAGATGATTCCGAGGAATTTTGTCAGCGACAAATGCTACTTGTGAAATGTGTGCACGCTTTCATTAGACCAAGGTTATGAACCGGAACAGAGCATCGGCAAAGAAGTTTAGGGTGCTCTTGATGTTGCAGTGTGTCTTTTGTATTCGCTAAAAGCAACCTATTCATTTCATGTAATTACACGACGCTCTTGAGATCATGGGAAAGCTGGATTCAAGCAGATGGTATAGAAATAAGACAAATAAAATAATAACTTAAAGCTGTTTTACTCCACATTACCACCTCCTGTTTCAAACATCTAGAGTAGCATTCTAAGTATAGTGCTATGTTTTGTGGCAAAGCCATTTAGTATTTTTAAACTTCTATATCGATGGTGTGATATACCAAATGCGGGAGGGCATTCAATATCAAATAATTTAATGCTTTAATGTTAGTTTAAATTAGAATTAGGCACCTTAGTAACAGGTGTAAATAAATGACCAGGACGTAGCTAGGGAGAATACGAATGTTTTGACATGTCACGATATTTGGTAAGCGGGCACCTTAGTAACAAAGATAAACAATTTCATGAGCCCGTGGTTATAGTGTAGCATCAGTCGAAAATGCGTGTGTAAGAGTAGAAATTTCGCCCAATAATAATAATAATAATAATAATAATAATAATAATAATGTCTTTATTAATGGCGAGGCTCAGGCCATAGGGCCTGCTCTTCCGCCTAACCACTCAATCTACATTAATACAGAGAAGTAATATTTTAAGAGGAGGAGGGCCAGCTGTACATTTCCCAAGCGTGCACCTTGGTTATAAAAGTAAATAAATAATACGAATCCGTTGGTAGGGAATAAAAAACAACATTTTGTACAACAATGAATACGAGTTTTTCTGGAAGAACGAAAAAATAGTTAGTTGGAGCTCAGATTTCATAGCATGAGGATCATTTCTGAATTTAGGGGGTGCGTTCTCGAATTCAGACTTGGTATATTTTTGTGATCGAAAGTAGAGATTTGTAAAAATTTCGGAGATGCAGTTCGGGACTTTAACTTTTTTTCCGCGAGTGAAAGTGGAACATAGAAACATTTTGATGAAACCGTGCACTGACTTGGATTATTTTCATACCGATAGGGAGGAACTTGTAAGAAGCTTGTCAACTTTAATTAGTTTTCACCAGTGACGAAGGTTAAGCACCAGGCTAATGAACTTGTAAATATTTTGCCGAACAACGCGAGGTTTTAATTATTTTACAAATGGATCGGGACGTGTAAATAATTGTAGAACTGTTTATTTGAACTTTGATTATTTTCACCAGTGCTGATGGTGATATGGCAGGCTAGTGCAAGCAGCTTCGGGCGCATGAATAACCGATTCAATTAGTTATACGCGGGTACGCATCTGCATGGACGCATACGACTAGTGCATTATGTGAATGGGAGTGACTTCGTGGCGTGTCGGAAGATTCAAGATTGAAGGCATCAAGACTAGAACTGGTAACTGGTCGGTTGCATGTGATGGTGTGGAGATACGCGGCGTCCGAGCGAAGCATCAAACGATACAACGGGAAGAGAGCTCAGGTCAATGTTCGTACGAACAATTATTTTATTTTTCATGGTCATGACCAAAGTCAATAATTTTTAAAGAGTGTTGTTTCGATTCAAACGAAATATTTGATTATAATAAATTCAAATTGTTCTACTGCTAAAGAAAGTACAAACATCTTGGTAATTATTGTGCAATCTAGCACGGCATTAAAATAACTTTTAGGTTTGTCGTTTTCCGTATGGAAGCGAGCCGAGAGGGGGCAGATTGTGGTTGAAAGATGAGGTAATTCGAATTGTGCCCCTTGGATATTCGAACTCATGACAGAAGCATAACGTGTTAATAGAGAGATATTTGATTCGTTTCAATGGTTTATTTTGAATTCAATGCGTTGATACTCACGCTTGTGTTTTTCTACAACTCTATGGACACATATAATGGCTTTTCTTTCTTTATTTCCTTTCATTTATTCTTTCTCTCACTTTTTCCCGAGTTTTACACAATAACAGCACTGCACGGGTACGCACTGAAAATTATCTAACACGATATGAGAAAAGTATCCTTGATCAATATCTTCGATGAATTGGATTGAAAAATCGGGCTCATCCTTGCGGCACTCTTCTATTAATGGTCATCCCTATATTAGATGTTGGACAGTAGATCATGTAGAACGCACGACAGATACCGAAACTCTAGGATACGTTTTGAAGTTATAGATGAAATTTCGAAGAGTTTAACGTTAATTACACTTTTACTTTCTCGCATACAACTTACGTAGTCAATAATAGAGAGTGTATTTTAACTCTGCTATGGAAAACGACGATTTTCCAACAGAAAAAACTGCTGTGGTTTTCTTATACCGAAAAAATGATTACATCGGAAAATTGGTGTTCTGGAATATGGCGAATTTTTGGCGGCAAAACTCTCATTATCGGGCCCTGGTAAAGAAAAAGTGAATAAATCTTGTTCCTATATATAATGAATTACATCATCTAACATGTATAGTCAAAATCGACGGTTTGTGATGGGTCCTTGATACCGAAAAATCGAATGACTGCAAAATGTCTGACCGTCCGTCTGTCTGCCTGTCCGTCAGCCTCTGTGATCACTAGCTCCCAACCCATTCAGCCGACTTTCTTCAGAATTGAGATATCTCGATCGACGTAAAATAACTAGAGGTCTTCTGAGGCAGAAACGGATATTTTGATTTTTGAAGATTATTTAAATGATGTCTCAACAAGATTTTCAAAATTTCACATTAAAGGTGCGAATGCCTAAAAAGGTAAGCTTTGGTTATATTATTGGTTTTACCAAATTACTATATTTCAGAATCATAACACGTTTAAAATTACTACGGTCAAATTATTCGACCTCGTGACACGGGCTGAGTGTAGGTGTACTAGCGGGCACTAAGATTATGGGTTCGAAACCCACGTAAGACTTGAATTGTTTTTACTTGTGTTTAAGTCATGTGTCTTCATATTGCGATAGATTGCCAAGAAATATTGTAATGCTGCGGATTATTGTAATTTTGTAATATTGTAATTTTCGTCAGAAAAACCCTCTTGTCAGTCCTGGTAGCGAAAAAAATGTGAATAAGTCTGCATACAGTAAGTAACTTTAACTCGCTGTGTAGTCAGAATACAGGTTTTGTGGGTTCTTGACGCTAAAAATTGGCGGACGGCACATATGTGTCCAAAGTCGCCTGCCATTGCTGGTGTGTAAACTGTTACGATGTTTTTCTTTAAATTCACATTCCCCAGTGCATCTGGTCAAAGTCGAGACCATGCGAATGTGAGATGAATATTTTGTTTTTGAGAGTAATATACAAGACGACGTAACAATTACAAAATTTTCTCAAATATGACTCCAAATGTTTGATAACTTTTTTCTGGTAGAGCAAATTACGATTAAAATGGCGCATATCTTATTCTTGTTAAACTAACTGAAGTTTTGAAAGTCGTGAAAGTTGAGAATGTTCTCGGCGTCTTCCTACGACTACAAAATCGAATATGATTTTAATCTAAATGAAATCTCTTCAAGATAAACAGCTCTTTAAATACAGATATGTCAAATTTTTCGAAAATATTTTTTTGTGAAAGTTTGGGTGAAATATACACAACTTGTAATCGTTTTCTTTAAAAATGGGTCCAATTTTCAACAATATTTATTTTTTATAGAGCAATATAAGCTCATTAAACAAACGCAGATCCCATTTTCGGTGATCTCTCAGTATATTAAAAAACTACAAAAAATATCAATGCAAAATTACAATATTGATTGATTATAACGATTTTTCCATTAACAAAAGATGCTCTAAAAATTTGATCTTTCAAGATTTCGTACAATTTGTCTAAAATATGGTTAGAGTTTGCGTAATTTTTGCTTGAAAGGAAAGCAATTTAAAAAACATTCTCAAAAACATTTTAAAATTTTTCTTTAATTTCTTTTTTGGAATAAGGCATATTACTTTTATAAAAATGACAAAGATCCCATATTTGATAAAGATTCTGAATTTTTTTAAATAGAAAAAGTTACAAACACTGCGAGAAATATATGCTGCTGTAACATCACTAATTTCTCACTACCGTCAGTTGAGATTGTCTTATGACACCCCGTTGGATATATGGGGTGGATCCCTTCAATTGCATAGACAGTGAGTTTCTTGAGAGTCTAATATTGGAATTTATTTATTTTGAAACATTTAGAGTTGTGTCAATGTAGTAAAATGCCAGTTAATTTTGCCGGGGGTTATGATCGGCTGTGATTTCCAACTGACTTAACAGCGGTCGTATGAATCGGAATCCTATGTTTTCAGCTCTTAAGCTCTCCAGTAGAAAGTCCTACAGGGCTCACATTTCTAGATCTGAGGAAACAGAGCTCAAGGTAATTATTCAATAATTCTCAATAATTATTTTTACAAAATCCTGTTATCTGATAAATGTTATGAAATTATTTTATCCTTAGCTGCCCTGCGACACTGAACCAGAACTTGGAAATGCAATTACCTATAATCAAAGGAATGTGCGACCACAAACAACAAAATCAAGCGGTGTAAGCAACCCGTAAAATCTATTATTACGTCAGCAAATCAATTGCGTGTTGAGCCATCTGACATTGTCTGATATTCGTGTAGACTTCGAAGAGCTTGAGTGATTACGTCCCCAGCCTTCATTTCTCTATACGACTGGTATCTCAACCATTGGCGCCAACACTACACCCTGTCTGAGTGCCAGTCTCGGTTATCGCAGTCTCAACTTAACATCAGGCCCTCTCAGGCTAAGTATTTTTCTTTCATGTTTATGGGCAACAAAAAAGGGACAATGAAAATCTTAATTAACCAAAAAGTCTTGTGTTTTTAACATATTTGCGTGCGCTAGCTAATTTATTTTTACGAGCTCAACATACAATCGCAGAGCTAATTTAGAATAATTTGCATCAATATATTTATTTTACAAGAAAATAAGCAATAAATTTTATTTGAAATCTCAAAGTTAAATACCATACATAACATGTCAGATTAATATGTGATAATTAAACTACAACTGCTCATACGTAGGTATTTAAAGTAGTAGTTTCCTCTCTCACGCTTTTGTTTAAATCATTTTGTTAAACACTTTTTATAAGGTACTTCATTTTAAGAACTTTTCTCCAGAATACCTCCAAATCGGCGCTCTTCAATAACGTATTAGTGTTTCAAGTGGAGATGAAATTACGAATATTCAATTTGCCTTGTACTTGGTGATAGAACTGGAAATGCACATTGTGACGAAGTCGAGCCTCGAAAGGTGTGTAGTCTGAATTTCAAATGCTCGGAGGAGACGACGTAATTGGGCAGTTAGCGGCGCCTGACCGACGCGCGGATGAGGCTGATGATTACGACCGAACGTGACTGGAGACTGCAATCAGCCGATGGTCTGGCGCAGGTACAAACATTTACCTGCGAGAGGTATGCAACCCGTCGTACTCGGATGTTCTAACTTCTGCCTAGCGAATTTGCTCGCAGGAGAAAAGCTTTAACATCTACCTTCTCTAATACTAATTTCCAATCCGCACAGACATTGAAAGACCGGGAACTCGGGAGGAATACAAAAATAATGAAACGATTTCAAAGTCCACTGAAAAATGCCAATATTTCATTGTGTTATTCAGCCTTCTCTCATGCTGCGCGCATAGACTGGAGTTTCGTGCTCCACGTGTCGGGGCTTTCGACACAGCTGACAGCGTTCGACAGCAAGAATACAAGGAAGAGGTCAACGACCATTAAATATTTGCTATCCATGGATTGCATTATGCAACAGCGACTTTTTTCTTTTCTTGAAATGTAAAGAACGGTTGTACTGAGTTTCTTCTGCACTACTGATTGCTAGTGATTCCTTGCGCATCAATTGCTGCCTTTAGTTCCGTAAGTGTAGTGCGTGATTTTTCCTCGGAAGTTGACTGTCGCCTTTCCCCGCTGGATGGCGAGATCCGTCGGCTAGCGGGGTTTTCCCCACTGCCCCAGCCGGGACAAGCTGTAAGCTCTCGATTGATCTCCCGGGATGAGTGGTAGTGTAGTCCATGTCAGTGTATGCGTGTGTAAGGAGTGAGGAGAGAACAAGGTAGAGAAAGAAAAGATCGCGTGCTGTCCATGGCCCGTTTGTTAGGGTACTTATCCAGCATTTGCGTGCTATTGATCGGAGAAACCACGGAAAGTACCGATGAGAGCAGCCGGCCACTAGAATTCTCCTCCAGACAGCCACTGAATTCGACCTAGCTGACAAGTTAGTGTCAAAAATCCTGCCGCCGCGGGACTCCAAGCTAGGACCTCCCGGTGAAAGGTCCTGCAGTGACATGTTTGTACTGCGTCTGTACTATATTCTACACTTTTCGTAAAGTTTGTTTCAGTAAAACACATTTTATTTATTGCAGTATATTACAAGAGTGTATTTTATTGTTCTGGAAAAGGCTGCTACTTTTTGTAAAACTATTTTGTGTGCTTTCGTTCAGCGACATTTTTGCTACTGCAGGTTACCAGTGAGCACGCAAAGTCGAATGTATTTTTCGAAACTTTGTGTAATTTTGTAATAAATTTTACTCGTCGCCGAGTATTTCATGCCGGCAACTTGGGAGATGCGAACAATGAAGGGGGCTAGTTTCGGGTGGCCCCATGTCGCCCGCGGAGAAAAACGAGGAACGCGAGAGCAATAAAACGAGCGTTAGGGCGCGCTCCTTATTACATTTGCAGCAATCCGCTTACTGGCGCAAAGAAAACACTTCGCGAGAAGCCTCGGAGCGCCTGAAGGTGGCGGCGCGAGCGAGGGGCTCGCCCGCGGCGGGAGGCCCCTGATTTGCCCCAAACAGCAACAGTGGCCGCTTTGGCCTCCTACAGTGGAAACAAGGTATTCATCGCGCAACGTTTATTCACCGATGACCTTGCTTCCCTCTCTCTGGCAAATAGCATAAAAGATAATAGGGGAAACTGGGGCAAATCAGCATGGGCGGCACAAGCGACAAGTGATTGTGCTGCCCCTAGCGGCCTGAGGTGTACACTACAAGACAGGCGTAAATGTTGCCAATAGAATACAACCGTGTGTACCATTATCTATCATCATTATCATTGGTTTTAATTTATACATTAAAGTACTTGCGGCAGAGCATCAAATGACAATATTTACACAGATATTCTTCTACCAAATTATCTCTCAGAAAACTACGAACAAACTTGACTTTCATACCTTGTAAGTTGGCATAAACGAATTCTTGCGCTGTAGTTTACACCTCGAACCGCTGCTTTACTGTCACCGAAATATTCGAGGAGTTTCCACTATTATCTTTTATACTATTTGTCTCTGGCATGAAAAACAGTTGACGGCAAAAGGTCGCAGCGAACACTGATGACTACTTTCCAAACATCTAACATAAATCACTCAACTTTCTCATACATTCTTCCAAAATCTACCCTCAGTTCCCGGTGCATCTCATTTCAATCTAGGTAAAGAGCATCCCATAGAACCTCGTCTAAGAAACCGACTCCACTTTCACGTCTTCCTCCATAATCTGGCTGATATAAGATAATGAAATAAACACTCCTCCCAATACCAGTCAACAATATGTATTCCTCCACTCAGATACTCGTACTAACCACTATAATGTTACAGGGAGGTCGCCGTAGCTACCCCCTTCGTATATTTGTCGTCTCAAAATGCTCGCTCCTAACAACTGAAAAGCCATATGGCTGATCGTTGTTTACTCACCTCATTCTGCAATAAATTTAAAAAAAATCTTTCCAAACATACTTCACTGGCGGGCAAATGGAAACTATTTTCTGATGAAAACGATAACTTCTGTTCGTGATTTTCTCCAAAAATTCAAAAGCAGATGAAGATACATCTCTTAAAAATTCAAAAGCAGATGGAGATACCTCGAAGTTATTAAGTTAAACGCAAATTATTGAGAAAGTTGCAAAGACGACTGATTCTTCAGAGATTGGCATTACGTCATAAAATCTAATACCCCACTCCACCCGAATTTCTTCAATCCATCGGTCAAGAAAAGTTGCGCGAGTAATACTACCACTCCAGAAATTATTTCTTCGTCAGCCACTATTCAAAGCACGTCCTCCAGGGCATTCATCGCACGCTTAAAGTTGAATTGTTAGCACTAGTGATAAAAGTGAGACGATAATCAAATCTTCAGATAAATCTATGTATGGAAGAAAGTAAACAAACCGTATCAGCTACTAGTGAACACAATGTGTCATTGAGTGATTTATAATACGAAAGACAAAAAAGGCTGGCTAAGAAATAGTTTATGACATAGGTGGTAAAAGTGACTTTATTTTGCTCGTAGAATTGCCCCACTTGGCGTATCGGCTTCGTGTTCCTACCTTTCTTACTCGCAAAGCAAAATGCCCCTATTACCACGTGTCATAAAAGACTTATTACTATTTTTAGGTATGTGCATATTTTTAGAGATGTGTTTAGAATTTTAGCAATTATAGCAAGAATTTGTATGAGCTTCGTTTCTATTATAACAATAAAATTTACGTTCAATTTTAAATGCATTGAAAACATACAATTGCACTCGCTTCCTATTGAAATAGGAAAGTCTTAAGTATTGACTTACATTCAATTCCGAGTTAATGGACTGATTAGCGTATTCATAAAATGAATCTCATTTGAATTGAAGTGGACCAAACAACTTGGAACTAATGCGTTTAACATAAATTTCACACAATCCTCCGCGCAGAATATATTATTTTCCAAACAAAAGGGTCGTGCCACCGAGTATATAATGCAATATGTGTTAGATGAGAGGACAACACTTTACCTCCTTCTGAGTTATATATTTCTTCAAAACTGAATTTTAATCGGGTGTGTTATAAAGAAACTTCTTTTCTTGTAAATGAGTGTAGAAACAATATTGTATTAGTATGACATAAAAACAAAAGTGAGGAGTGGAAAATGATAAAAAAGATTAAAAGGTAAAGGGAACGAAAAAATACAAAGAGAGAGAGAGAGAGAGAAAAGAAAATTATAAGAAACGATGTCTAGTTGCGAGACAAGAAAAATGTATGTTATCGAAGAGAGGAAACGGAAAGAGTGGGAGAATTTTAAGAAAAAGAAGGATCGAAAAGAGAGGAGAATATGCACAAAAATGAGAAAAACAGATTGCTACTAGAGTTGGAAGTTCAATTTTTTGAAAACGCGACGCTATTAATTTCACGGTATTTTATTTGACATTCCTCTAACATGTTTAATAAAAGAACAATTAAAACACCAGAAACGACATTATTTGTAACGTTTTGTTTACAAATATTTAATACAGATTACAATTTTATTTGTTTGGTATGCTAGTAATAATTCTAACCTTTACGTTCGTACAGTCACATTCTTCGACAAAAATTTAATTGAGTTTGCTAATAACGTTTTTCTCCCAGGGGCAACCGAAATCGGAAATGTC
The DNA here is from genome assembly GCA_031308135.1 of Acheta domesticus. NCBI lineage: Eukaryota > Metazoa > Arthropoda > Insecta > Orthoptera > Gryllidae > Acheta > Acheta domesticus. The sequence goes on along the minus strand of JAHLJT010004567.1, from coordinate 21,283,246 downwards.
CACTTGGCAACGACACATGTGGAATCCCTGCACACACGTTGCCATTATCGGGTTAAAATGTCAGAGGTGGACTTGAGCTGCAGTCGGATGCCCCGGTGCAGAGGAGATCGATGCAGCTGCACCGGCTCAACCCGCGCCGCGCCTACCCGCCTCGCTCGCAGCCCCCGGCGCGCTACGCGTGGGATTCACTTCACCTCAATTCACTTCACTTTCAATTCACTTCACTTTCAATTCACTTCACTTTCAATTCACTTCACCTCAATTCACTTCACCTCAATTCACTTCACCTCAATTCACTTCACCTCAATTCACTTCACCTCAATTCACTTCACCTCAATTCACTTCACCTCAATTCACTTCACCTCAATTCACTTCACCTCAATTCACTTCACCTCAATTCACTTCACCTCAATTCACTTCACCTCAATTCACTTCACCTCAATTCACTTCACCTCAATTCACTTCACCTCAATTCACTTCACCTCAATTCACTTCACCTCAATTCACTTCACCTCAATTCACTTCACCTCAATTCACTTCACCTCAATTCACTTCACCTCAATTCACTTCACCTCAATTCACATCAACTCAATTCACATCAACTCAATTCACATCAACTCAATTCACATCAACTCAATTCACATCAACTCAATTCACATCAACTCAATTCACATCAACTCAATTCACATCAACTCAATTCACATCAACTCAATTCACATCAACTCAATTCACATCAACTCAATTCACTTCAACTCAATTCACTTCAACTCAATTCACTTCAACTCAATTCACTTCAACTCAATTCACTTCAACTCAATTCACTTCAACTCAATTCACTTCAACTCAATTCACTTCAACTCAATTCACTTCAACTCAATTCACTTCAACTCAATTCACTTCAACTCAATTCACTTCAACTCAATTCACTTCAACTCAATTCACTTCAACTCAATTCACTTCAACTCAATTCACTTCAACTCAATTCACTTCAACTCAATTCACTTCAACTCAATTCACTTCACCTCAATTCACTTCACCTCAATTCACTTCACCTCAATTCACTTCACCTCAATTCACTTCACCTCAATTCACTTCACCTCAATTCACTTCACCTCAATTCACTTCAACTCAATTCACTGCTGTTCCACCTGACCACGCAAATCTCGTTACGCGGAGAAATCATCTTACCACCTGGCGGAGATAGAAGGTATCTATCACTCGGGCGACAATACAGGCGGCAATTTGAATCTATCTGAAGAGACTTGTCTTAGAGCTTCGCCTTTTCCTACGCGCGCCGTTTCCTTCGCCGTTTCCTTCCTAGCAGCTTGCGGGGGAGTGCGTGAATGAATTGTGCCAGCTACTTAGGTCGTTGTGCCGCACGTGATTATTCCGGGAAGTGGAGGCTGTCTCGCTGGAACCGGCGACAACCTCTCGGGTGGGGGACCAATCTCCAGGAAACACTTCCACCAGAGCGCCCTCCCAGCCGGACAAGCTCTCAGCTCCCGACTGCTGTCCCGACATATGTGGTAGTTAGGGCACAAATGTATGAGTGTGTGTGTGTGTGTGCGTGTGTGTGTAAGCGAAGAAGAGACAAGAAAGAGGAAGGAAACGGAGAGCGGGGTCAGTGGACCATTTTTTAGGATACTGTTCGAGCATTTGTTTGTAATTCATCCGGAAAACGATGGGAAACCACCGATCGCCGCAGTCGGGGGCTTGAATACCTCTCTAGCCCCTAACTCGACCCGACCCAGATCTCTAGGTAGTGTGAAAAAAAACTATCGTCGGGTCTGAAACCTTACGACCTTCCAAACTATGATGCTGCAGAAGCAACGATGATGCCACCGAGATACTACAGCCGGTATCAGTTTCAAACGTGCGCTCTGTTGAGGGCCATGAGCTACTAGCTTTAAACTTTATTTCGCGGTGCGATCGGCGTTATGTGGATAGCTATGTAGAATAATACGTTTGCATGCGCTGATCTCTATTTTGCGTCGCGCGAAGTCCTGAGGACACTTCTGCATTGCGAGTTGCGCTGAGAGTTGCGCAAAACGTCGTTTTGCGCACCGGTCGGCGATGTGTTGAGCGCTGCTTGCGAGCGCTGGCGAGTGCTGGCGCAGTGCAACAACTAATATCACGGCGGTGCCTCTGGCCCTGGGAGGTCCAAGGACTCCACTCCCCCCCGGTGGCAGGATTTTCCACTCTAGCTTGTCAGCTAGGTGAAACTCAGTTGCTGTCTGGAGGAAAATTCTAGCGGCCGGCTGCTCTGATCGGTACTTTTCCGAGGTTTCTCCCATCAACACTGGGACAATGGCGGGGCAGAACTCTAACAAACGGGCTGCGGACCACGCGCGATCTTTCCTTCCTTGTCCTATCCTCACCCATTACACACACACACTAACATGCCCTACACTACCACACTTGCCGGGATACCAGTCGGGGGCTTAGAGCTTATCCCAGCTAGAGCGGTGCCGCGCTAGTGGGAGATTCCGGTTGAGGAGAAAACCCCGCTAGTCGACAGTAGGTCGGCGCCGGATCTCGCCATCGAACGGCGGAAGATCACCGCCACCGCACGAGAAAAAAACACGCACTACACTTACGGGACTAACGACCTCAATCGTTGACGCGCCCGGCATCACGAACAATCCACGAGCGAGCGCCGCGTTGAGCGCCTTGCCGGCTGCGCTGTTGAGCGTTTGGTCGTGCGCACGCAATGCACGCTCCGTGCAGCGTTGCGGCGTGCGCTCCGCCGAGCGCAGCTTCGTGCACTCGGCTGCGCGCCGCGCCGCTCGCTCGCTTTGCCGTGCGCTGCACAGAGCGGCGCGCAATGCTCCGCTGAGCCGAGCGTTTTGCCAGGTGATGCGCAGGCGGCTTTCACCGCTGCGCTCCGCCCAAATGCCTTCTGGATCAATGGTCGCAAATGAAATTTCTTTGTGGCATGCTTGTTTAAAAAAAATTCGCTAACCCGTTACGTGTACGAGATAAAATACGTGTGTGCATTGACTTGCCTTCAAAAACGTTTATTTCAAAATTCCCTGAAAATTCGTCCGCAAAAATAAAACTTTTTGCGTGCCTCTGTTCACCATGTGATTTTTCACTACGTAACATTTTTCGCTTAATGAAATCATAAATTGTAATTAAACGCTTCGATGAATACACTGAGAGATATATAAATACGCTGAAGAAGTTGAACTCGTTTTCTTAATATCGGGATTCCGAATATTCCTCTCGTTGAAACAGGAATTTTCGACATCTGGAGTATTAATTTTAAGCTCTGAGAACTTTCCTAGATGCGCTTCGGCCGAGCTTCGAGAACTCACTAAGCGAAGACGAGGAATCGCTTTGGGAGGCGGAACTTGAAGAGGCGTCAGTCCTCCTCCAGGCAGCTTCTCGCTCCTGCCCTGCCTCCGCCGGCGCCCGCGGCGGCGCGGCAATCGCCCCCGAAAGGCCAAAGTTTGCGCCTGCGGAGCCCGGAAGCCGAAAGGTTACGCCGCCTCCGGCCGCTGAGGCTGCGAGCGGGTTCCGTTCGAGGAGCAACGCTATTAAAACTGCGCGTGCGCGGGTATTAACGTGTTTCTCAAATTATTTTTGGTTATAATTAGAGACCGGATTTTTATGTAATTACACATTTACACACATAATTACAGAATCAGAAACGATGACATCAGAAAGAAAATGGATATAAAGAAATCTATCCTCGACGAAATAGAAAAAAAACAAAACAAATCGTTTGGTACGGTCATGTGATGCGAATGGCAGACGCAAGATGGCCAAAACGAGTCCTGCATTGGGTGCCGACAGAAAGACATAAATGAGGAAGACCCAGACTTGCATGGCAGGAGGGAGTGCGAGAGGCTATGACGGCAAGAGAAATGCAAGATGATCTATGGTCAAAATGAGAGGCATGGAGACTGAGAGCGGAGAAACGGCGACAGCTATAGAGCAACTCCGTATTATATATATATATATATATATATATATATATATATATATATATATATATATATATATTACATATTTTTTGTCTTTCTAGTTACCGTTCTCAAATTTTTTTAATCTTGACGAATTGTCGCTGTCCTAACACAATATTCAACTTTTACGTTACATATTTTTACATATTCGGCATTATATTACATATTTTACAAATTTCGCTATTTTCTCAACATACTGTATTTCTTTTTATTCTATAAATTTTCTTATATATTTTATGAAAAGAAGTATTTTGATAAAAAGTTTTGCTCGTGGTACGCTTCGTGAAAACGCTGTCGGATATTCTCACAGTCCGACGCGCCTGCTTCATTTATTTTAGTGAAGAGAAGGGCGCGTCAGCGACAGACCATTCGCACCTTCAGATGTGAAAAGTATCATTGACACCGCGTTTGGCGACATTGAGCCGTAATTTCCAAGAGACTTTAGAGATCGCTGCCATGTAACACTTCGATGAGAACATACCTTTCTGCAGCGATTGTTTGCTGGTCGTAAATTTCGTCAGTTTTGTACAGTGGCTTCTATTGCGTCTAGTCTAGCTGCTAAACTACATTCCTGAATACCAAACTGTGAAGGTTTTACAACCGATGAGAAAGTTGTATTGTGCAAGCGTGCATCTTGCAACTTGTGCTTTCTGAGTATTTTTAAAACGATTACATTGTTTTTAAAATTTGTATAGGAAATTTTTTATAAATGCAAGTTTTTATTATGTAAATGAGTTTTAGAATTAGAGTATTTTATTATTACATATTATATGCGATTTTACATATTTATTACATATTCGTACTGTCTTCATTACATATTGATGTACATATTTTGACGTTTCATATTACATATTTTTCCGGTCTCTAGTTATAATTACACAGTATGTCTCCAAATAAATTTTGCAAACTTCTGGGGCATGTAGGGAGGGAGGTCGAAAATGATTCTTTTTGCCAATGAAAATGGGATGGGAGATCTTATAAAAAGGAGTTTCAAAAGTGACATTTGCTCCGAATCACAGACAACTGTTCTCTCGCCGGATGCAAGGTCACTACGTTCACGTAAAGCTGCGCCTTTGCGGATATTAACGTGTTTCACACGGTGAAGGTTAGTCTTGTAATTATAAAGCATGTCTCAAAATAAATGTTGCAATATCCCCTCCACTTTGACATATTTGTAACATCAATTTAACGATATACCACGTTAAAGAAAACTGCCCTAAATTCAATCGTCAAAGACAATCTTACTGATCTAAATAAAGCTTTAGATACCTTATTATATTGTAAAATCAGAACCAATTAATCAAGTTCTCTGAAAGTTATAATATTCTTTTTCGTTTAGTTAACTAATTATGCTCATTTGTTGCATGAAAAATCGTTAATTATCTCCATGTTAATGGCACGCGTGGAATTAAAAGTCTACCGTGCAAATAAGATTCTACAACCACCAATCATAACTCACAAAAAGATCAAAATCGTTTATTTATGATACTATAAACACACGTGGCCAAGCTATTTGCAGCCGGCCGTGAAATAAACAAAAATGTCAACAACCTATACGTGAACGACTAAAACAAAATTATAAAAAATTACTCCTTAGTCATATTGATATTTATGGTACAATTTGTTAAATTCTTAAAAATTACCCCACCCACATTTGGCACCGATGATCCTGATCCAGACAACGCTTCATAATTTTCAGAAATGTGTACTTAACCAACGTGACTTGTCCCAGGTAAAGCTGTGTGTGATGTTGAGGCAGTGGGCATCGTAGTTAATGACAACTCTGATCTTTCACCTATACGCTTTGCAATTTTTATTTTATTTTATATGGAATCTTCAATGTAACTTTCTGCTACAGAAGAAGAGCGCCATCCACCGTGTCGTTTCACTGTTAAAATGTCAGCTCCACTATCAGCCAGAAAAGTAGCAGATGTTCTTCTAAAACAATGCCCAGTAAATAAATTTGCATCGGGAATGTTTAAGAATAAAGCTATCTCTGGGGGGATAGGGATAGATCTTTGGGATTCTTCCAAAAGTATTTATACCTACTGGTTGAACGCTGCACCGTCCATTATTATAAAATACAAATAATTTTCTTGTTTGGGGCGAAGTGAAAAATACTGTTGACATTTTTCAACATAATTAAGAGAACCTGTCTCATTAATGATTGTGAATTTTCTCACAATATTTGTTTTTTTTCTAAATTTACAAGCAGTACACTTCCTTCTTCTTTAACGTCGTCCACACACAAGTTGTATAATTCATCACGTCTGCAGGCACCACAGACACCAAATATCGCAACAACCTAAATACATTAAGAAAATTTTATTTTTAGTCTATTGTATGCTATTAGTAACATTTTATAGACATCATACTTTCATTTACTACACTTGCCTTCATAAGAAGGTATTTATTATCTGGTGCCTCCGTGAGAAATTATTAATTTCGTCTTTGCTGAATACATTTGATTTTTTTGGCACAATTCAGTTATTTTTTGATTTTACAAAATCAATTAAATTTTTGTAACTCGAAATGTCTATGTTTTCTTTGACACGCAACATCTTCTTCAACATTGATAAGTATGGCCATAAGCTGGAGGGTTTGACGCTAGCTGACTATTGTATCATAAAATATTTGACATAAGTAAATTAAATGTATTTCATGACAAAAAATTATCTTAGCATTTTACAAATAAAAAACAAACGTCAATTGTATTTACCCGTTCTAAAAAATAAGCCATCAACACTTTTTCCGAGTCGGAAGTGACTTTTTTTCTGCTTTCCACAACTTGTATAAGTTGTATTCCCTTTCATATACAAATGGATAGGGAAAGGGTGAGATTTAACATGCGAGAGTTCTCGCACGGGTACGCTAGTAAGTCACTATACTGATCGTACGTAAACAAAGCATGGCCCATTAGAATTGGCATTGTTTAGAAGCAATACGTCATCAAACGTATTCATCGATGTATATGTATGAAGTGTCATACACATGCACGTAACGTATGTTTTTTGAGTTAAAAAAAATTATTCTTGAATGGAAACGAAAAACGTTGAACGTAACACGTGCATAAAGGGGGATAATTGCACTCGTTTAGTTAATTACTATAATAACATATATTGTATAATTATGTTATGTAATATATATATATATATATATATATATATATATATATATAAAATATGTGATGCCATGCGATGTTAGGGCATATATGTTACGACACATATTAATGTAATGATGGATGAAATTATAATTGTATAAACACTTGTTATAAATAATGTAATCGCTGATAACAGTCGTTGATGCGACTAAAAGTAAAGAATAAAAATAAATAAAAACGTTGCAAATTTTTAGGGCATATAAGGCGGTCGAAGATGATTACTTCTTGTCAATGAAAATAAGGTGGGGAATCTCATAAGAGAAAGATACACAAGAGATATAGTTTCTTATTCATAGGTAACTCATCATGCACTGTTTTCGGCACGTACATTTTGTTTTTTACTGTGCCAGAACTTATTATTAAATATTCAACACAAATATCGAGTTGTTTCGTGGAAGTTCTTGAAGTTGTATTTTGTTAACATCATCATCATCTTCTTCATTTTTATAAGTGATTGAGCCTATTCCCATTTTCCATCTTCAAGACTGTCGTTATATCGCGTTTATTGCTCTTCCCCTATGCTTCTTTCGTTCGGGTGGAAGTTTAGAGAATGTTTGGCATTTGATTTTCCGGCATTAATATTAAATGACCATGCCACTTCTCTCTTAGTATGTCTATTTTTTCGGTTAGGTTGAAGATCTTTGATTTATTTCTGATGATTTCTTTATAAGCCTTGTAAAGTTAATGACCTGTGAAATATCGTGTCCGCTGCTTCGTGTCTCCTCTCTTCTGAGATCCCAATTTTCACGTACATAGTTTCTCATAGGTACTGCCATTGTTTTATAAAATTTTTGCAGGGTGTCTGTACGTGTTTTATGTGTGAGAGTCTTCTGTACAGTTCGCACATTTTCTGAAATTTCTGATTTTTTATTAATATAATTTTTATGACTATGAACTCTAGTGTTCAAGCCGTCTCTTTGCCTCCTTGGTTACGACGTTTTGATAACACGACGCAGCAATCTACAAGTAGACATGTTTTTTCCTCCAAATCCCGAACAACAACATTCGATTTGATCGCCGCTGTTGTGCGATCAGTTTGAATTTGTCGGTTGTTCAGAATTGTACACAGTCCAAGAGACGTCCCCGGTTTTGGTGAGACGATTTCTCATATTTCTTCTTCTTCTTCTTCTTCTTCTTCTTCTTCTTCTTCTTCGTCGTCGTCGTCATCATCGCCATCATCATCACATCAGTCGTTTCCGTTTCTACGCTGTGTGAGGGAACAAAGCGCAGGCAGGCCAAATAAGCAAGGTGCGGTGATGCGCAGTCATGCTCTCCCCATGTGTCCCTCAACTCCAGGCGTGGGTAAGAAATAAAAACACCGCCTAGATGGCAAAATTCGGATTAATCTGACACTAAATAAATAAATAATTATTACTATTATATACTTCTTTATTATTCCTTTACTTCACAAGAAATGTCGGAGCATCGTTGCTCCACACACAGCTTATCTGTACAATAACATTAAGCTACAGTGATAAACTTCATACCGTGTACTAAACAACCTTTGTGTAGTTCTCCAGTGATGATAATGGTGATATCTTCACTCCCTTGGCTCTTCATTCTACCTTACTCAAGACTCAAAATCTTAATAACAATGCTCGCCGTACTCAGTAAAACCGCCTTCTGCATGTTCTAAGGTGTTTTTCTCTTAACGGCAAACTTTTTTCAGCCTTCTGCGAATTCTTTGCGACTAGACCTATTGCCGATACCATCACAGGTACCATTTTCACTCTCTGCAATCTTTACGTATCCTTCAACACAACAACTATACTGCGATTTTTCTAACTTTGCCCCTCAAGGCCCTTCTTCACGACGGAGTATGTCACGGTATTTCGCAACGTTCTCAGTTGTGCCGCCAGATATCGCATGATCGCGACCGTATGAAACAGTGCTTACGATCATGCGACTTCTAACGGTACTATGGGGAAAGACGCGAAATGCCGTGTGATATTCCATCATGGCCATAAGACCTTGAGGGGCAGAGTTAGAAAACTCGCACTACAGTGGCTAGTATTTTCGTTTTTCTCAGCAACAATGCACACTAGATTGTCATCTGTAGGGAGAAAATTATGATATCTTAAAGCAGCGCCAAAAATTATCAATGCTCTTAAAATGTTTTAACGCCCTACAAGCAATGGAAAATGGAGTAAAAAATTTGATCAAAACCAATTCAGGTGAACAACTCAAGGTATTGTATTATATTATTGATGTAATCGTTCCTTTCGTTCAAGTGAACTCATCTAGCGAACGTTGGGTTTTGACTGTTCTTTGCTAGGAAATCTGTATCTAGTTATCACAAAATCGGTCGACGCGACAATGGCGCCGATAGATGTCACAGGAAACTTGAATTACATACAATGGCTGACAATTTCTGAGCGAGAAAATCGAATAGGCTACTCAGGAATTCTGTGGAAAACTTGTTGCATCTCGTAAATATTATATGAAGCAAGTACCATTAAAATGATATTAAAATTGATGAAATCAGCGAAAATGCTTTAAAAATGAAGGAGAAAGTAAATGAATGACTTTATTACTCAACATCGAGAATTTTAAAAAATGTCATAAAAAGGGCAATTTCCTTTTGACATAACATACAATTAATGTGTGTATTAAAAGACATTGATCTAAAATGAAAAGAAAAGATGACATTTCATTACAGTCCGCCCGTTAGTCATCTGTAGGAACTACAACTTCAATATTCACCGCTGTACCTGTAAATTTATCAAATAAAACTGTGTAGAGTCTGTTTTGCTTCGACCATCCTGCCACAATATTTTTATTTTTATTTGAATGTGTTCGCTAATAATGAAAAAGAAGAAGAAGAAGAAGGAGAAGTAGGTTTTAAATAATTTGTGTGACTACATATCCCATACAGATTTGGCAAAACTTGAAATGGATTTTACAGAGATGAATCACTGAATGAAATGATAAAACATACTGATTCATCCCTGCTTGTGGGTCTACGGCATGTGAAATGGACGTGTATAGTGTCAGGTCTCGAAAAAAATTGGTTCAAAACCAGCATGACATTCAAAAGTAATGCAAATCTTTAGCTGCAAAGCAAATCTTAATCTTTTAGCAAATCTTAAGCACGTTTAAGCTGTCTCGTCAGTTGGCCCGTAGAATGCGCTTTACTCATTGCTTCGCAGAACTCCGCGGGAGCATTTTCGCTCGATGAACATCACAGAAAAACACTTTTTCCTAAATAGCCCAGAAACACACCGGCAACTGTGTGTGCAAGTGACGATGTTTTCGGAAACAGCGGTTCCTCCGGGCATCCCCGGAGAGCGGTCCGTGGAATTAGGGCGGGCCCTGACGCGTCGCAAATGTTCAATGGGCGGGAAAAGTGGTTGATGCGGGAGGCGGTCTCCTTTCCTCTCCAGAGGTGCAACGGCCGCGATCAATCCGCTGGGCGGGGCGGGGCGGGGCGTGGCGGGGTGGGGCGGGGTGCGCCAGGAATAGGCGCCATCCCGTGCGAGAGAGAATCCCGGCCGGGACTCGGTCAGCGGTGCTCGGCGGCGGCGGCGGCGGCGGCGGCGCGGGCGGGGGCGGCAATCGATACGCGCGCTGCAGCCCCCGGCGGCGGCGGCGGCGGCGGCGGCGGTGGCGGCGGTGGCGGCGGCGGCGGCGGGCGCTGGCGCGGGTGCGACCGCACGGGGACAAAACGCCGCGCGCGCATTCTGCAGGCCAATGCGACAGTTTTGCAACGACCGACTGCTCGTGCAGAGATCCAATGTGCTACGAAAATCATCTTGTTTGATTTGTGATTCCGGGTGCGTCAATTGCCAAGACAATTAGTCCTGTAAGTGTAGTGTATGTTTATATCGCGGAAGAGAGCTGTAATCTTTTGGCGAGATTCGACGCCGACCTACTCGTTGGCTTCCGCCACTACCAGCGGGGCACCCCCCCAGTCGGGACAAGCCCGAAGCTCCCGATCGGTCTCCCGGCACATGCGGTGGAGTAGTTCACGTGAGAGTACGTTCCTGCAAGTAAGGGGTGCGGATAGGACAAGGAAGTGGAAGGAAAGATCGAGCGCGATCCGTGGCCCGCTTGTACGGGTTCTGCTTCGGCATTCGCTGGCCTGGAATTCTACTCCAGACAGCGGGTGAATTCGACGTAGTAGCTCGTGTGGAAAATGCTTCCACCGTCGTGCCTCTGGACCTCCCGGACAGAGGCACTGCAGTAACTTCAATGATTCTTTGATGCACCTCAGCCCGTGTGGCATTTTTACAAGCGACCGACTGCATTTTTAGCCGAATTTTAATGTGCTATGAAAGTCTTACTCTTGAGCTCGAACATTTCTATGCCGTAGAAAAGTATCCACGATTTTACTGTCCTTCAGTTGAAAAGAAAACTACAACGTGAATTGTAGCTTTGGCCGATTAGCTTCCTACGGATGCTCTTTCCAAATGAGATCAGATTTCAGAAAGACTTTGTCCTTACTGAGCAATTTTGAACATACAGCTCTTTTTGCTGATGACATAAAAAAGGGAGATTTGTCCAGCAGAAATTAATTAAAATGAAATTTAACTCCACAAAAATCATTCATTTTAAAATTTATTTTTAGTGTAAGTAATTAAATAATATTAATTCATTACAGATAATACAGGGAAAACTTTTGGTTTACATATTCTATCCATAAATTTACAAAATAAACATTTCCACTCAAAATAAGAACGATGCAAATTACCTGGGAAATTTTCTTCTTGACTTCGTGAATTATCATTAAATTCTGAATTTAACGTCTCTAAAACATGCAGATTGTAAATTGCACCTTGCCGAATTTCTCAATCTCTAAGATAAAATGCCTTGCACTTATACTGAGTGAAAATGTTTATTCTGCGAATTCATAGGTATAAAGTGTAAATAAAGAGAGTTGAAAGATGACTGATGTTTCTTTACTTAAACGCGGCGCGGGGCGGGGCGGCGTTGTGGCCGTGCGGATCGGAGGCGGGCCGCATCGCGCAGTGGGAAACTGCGGCGCTGGCGGTGGAGCGGAGCCAGGGGCGGCGCGGGGGGTGGCGCGGGGGCGGCGCGGGGGGTGGCGCGGGGGGGGGGGTGGCGCGAGGGGGTGGCGCGGGGGGTGGCGCGGGGGGTGGCGCGGGGGGTGGCGCGGGGGGTGGCGCGGGGGGTGGCGCGGGGGTGGCGCGGGGGTGGCGCGGGGGGTGGCGCGGGGTGTGGCGCGGGGTGTGGCGCGGGGGGTGGCGCGGGGGGTGGCGCGGTGGCGGAGACAGGGTTGGCGCGGGGGGCGGCGCGGGAGCGGCGCGGTGGGTGGCGCGGGGAGGTGAGGCGCCAGGGGGGGCGCGGAGGGGAGAGGCACGGGTGGGAGAAACGCGGGGGAGGCGCGGGGGCACCGGCGATGGGGGGGCGGCGCGGGGGACGGCGCAGTGAGCGACGTGGGGGGTGGGGGGGCGGCGCGGCGCCAGTCAAAACATCGCTCCGCCGCCGCAGCGCCAGTCGGCCACAGGGACAGGGGGGGGCGAGGTCCCCGATAGGAGCCACCTCGCGGTCTCGCCCCCCCCTCCAACTCAGCTGGCGTTTTCCTTCGAGGTGAGGAGCGCCAAGAGTCAAAAGAACGAACTTGACCTGCTTGCAGATCGCTCGAGGATTATCCTGGGTCGGGCAGCTCCATCGACATTACAATAAAGCCGCGTGCAAAGAACAAATATTTCCCGGAGCCTCCACCAGGGCGATCCGGCGCGCGGTCAGCGCAACCGGCGGCGGCGCGAGGAAGGCAGCCGCCCCCCGCCCCCCGCCCCGCCCGCCCTCCTCGCCCGCTGGGGCGGTGGCGCAGAAATGATAGGCCGCCCACGGGGCGCGGCCGCTGTGATTAGCAATCACCGCGCGCCCGCCCCGCCCCGCCCGCTCAGGCGCCGCCGAGGGAACGGCGGAGGCCGCCAAGGGCGCTGGCGAGGGCAGAGGCGCCCGACCGACGCCCAGCGCCCGCCGCCCGCGCCCACGCACCGGACAGGGCTTCCGGGGGCGTCCACTGCTCACATCTTTAGTGCCGGAACTGCACTGCGTGCTTTTAGAGCGGGAGATGGCGGCGATCAGCCCCCGCGCGATGGCGTGATCCGGCGCCGACCTACACGTCCCTAGCGGTGTTTTCTTCAACCAGGCTCTCCCACCATCAGGGCGTCAAGTTCTAAGCTCCCGAGGGGAGAGGTAGTGTATTGCATGGAAGTGTAAAAGTGTTTGTGTAACGGGTGAGGAGAGCACAAGGAAGAGGAAGAAAAGATAGCGCGCGGTCAGTGGTCGGTTTGTTAGGGTGTTGCTCCGGCATTCGCCTGGTGTTGACGGGAGAAACCACGGAAAACTACCGATCAGAGCTGCCGGCCGCTAGACTTCTCCTCCAGACAGCGGCTGAATTCGACGTTGCTATGTAGCTAGTGTCAAAAATCCTGCCATCGTCGGGACACGAAACCTAGGATCTCCCGGTCAGAGGGACTGCAGTGACATCAATTGCCCCTCGGCAGAAACATCCAGTTTCCACCCCACGTAAATACACTCAGTGGAGAAAAAATGCACGTGCTGGTGAGGGCGCAAGCATGGTCACGTGCTTCTGGAATGCATTCGTCTCTCCACGCAATTTTCCACGAAATATCTAATAAGTCTCTCATTTATTTGAGTTAGGCATCTTGTCTTACAACATGACGAAGCAACTCGCAAATTTAACATTAAAATTTCTGTTTATTAACATTAAAACTTCTACTTCAATTTTCACTCTCATTTCTTGAATGAACCAAACTTCAAACAAGAGAGTTTCAACGCAAAAGTTAACAGGTGCTTGGCAATTTTAACTGCCACGTTGAAGAGAAGATAGGGTATTTATGAAACTAATTAAACATCTATAATACTAAAAATGTTACTCTTAATCTTAATTAAAAGCTTAACTTGTGATATTATGGAATCTTTTAACAAATTATTCCGTATTATGCCAATAATTCCAAAACGATAATGAATCTTTCTAAGAATTAACAAAGAACAAACTTACTTTTGATTAAATACAAGACAAGCGAGTAAATGTATGAGCGAAATGTACTAGTACTATTAATAATGTAAAAAGAACATAAAAAAATCAAAGTTAAGAAAATGACTACTAAGGTAATTTGATTTAGTAGAAACCACTACCCGGCATATTTACGTCATTACTGCGGAGAGAAACTATTAATATTACAGAAAATCGAAATAATAAATATAACATTTGAAGTAGATTCCATTCTACAATATATAAAGTCCTATTCTGTTAACCGTGTAAACATAATATAAAATATTACTGAAATACAAAAAATTTAGAATGTAAAATTTTAAATGTAACACTATACAAACATACACGTCACAGCACACACACAGCACGTAGTATTCATCCGCCGTTCATCAAGTGCAACTGCAACAAACAATTCTTTGCAGCAAGGAACAACTCGAAAAGAGACACATATTCGCAGAGAACCTTAATATATCGATGATGTAACGGTTCGAGTTTCGGTTATTGTTATACCTAAGTTCGCGAGTTCAAACCGGATCGAAGCCGTGGATTTTTAAGGGCGAAAAAATCCTTTGAAAGCCTTCCTTCGGAGGGGAAGTAAAGCTGGCTGTCCATGTTAGTAGTACTGCATGTAAAAGATCCTCAAGCCTAAATGAAACCTCTGAGCTAAATTAGAATCGCATGTTTCGTCGCCCAAGTAATATCTTCTTCTCCGCTAGTTGGTGAAAGGAGCGTAGAAAAACTTGCGTGTTCAGACGGAAGAGCAGGCCTCATGGCCTGAGTCTCGCCATGTAAAAAAATAAAGCATCAATTCAGTTCAATAATATACATCGAACGAGTCGAAAGTCATTGCGGTTTACATTTTTTACAAAGAATGGTTGGTTTCAGACAAAAATTGCTGGCTTCAGGGACGAATGGATTCAAAATCTGTAAACCTCACACTGCACCGTTGCGAAGTGGTTAAATGAAGAATGAAATGGGGGCGCATAAGGACAGGCACTTTGCTTTTGTGGTTTCGCGACTTGCCGAGAGACTTATTTCAGACCTGTTGCTCGCCTTTCCTAATATGCCGATCTACAGAAAGAGAAAATTGACAAAAAATTGAAAAATATATCTTCTGTTGTCTTTGATACGTGAAAATTAAAATTATTACATTGTAGATTAGCTGCATTTTAAAAAATTGATACGATGAAAACATTTACACATCTTGAAGCTATCTTTTCATGACAAAAACTCAAAGACACTCTTTCAACACTCATGTATTGAAACTATTTGCCTTCACTGTGAATATAGTGTAAAGTGTTACTTTGCCACAGGCGTACGGCAAAGAAGTCACGGCCACATAACTGGGTACTGCAAAGTAAAGAAACCCTGGGACGACACGAATCAACACGTCATCATATTTTGTGAATTGTTCGCAAGTTTCAATGAACCTTCTTATACAGGATGCGTAACGTAACATTAGTACCTCCTGAAGTTTTTGAACGGTTGAAGTTATTGCAATGCAGTTTTAACAGAACTGCATGAGGGAATGGGGAAATACATCTACTTGTTTTCATTTTATCACTTATATTTTATGAGATATTGAGGTAACTTTTTTTCAAATGGAACTACACATTTTTTCGTCTATTATGACGAACGTAAAGAGATATCGTAATCGTTTAGATAAGCAATTTTTTGAGAAATTTTAATTTTTATGTGCTCAGCTTTCCTTGCCTACTTGCCGAGGCGAGCGCTGCTTGACCTTATGTGGCGGACAGTTAAATTCAAAATATCCGTTAAACGCGTGCCACCAAACATATCAAAATTACACAAAAAGGTGCTTATCTAACATATAACAATATGTATACCATTGGATTCGTCTTTTTACGCATGTCATGACAGGAGTAAAAAAATGTATAGTTCCATTTGAAAAAACTAAGTTACGTCAACATCTCGTAAAATAGAAAGGTTAAAATAGAAATGAATACATATATCAATTAGCCCCATTCTTTCATGTACTTTCGTGAAAACTGCAGTGCAATAATTTCAACCGTTCAAAAACTGCAGGAGGTTCTAAAGTTACGCAACATTCTGCATATAAAATGGATGAGAGCGGTTAACTCCGACACCGTATGACCGATTTCTATGAAAGTTGGCATATCTCCGTATATTTTTTCACCCAGAAGGTTTACGTGCTGTTAATTCTGTTGTAACTCCACTAGATGGCGCTCTAGAGCAAAACTAAATATGCATGTCAAATGCAACCCGCAACACTCGGCAGCATTGTTTGAATCCATATCGTTAAATAACTCTTAAGCAAAACAATAAAGGGCAAGACTTCATAGAAACGTTTCTCACGGCGTAATCTACAGGATGAAATCTTGAACTTTCTATTACATATTTTTTAGTCCGGCGTTTGTCGATATTACCCCAACTGCTCAGACACGTGCAGAATCTGCAACTAAATGCGAATGAGAGGAACAGAGAGAGGCAGAGAGAGAGGGGGGAGGGAGAGAGAGAGAGAGAAGGAGAGTCTGACGAAATGAGACGGGGACAAAGAGAGTGACAGGGAGAGAGACTGTGAGACGGAGAAAGGGGGAGAGGAAGGGCAGAACAACGACTGCCGGGTTCCGCTAGTTAGTACTAAAAATAATGCACGCAACTCGCACGACAGTGGTTTCGGCGTACTCCTTCCAAAATGCCGGACTCTGCTTTCATCATCTCGTGCGTCAACACTTCATTCGTACGCCAAAGAATCACTTTCAGTACTGGTTACGTAAATAACTATTTTTGTTTCGTATTTAAAGTTATGGATGCAAATAGTAAATTGTAACTTGCTAATACAGGGAACTTGCTCCAGAATGAAAAGGCTATCTCGTACTAGTTAGTTTACTGTTTTCTTTACTTTCGTCTAGCTTTTGGGGTTTGCTCAACCAACATCCCAGCAACCATCGATTGCTGCCGAAAGACATTTTCCCACGTTTTCTCAATTTTGCGGTTCCCTAATGATCGAAATGAAACATGAATTTAAGAATATTATGAAAGGATTAAGGATAGGGCAATGAAGAGCGTGCGCCCCGTTTGTTAGGGTACTGCTTCGACATTCGCCTGGTGTTGATTGGAGAAACCACGGAAAATACCGATCAGAGCAGCCAGGCGCTATAATTCTCCTCCAGCTCATTTAGGTAGTGTGGTCCACCCGCTGGACCCCTAGAGGCACCTCGGCCGTCGCAAAGAGTGCGGATCTGTGCGGGGAGTGTGCATGGAGTGTGCGGGAGCGCGAGGCCTCCGCGCGTTGTTGGCGCAGGACGCGAGCTCCGCCATGGGAAGTGGGTCGCGGCGCGGTGGCGGGGGACGGGAGGGGAGGATACGCTCTGGCGCCAGCGATCGCGCTTCGCTGGGGCAGGGAGGGGAGGGGTTAGACTGGGAGGGGCGAGGCGGGTCAGGAAGACGTGGGCGGGGCTGGGAGGGGCGGGTCTGAGAGGGGCGAGACGTGGCGGGGCGAGACGCGGCGAGGCGTGGAGTGATGGGGCGAGGTGGCGCGAGGCAGATAGGGAGGGGCCTGGCGGGAAAGTGGGAGGGGCCGAGTGGGGAGAGGGCGGGTGGGGTGGGGCCAGGTTGGTGGGGGCGGGGAGGGGCCGGGTGGGGAGGGGCCAGTCGGGACAGTGAGGCGGGGCGAGGCGGGGCGGGGCGAGGCGGGGCGGGGCGAGGCGGGGCGGGGCGGGGCGCGAAGCTTCTGGAGCCGCGCCTGCGGAGGGACGGAAAGAAGGAAGTGCGGACGGAAGGAAGGAAGGCGGGACGCGTCGGCGCCGCCGCAGCCCCTTGTTTGTTGACGCTGGAGGGTCAACGGCTCTCGCCGCAGTCGACGGCTGCGCCATCTGTGGGGTCGGCGATGAAGCGATTTGCCCGAGCCTCATCTCCAAGTTATTTACCCTCATATTATGAGAAAACGTGCGCGGGGCGGCCTTTGGAAATTGGATGACCGGCGAAAATCCACAAGAGAAATATTTGTGTTTCGTAAACGTGATAAGCCAATTACGTATCTAATATGGTTTCGTTATGAAAGCGATAAAAAGTAAATGTTAATAAAAATTTCA
Organism: Acheta domesticus; assembly: GCA_031308135.1. Lineage (NCBI taxonomy): Eukaryota > Metazoa > Arthropoda > Insecta > Orthoptera > Gryllidae > Acheta > Acheta domesticus. The sequence goes on along the minus strand of JAHLJT010004567.1, from coordinate 21,265,054 downwards.
AAGCGAATGGAAGGGAAGGGAAGCCGATGGCATCATCACGCCGCTGGCACTTCAGTTGCACTTTCAGCTGGAGAGGATTTGAGACGTAATTACTTCATCAGCGAACGACTGACAGTTCTGTTTATATTTTCATTTGGTATATCGTAGAAAGCCAAAGAAAATAAAAAAGAAGTGCTCTTATAATTTAGTAGTGATATGCGGTGAACACAGTCCTCTTGAGCAGTTTTTTGGTTAGGTAAGGAAAAGGTTGTCGTGTTTCTACTACAGAATGTTCCGTCTTAGTTCAAATTTTTACGTAATGATTCGACGCCACCATAAGCCTTAATAGATTATGAGTGCTTTGGGAGATCTTACTGAAACGATACATTCAGACTATAATGAGTTAACTCTCTTGTCGACACCGACAATGAGAAAAGATTAGAAAATAAAAATAAATAGTCTCTGGACTCGTGAAGGCATTTTCTTACGGGTAGCAATTCCCAAGTCACAAGTTATTTCTTCACCAATATCGCGTATATATTTATGTTCAATTATGCTGATACAAGGTGTGAAATGGGAAGGATAGGCATTTTGAGAGGACGCCATTGTTGGAAGTAGACTGTTTTTGTTTGAGAAACCAAAAACTAACAATACACAACTCTAATACGTGGAAACTTACCGATAGCGAATTTTTCAATGTCGAGTTTGTTTATTGCATTATTCAAATAAAAATAATAGTATATTATTCAAATAGTTTTAAAGCAAACATTAGAACGAGTTTCATTAACATTCATTGTAAATTTATGAGAGAATCAAATTTAAAATTAGGAAATAACTTTGTGACGTCACGGGAATTCTGATGTTTGGATTGTTGCTATCTCCGCACGATTCTCTCACCGCAATTAGATTATTGTGTAACGTCGCAATTATGAGTGTCATAAAAGCAAATACGTCATTATCTGAGCCGTATGATATCATTTTAAGATAGATTTTCGTAATGCAAAAGGTAGCTTATAATGTTGGAATGCAAAAAATATATTTGAATGAATTTGTCCTCGTGCGAGTTTTATCCTGCAATACTGAGTCACCTAAACTTCTCTTGTGGATAGTTTCTTATACTGCAGTCATGTCGTGGGCGATATTCTGACTTCCCTCATAACAATCGCCTATTTTTGATCCTTTGTTTTTCGTGTTACAAGGTTGTATGTAATTATTCTACTAATCTTTCATACTTTTGCCTAAGATTTTTCTCTTTTTACACTTTTCAGTTTCCCGACAAGATGATACTTTTAGGAATATTGAGCGGTGTAGTCGTTAAATTACGAAAATTGCAATAGTTTTATTGTTTTGTAATTTGCGTCCGCGTCTCGCGATGTCGCAGCGGTGAGGGGGCGGGCCGCGCTGAGACCACGAGAGCTGCCGATGCAGGCGGCGGGGGCAGAGACAGCGACTTGCAAAGTCCTTGGCACGGCGGCGGCGCTAAATTGCTTTTATTTACGCTTACAGTTTTTTTGTCTGGGATTTCATTTCTTTAGGAGCAAAATTCTGGTAAGACGAACCTTTGGGGACAAGCATGATGATAATATACTCATATTTTATACAAATATTTTTATATCTCGCAAAAGAAATTACTTTTTGAGAAAATCGGCTCATTTAACTTTATCACAGCATTGAAATTTTAAAATGTAATGTGTGTGTTAAAGTTATATTATAAATATTCTATAACGAATGCCATTCTACTCCTTCACAAAAAATTCCCCCAGTTTGTCGAATTACTTCACTAAAAGTTGTATGGCATTTTCTTTCCGCGGCGGCGTGCGTACTTCGAGCATTTGCCACACAACCGAAGGTCCTCTGTCAACTCGCAGGCTGAAGGCATCTCGGAAGCGCTTCCCATTCAAAGAGACAGGCTAGACGTTTGCCCCTTCACACAACCCTCCCCTAATGTCGCTCTTACACTTAAAATAAAATTGAAAAATATAGATTTTGATGTTGCACAATGCGGTACTCACATGCAAATAAAACAAATAAAACGCATTTATTTACAAACAAGAATAAAAGGAGTTGTCAGGTGATTTATTCAAGCCATAAAATATGGAAAAGGCTCTCGCGGATAGCTCATGGTCAGTCTGCTTGCTTTACATGACGCGACCCGGGTTTGATTCCCGGTTGGGCAAAATTATAGTGTACGTTTTCCTAGCAATGTCCTGGTATATGTTGCTGTGTAACAAGGAGAAAACTCACTTGTCAGGTTGAGAAGACCAGAATCCGGCGTAGGATGTCTTCCTGCTAACCACACGTAGCCCGCAACCCATTTGCCACAAGGCGTAGAACGTTGCTGGTAGGCCCAGACTTGGTCACAGGTTGTTCGGCCGAACGACAGACAGACATAAAATATGGAAAAGTGGTAAGTCCAATGAGTGAAGCGCCCTCAGGGGCGATTTGGCGGTGATGTGAGGTGAGGTACGGGCCGAGGAGCGGCTGGTTCCTAAAAGCTTTGCCTCAAACGCTCACTATGAGTTGACTACAACCGAATCACCTAGGATTGCGATGCAAGTTCACTATAACCGAAAGTGCACTGTATTCCGAATTCACTATACCAAGAGTCCACACATCTTTAACACTAAAATATATTCGGACAAAAATAGGGAAAAAAAATGTGGAACACTGGAAAATGAAATCAATTTTCATTCATTATACTTTACATGCAATATAAATGTAATTCTAGAAATCATTTGTATATCTTCAATATCATATTTTTTGAAGAAAATGAGATATTAACAGACTAAATATTGAAGAGAGGAAGGAAGAGGATTGCAGACAGTGAAAGAGATGCTGACGAACGGCGAACGAAGATAAAATCACAAGTGCGAGACCGAGGTAGTAAGAAACACTGAAAGTGACAATGTCCAGACAGAAGAAAACAACTGTCTGCCGTCAGTTTGTCCTGCCCGCGCAACGCACAATTCTGTGGTCACGTGCGTAAGTAACTGTTTGAAAAAATTGGGTTAAGTATTGAAACTACATGTTAGGTATCTATATTTTATTTTAGTAAAAAGACCGAATTCAAATGTGGCTTCCTTAACGACAAAAATGCCTTGGGAAATATAGCTTGGCTTTGGGAAACATAGGCGACTCAATAGTCTAACACTTGTTTTCTCCAAAGTAAGATTTTTGAGTGAAGAACTCTTACCCGTCACCACAGAATTCGCCCTCGCGCTCTCAGGTGGCGGAGAAAGAGCCATCGGCGGCGCTATTCATATCCGGGCGCGGCGACCACTCGGCTACTTCGCTTCCAGCGAGGAGCCAGCGGAGTGGGGGTGGGGCGGGGCGGGGCGGGGAGGGGAGGGGAGGGGAGGGGCGTGGCGGGGCGTGGCGTGGCGGGGCGTGGCGGAGCGGGGCAGGGCGGAGCGGAGCGGGGTGGGGCGGGGCGGAGCGAGGAGGGGCGGGGCGGGGAGGGGCGGGGCGGGGCGGGGCGGGGCGGGGCGGGGCGGGGCGGAGCATGGCGGGACAGGGTGGAGCGGAGCGGGGCGAAGCGGGGCGGGGAGGAGCATGGCGGGGCAGGGCGGGGCAAAGAGGGGGCGGGGGGCGGGGTGGAGTGGGGGAGGGGCGGGGCGGTCTCCGGGCCACCGGGCCGCTCTGATTCAATCCCGCGCGGTCCAGCGGCCATCGCCGCTTTTTGCCCCAGCGCCCGCGCCGCCCGGGGCGCAAATTACTGGGGGCGGGGCGGGGCGGGGCAGCCAGGAAGTCCGATGGGCACGCCGCGGAAACTGCGAATGGCGATGCAGCCGCCGAAATTCATATCTGGCTACTCCGACGATGTTTTAACTTTATCCATTTTAAACCGACCACTCGCTTTACACACCGATGGACGTACTGCGGCGCACTACACGGCTTTGCATATGAAAAATTTGCCAAAGATAGGTAATAATAACGGCTGTTATTGTTATCCCCTGTCCATTATGCGCGAAGTAGAGATTAGAATTTTCTACGATTTATAACACTACTAGACACGAAACTCCGGAAATGTGCTCCTGCAGGGAAAGAAATCGCCCTCTGATGGGGTACGTCAAGCAGAATGAAGATGAAAAATTAAGAATTTGGTAAATTGTGATGTACAATAATCAGCTGGCTCATATGCAACACGCAATGCTGATTTCTATTTTCGAAACTCTATGTTCATTTGAAGGCAAGTTTTCGGGGTTAAAAATGTAGGTTATAAAACCAGATTTTTAGGTACACAAAGAAATATTTTTCAGTCTACTTTTACATTTCATAACTATTAGGTCTGCAATTACATTTCTGGGTAGCTCTGGTTAGAAACATTGTAAGGTGGCTCAAGGCAACAATTGATGTCACTGCAGGACCTGTGACAGTTTCAGTGAAGTTCATTAAAAAGACGCTCTTGAAAAATTATTAGAATACGTTCTCGGCAACGGCCATTGATCCCAATGGTCTTTAAAAATACTGTATGGTAAATATGCTAGAAGAAAATATTATTATTTGTCAGATAGAAGTTGTCGGCCATAACTCACATAAAAAACAATGTTTTCTGTATTCAACATTTTATAAAAAAATGTTTTTACAGTAGAATTAGAAGCACCCATTCGAAGTGCGTCTCAATCTCTTTCAACGCAGATTCTGCATCCAGAGTCCGCTTCATCTGACTGGACTGGATTGTGGTCGAAAGACAAATTGGAAGATCGTTCCACAGTCACTCCGAGAGCAGGAGGGTGAAGGAACGCCCTCATTTCTTTCCTGGGCCGCCCGTCGACCGGCGCGCACACGGCGACGCGCGAGGGAGCCTGAGAGGAGGGGGGGGAACCTGTCTGGCGGCCGCCAAGGTTTCCGCATCCGCCGCTGCGGCGCGGGCGTCGGCGACCCCGACCTCCGGCGCACATTTCCCCGTCTGCCAGGCGCACGGCGCGCGCTTTACGCCCTGCATGATTAAATAAATTTCGCGGGAGCGAAATACGACGAGAGGGAGTTGGCGGGGCTCGGGGACGGGGGGCCGATATTTCTGCGTTTGGGAGTTGGCAGTATTGATTCGCGCAGTCACCTGCGGCGAGGTGCACCTCTGCCCGCCGGCTCCACCGCACTCGGCCCGGCCTCACCCGGCCCCGCCCCACCCTGCCACGCCTCATCCCGCCTCACCTCACCCAGCTTTGCATCAACTGGCCCCGCCTTACCCAGCCCAGCCTCACCCGGGCCCGCCCCACCCTGCCTCACCTCACCCCGCCCCACCTCACCCGGCCCGCCTGACCCGGCCCGCCTCACCCGGCCCGCCTCACCCGGCCCGCCTCACCCGGCCCGCCTCACCCGGCCCGCCTCACCCGGCCCGCCTCACCCGGCCCGCCTCACCCGGCCCGCCTCACCCGGCCCGCCTCACCCGGCCCGCCTCACCCGGCCCGCCTCACCCGGCCCGCCTCACCCGGCCCGCCTCACCCGGCCCGCCTCACCCGGCCCGCCTCACCCGGCCCGCCTCACCCGGCCCGCCTCACCCGGCCCGCCTCACCCGGCCCGCCTCACCCGGCCCGCCTCACCCGGCCCGCCTCACCCGGCCCGCCTCACCCGGCCCGCCTCACCCGGCCCGCCTCACCCGGCCCGCCTCACCCGGCCCGCCTCACCCGGCCCGCCTCACCCGGCCCGCCTGACTCGGCCCGCCTCACCCGGCTTTGCATCACCTGGGTCCGCCTCACCCGGCCTAGCCTCACCCGCCTCGGCACCACCCGGCCCCGCCCTGCATCACCCGGTCCAGCCTCGTCAGGCCCTGCACCTCACTCGGCCCTGCCCCACCCTGCACCGCCTCACCCCGCTCCGCCTCGTCCGGCTGCCCGCGAACTTCAGGCGAGACGATGAGCATTCGCACGTTCCCCCGAAGATGCAGCGGACAGCGGCAGCTCAGTGTACTGCAAACCGACGTAGGTGGTTCAAGGCATTGACGTGCCAGGATTTTAGACACTAGCCTCCTAGGAACATCGAATTCTATCTCTGTCTAGCGAAGAATCCTAGCGGCCGGCTGCTTTAATCGGTAATTTTCCGTGGTTTCTCACATCAGGCGAATGCCGGCGGAATATACCAAGGAGCGGGCCTTGGACCGCACGCGATCTCTCCTTCCTCTTCCTTATCCTACCCTCACTCCTTACTTACACTAACATGCACTACCACACCTGTCGGGGGACCAGTCAGAAGTTAAGGGCTGGTGCGATGCGTCGCTGGGGGAGACACCTGGTTGGGGAATTATCAGCGAGTAGACGTGTAGGTCAGCTCCGGATCTCACCATGGGGGACGATCAGCGCCGTCCCCGCGATAAAAAGCACGCATTACACGAGCGGGATTAATGACTTGAGCACTTGACACGCCCTAAACTACCAATCATTCAATGTGAAGACTGGCCGTGCAAGTCTTCTTTGCAAAGCTCCGTTAAAGTTTTTTTTAAGTAGATTCAATTAAAAATGTCTGTGGGAGGCTATTACTTTATTTTAATTCTAAACTTTAACAATAATACGTTGTAACGATAGTAATTTCAATTTATCGGAAGGCGTTTAGCAATAGGACCCGAGCAACTAAGGTACCCGAAGGTCAGATACGAGCAATATGACGATGCATCACGGGGTGACACAGTGACCTCAATTCTACTGATCAATATGGTAACGTGAATAGCTCCAACGGAATTAGTAAAAATATAAATGAAGCAAAGTAATTAATAATTATTGTAATACAGTGCATACGACCTAAGTTCCCGAGTTGATTTTATTGCAGCGTCAAGATTAAGCAGAACGATCGGATGAGTGTTGAACTACTTGGTTCGAGCCGCTACAGCCGACCACCGTTTTCTCGCACACATGTCAAATACCCGCGACGTCATAAGAAAGTTGTTCTGCAAATTTAAGTTTCATTCTCTTATAAATTTATAATGCTGTCATACAAACAAATAGTGTATGCAACTCGTTTATAATGTTGCTTTATTGCATTCGAACAAATTTGAAAACTCGCTCCTAACGTTGCTCATTTTCAAAACATGTACTCATGTAATATCGGTAAAGGTAATAAACTAATGCATAAAATACTATTACCACGCGTGATTTGTCCTGTTACATGACAATGACCCAGCTCATTCTCCTGGTGTAAATTACAACGCTGAAAAGCAAGTCTCAACATTGCATGATGCATCCGATTTGTTACCGCCAGATAATTTCTGCTTCCCAAAGCTAAGAAGCGGTTTTACAGAAGATATTTTCTAGTAATATTTGTAACTTTGCAATTTTCGAAATTTTGGAGATAACAACGAAAACGAGACCTGCGTCATTTTTTAGCGTCCTTTGCTCCGTCCAGAGAAATAATTTAATAAAAAACTACGGAGTCATTTTTGAGAAAAGTTTGAAAATGTTGAGGGTAAAGTAGGCTCCAAAATCAAAATATCCCCTTCCAACTCACAGGTCTTCTAGTTCGGGAAATATCAATTTTGAAAAAGATCGTGTGGATGGTTTATGTGCTAGCGATAACCACAGACAGACATTTTTCCGTCAATACATTTTTCGTTATCAAGAACCCACGAACTGTAGTTTATATCTCCTCAAAGTGTTAGAAGTAAATTAGTACATAGAGGAACAAGATTTATTCACTCTTTAGATTTCGAGGCCCAATAATAAAAGTTTTGTCGAAAAATCGCTGATTTTTGCCGCAACATTCCAATACTACTATTTACTGTGTAAGTATGCAGTGTGGCGGAAAGGTAAAAAAGGATCCTACAGAATTTAATATTGAACTCAACTGAGAACTTAGAGAAGCCTGCAGCCAGACACTTCTCGGAGGCCACCCAGAGATTTAGAATTTAGCCCAAGCAATGTATCGCATCAACTAAAGACAATCAAAGCTCATGCAAATATCGTTTTTTGTATTGATTGCCATCGCCTTGTGTATTGTACGTAATATAGCAAAAAAGCAAGAACAATGAAGAGCAGAAAGCTACTCTTAACAGCCAGAGTTCTTCAAGTGTTTATCAGTCTGCTGTCGGTTAAGAGCAATCGAAACAAATGAAGAATGAATTTGAAGAAATTGTATTTTTGTTTATATTATTTTTTCTTATAAGATAATATGTGCAATTATGAAAAGCATTAAACGGCACACGGTTGATACCAATAAAAGAAATTCATGCTATTGGGTGTTTATCAATAAAATAAAGTTAATATCTACTGAAATTGAGACGTGTCTACGATGAAACTCATTCAAAAATGAACTTGAATTTCTCCAAAGGAGGTGAATCTGAGAGGAGAGAGAGACAGAAAGAGAGGGAGACAGAGAGAGACAGAGACAGAGTGAGAGCCAGAGAGAGAGACAGAGAGAGACAGACAGAGAGAGACAGAGACAGAGACAGAGACAGCGAGAGACAGAGAGAGGCAGGGAGAGGCAGAGAGAGAAAGAGGGAGACAGAAAGACAGAGAAAGACAGAGAGACAGAAAGAGAAAGAGAGAGAAGACTGTGTGTGTGTGTTCAGTTCCCTCAAGCAGGAATTGGTGGCGCGAGCGGCGGGGGGCGCCTGGCGCCTCTTCCGGTTCGCGTTCTGCGAAATCAGCTCTTGGCGCCGCGCCCACCTGCCCCGCCCCCTGCCGCCCCCGCCCCGCCCTCGCCCCGCCCCGCCCCGCCCCGGCCCGCCCCGGCCCGCCCCGCCCCCAGCGGCCGCGCACGAGCGAAGAGGCGGCGAGAACGAAACATCACTGGTCACAACGACGCCCCTTCTATTCTTTCCTTCCTTTTCCTCTATGAACGGCACTGGTATAGTCAGGGTGTATTTGGACAGTACATCAAACCTATATCAAATAGATTTTTAAAAAATACCTAAAACGGTTTATAAATCAATTAATTTTCTCCTTCAATTAAATTCCTGTGAAAACAATTTAGTTCGCTGTTTGCGACAATATATGTGACGATTTTACTCGCGAGGAAAATAAAATTCACAGTGGAGTATTTTATTTGACTGCCAATACAATTTGCCTCAATCAAAATGTGTCAGTTTGTTTATGTTAGTTAGGTGACACCCGAAAACCACAAAATGTGTTTCCGGTGAGCAATAACACAAAATGTATATATTTCATTTAACAATACCATAAATATGATTTTTTTCTTTTCTGCTTTCTTTCTTTATTCGCAAATAATTGCCTGAAATTGTTACTAACGTAGCGAGTTGGAAGGTATAACGATTAGCTTTGAGTCTGTTCAAGAGATCGAAGCCGTGGATTCTTTAAGGCGAAAAAAATCCTTCGTACGTCTTCCTTCGGAGGGGAAGTAAAGCCGGCTCTCGCATTTTGTAGATTTACCGCATGTAAAACATCCCCAAGCCTAAAAGAAATCTCTAAGTTAAATTCAAAATCGCGTGTTTTGTCGCGCGAGTAATACCATATTTCTCCACTAGATGACGAAAAGAGCGTAGCGAAATTTGCGTGGTCAGTCGGAAGAGCGGGTCTCGTGGCCTGAGTCTCTCTACGTAAAATAAGGCATTAACTAACATATTGGTTTCGCAGTTGATTTAGTTTTAGATGACTGTGATATTAGCACAAACCACGCGATACCAATTGTTTGTTTCTTAAACAATAAACTAAGATCAGAAAATTTATGCTCTCTTTCTTAACTTCTTAACTTTAATAATTTTCTTTTCTTTACGATGTGACAAATGTACCTATCCAGTAATCTAATATTTTCGTAGCCATTTGCAATACTGATCGTTTGAATTCACACTCTACCTTCCCCAAATGAGACAATCTTTACCGCATGGTAATAATTTTATCACTATTCGTTAAACATAGTTCGTTCCATTACCTTACTTAATGATAATAAATATTTTCGTGTTCTCTAACCAATTTCAATAAATACAACTTCTCAGACACGATGGAACTTATCTCTAGCTCTCTTCCAACCCTTTGGATGGTAACCTATTCACACGACCGTTCGCCCTCGCGGCCGAGTTCACTGACTTGCAAAACGTCCGCCTGAGTTCTTTGCTCAACACGAAACAAAACACATCACCCGCATACTGATATTGTGTAAAAGTATATAATTAATCGACGACCCTTAACGATTTTTATTTGTATTTCATTTTCATTCAACCCCCTATTTAACTCATAATTATTGTTTATCATAATCTAAAAATGTGAGTCAATTACATATGTAAACTTAATGTTTATATATGTAAATAAATGTATGTAAATAAATATATATGCATACATAAATATTATATGCATACATGAATAAATGTATGTAAATAAATATTTATTTATGTATGTAAATAAATTTAACATCTTATTAAGATGCAATATTGGAAAATACCTAAAAATTAACAAATGTTAAAAACAAAATGCTATTCTAAAATCACTTCTTTTGAATTATCTCGATGTTATTTTTATATAATAAAATAATTGTTTTGGACACGTCGAAAACCTCTCGAAGGGCAGAAATGTCGACCATTTAATACAAAAAAGATTGAATATTAATGCATTTTATTGTTCGTTGATGTATTTATCCACCTGCTGTTACAGTAAGGGAAGCGCCGCTCCTTCGACGCCGAGAGAAGGCTCTGGCGAGCGCGCGCGCAGCGTCTGCCATTTCGCGCCGTGCGTCACTTCCTCCCTCTCCCCCTCCCCCCCGCGCCGTCTGCACCTCCTCCGCAGCCAAAGGACTGGCGCGCGCCGCCCAACTTCATATCGGGCGCAAACAAGAGCGCAGCGCGAGGCGCCCGCCCTGCGCCGCGCCGCGCTGCGCCGCGCCGCCGGAAATTCATTACGCGAGGCCCCGGCTGAGGTGGCTCAGGGCATCAACGGATGTCCCCGCAGCGCCTTAGGTCCCACGCCCCGCGGTAGCACGATTTTTGCCTACAGAGCTACAGGTTTAGAAAGGAAAGTGGACTGCGCATGCGCGAAAGGTGGCGGAGGGGAAGGTTCTTGGAGGCTCGACTTCTCCGCCTCGGTCTGGGTGGGCGGGAAGAAGATAGCCTGGCCTTGACGAACGTCCCGAACCCTGGAGTGTTGAAGCGTGAAAACTAAGTTGCAAGAGCAGATCAGTTATCGGGGAGGCAGTCCTTGCGTTCAACTGAGTTCGGAGGAGTGGGGAGCAGTGGGGGATGGTTTCGCCACGCCTCCCGAGGTAAGCGACACCATGATGTTTTTCTCTAAGTAGTCGAACTAATTCAGTCGCTGTCTGGAGGAGAAGTCTTGTGATCAGACGCTTTGGTCGTTAGCTTTCCGTATTTTGTCCGATCGACACCCGGCAAACGCCGCAAGAGTAGCCTAACAAATGGATAATAGACCAAGGGCAACTTTTCCTTCCTCATTCTCGTCCTATCCTCACCCCTTACTCTCACACACTATACCACTACACATACCGGGAGGTGCCACAGATTGCCCTAGGCCAGTGCCCAGGACGTGGTGCCGACGTCTCCGGACACCCAGTAGAAACTAGAGTGCGCGCCAGGAAAGTCTCTCTGCACCGAGCCAAATCAGAGCCTCCGATCCAAAATTGCATTTACGTTGGGAGCAACCAGATCACTGGGAAACAAATGAAGGGGGCACCGCTTCCAGCATCTGTCACGATTGTGGCGAGAACAAAATTTACGTTTTCGTTTGTCATTGCTGTAGCTCGAGCTACCAACGAAAGTTTTGTCTCCAGCACTCTCACAAGCAAGGTACTACCGCGGATAGTCTTTCCTTTTTTTTATTAAAATGTTCTTGTTGAGTATTACATAGTTCAGTGGAACTTACACTATACATATGTTTTTGTTGCTTATAACTAACTTACATACTATACTTAATCTAATACATAGGTGAGGAAACCATCATTGGTACCTCTTAGCTGTCAATTTCGGCGAATTTTTTTAGGAAAATGTGGAATGGGTATTTATTTTGAATTCGGGTTGGTTGGGTTGGGTTACGGTCGAGGTTGAGAGCTTTTAGGGTGGGGATTTGTGGGATGGTGTAGTAGAAATTAGTGGAGAGGTAGTTAATATGGTTGACTATGGGTTCTATGGATAATTCTTTATGTAGTTGATGGTTGGTGACAAACCAAGGGGCGTTAGTGATTCTTCTGAGGAACTGGTTTTGGAAGATTTGAATTTTGTGGATATTAGATTTTGCGGCGTTGATCCAGATGGGACATGCGTATAAAAGGAGGGGTCTTAAGATGGTTTTATATACTATAATGGCTGTGCTATATGGCAGTGAGGCATTTCTATTGATGAGAGGTAGTCTTTCCTGGGGCGTCGGCAGCGCCCACGCGGGGAGGCACTCGGCGGGTCTCGCTTTCGATCTCGCCGAAGACGAACCGTTTCCGCTCCGGCCGCCGACGGCGAATTCATTACGCGAGGTGCTCGTGTAGCCAGGCCGCCATCAGCGGCTCAAGGCGACTAAGATAAAAGTGTTCATTAAGTTTGCGAAATCACAAGACGCCGACGCCGACGCCGTCTCTCGGACGCCCCGTTTAATTAGCGCGCGCGCGCGCATGATTTCGCTGCAGAAGGGGCTCCGCTCGCCTTCCATATTACGACGTTCGCGTCTGAAAATAAACAGCAACCCAATTTCTTACGGAGGCGGAACAAACGGGGAGGGCGCTGCAATTACTTCGCTGCGCGGGGGGGCGGGTGAGGGGCAGAGGGAGGGGGGGAGGGGAGGGGGTAGGTGGAGGGGGGGAGTGGGGAGGGGAGGGTGAGGGGAGGGAATAGGGGTAGGGTGTAGGGGTAGGGATAGGGGGAGTGGGGGGAGGGCGTGGGGGTGGGGAGGGGGAGGGAGAGGGGAAAGGGGAGGGGGATAGGAGGGGGGGAGGGGAGGAAACCTTTTTCCGCGGCAGCTGCGAGGGAGTCGCGCGGTTTCGGAGATCTCATTGCGCTCGCGGCCACTGCAAGTGAGATTCCATTCCATGTGCGAAAGTGACACGTCATGTGTCTGCGCATTGATGCGAACAACCATCTCAGAAGGAAGACTTTCCCGAAATCAGAATAAAGTAATGGATTGGTTGATTGTTCGTGATTCCACGGGCGTCAAATACAGAGGTCATTAGTACCGTACGAGTAGTACGTGTTTTTTCACTGGGAGGTGGCGGTGATCTTTCCCCGCTGGATGGCGAGATCCGGCGCTTTCCTGCCGTCGACTAGCGGGGTTTCCCCAACCAGGTATCTCCCACCAGCGGGGCACCGCCCCAGCCGGGATAAGCACTAAGCTCCCGACCGATCTCCCGGCATGTGTGGTAGTGTAGTGCTTGTGTGTGTAAGGGGTGACGATAGGACAAGGAAGAGGAAGGAAAGATCGCGCGCGGTCCATGGCCCATTTCTCAAGGAACTGCTCCGACGCTCGCCTGGTGTTGATAGGAGAAATCACGGAGAACTACCGATCAGAGCAGCCGGCTGGTAGAATTCTCCTCCAGACAGCGACTGAATTCGACCCAGCTGACAAGCTAGTGTCGAAAATCCTGCGGCTGTCGGGACTCGAACCTAGAACCTCCCGATGAGAGGAACTGCAGTGACATCATCTGATGCACTGAGCCATCTCTCTCGGTATATATAAAGTAATGGGATTGACTGAGTAACAATGGAGAAACAGAATTTGTTTCCCAATACGATTGCTCCCATTCAGCCTAAATATCTTTAATAAATGCTGATGGCCTCTTTGGGATGAACATGATTTTGTAATACTCGTAATAGTTTAGTTCCGGATTATCAACAAAATGACACAAGAGATTTGCAAAATATAAAGGGGTGAGTTTCCCTTAAAAATAGATGCGTTAGTTAAGAATACAATACACCCCTGCAAGTGACTTCATCTTCTGTGTAGAAACGGATTTAAAAAGTCAAATGTTTCATTATGAAATTACAAAGTGATGTTACAAAAAATTCAAATGCGTTCACCCCTGCAACTTATTTGTTTTCAACACTGCTATTCTAGAATATATATCGTTAATGTTCGGAAATAAGTTACAAAAACTAAACGTTGATATTCACTTACATTTCACCAATTATTACCTCACATACACAGACTCATCAAAATGTTTCCTCCAAAGACGTTCTTTATCAACGTCTTTACGCATTATATCATAAAACAATACAGAAAAAAGCTTTTCGGAAAATGGAATGTTATGGTGTTACGGGTTTAAGCATATTACTTTACTGATTTACATTAATACATACCGATAACACACCATCTGCAAATATTACAATAAACATTTAATTATTGTGTTATTGACAAAATTCTGAGAAAGTGTTCTACGAAATGTGCATATAAAATGCGTGTAAAGTGACAATTCCGGAAACACTTTCAAGTGAACAGTGTGGTGGGAATATTGTTGTTTCGTGAAGAATGACTAAACTCAAGCTGAGGAGAAACGTTATTCAAAATGGCAAGAAGCAGTGACGCGCAACAAGCGAAGAGTGCCACTGGGCGCAGCGGCGCTCAAGCAGCGCGAGCGGAGCGGGGCGGAAGCGTCGGGGCACAAGTGCAAGAAGTGGGGGGGGCGAGCGGCTGCGGGGGCGGCACCTGCTCTGGCGAGAGAGGCGCGGCGGCGGAGGCGGCGGAGGCGGAGGCGGCGGCGGCGGCGGGGCCGGCGCTGGCCGCTTACCTTCGGGCCGCGTGGGGCTGGTGGCTGCAACAGAGAAGGGCGTCAGCGGGCGGGGCGCAAGGGCGGGGCGGAATAAGAGATCCAATTAGACGTCCATTTCGGCGCCGGAAATCAGCGCCGTCTCCCGCGCGGAGCGGAGCGGAGCGAAGCGGTGTCGGGCCACGCCTGCCCGCCGCGCGGCGCGGCAGGGGCTGGTCGGAGCGAGGCGTGGAGGGGAGGGGTGGGGTGGGGCAGCGAGGTGCCGGGGCCGCCTGCCCGCTCAGCTGGTGTTGCGCGCTCGCGCAGCGGGGCCGGACGGGACGGGCCGGGGAAGGTCGGGGCGGAGAAGAACGGGGCGGGGAAGGGCAGGGCGGGGAAAGGCGGGGCGGGGAAGGGCAAGGCGGCGCGGGGCAGGGCGGGGCGGGGCAGGGCGGGGCATGGAAGGGCGGGGCATGGAAGGGGGGGGCGGGGAAGGGCGGGGCGGGGAAAGGCGGGGTCGAGGAAGGGCGGGACCGGGGCGGGTCGAGGAAGAGCGGAGCGGGGCGTGTCGGGGTGGGGCTGGGCGACGTTTGACGGGGTCGGGGGGGTAGGTGAGGGTGGGGGGAGCCGGCTTCGGCTCACCAGCACGCTCCCTAAGAGAGGAAGGTGGCGTGGCGAGGTGGGGCGGGGAGGATCGCAGTGGAGCGGCTTCGGGCCGTCCGTCTGCATTCCACGGGCGCAAAATGGCGAGGGGGAT
Organism: Acheta domesticus; assembly: GCA_031308135.1. Taxonomy (NCBI): domain Eukaryota; kingdom Metazoa; phylum Arthropoda; class Insecta; order Orthoptera; family Gryllidae; genus Acheta; species Acheta domesticus. The sequence continues at coordinate 21,249,768 of JAHLJT010004567.1, read as the reverse complement.
GGTGGCGGGGAAGGAGGGGCGAGGCGTCTTCACCATTAAGCGGAGCGGCGTCAATTTCCGCGCCCCCAAGGCCCGCGCCTTCCAGGGGGGCGGGCGTGATTAGCAGCCCCGGGCCCCCTCCGCCCCGCCCCGCACCGCCTCGACCCACTCGGCCCCCTGGCGCTGGCTGAGGGGCGAGACAGTGGCCGCTGCCTCCTGCTGCAGCTCATCTCTGGTTCGCTCTCCGACGATGCGCCTCCCCAGAGGCACTCCGGTTATACATCACAGTAAAGTTTCAGGAGTCATAGCGATCACGAACGAAGGCTTCATCTTCGCAGTTGTTCACTGAAACCTCTGTAACGATCGATGCTTCTACGTATGGTCGTATACAGATCTAGGCAAGGTTGACCAATATTACGTTGATAAAATATCTAAAAACAAGAAATTATTCTGTCAGATTGAGGAAAATACATTTCAGGCTGTCAGAATTTTTTTGAAAGTTCAAAATAGCCTCTTTACAAAGCCGTTTCATATCATTAGAAAGATTGCTACAGCATTCATTCTTTTACTGTGTACTTCAAAACGCCCATTTTTGTAATCAATAATATATATTTGACATATGACACCAAAAAATATTAAAAAATAAAACCGGATATAAAACGTATATGGAAGTAGTGTTTTAACAAATAATGATGTTAATAGACCAACGTAAAGGCAATAGGATTATAAATCTGTGGTTAAGCAAAAATGTACTCAAAGTACTTGCTTAAGTTTCGTAGAGTATTATTGCGAAAGTGAAAACTGTATTTTCACTAAAAAAAAACAAAAATCAACAACAAACAAGAAAGAACGGAGAAGTAGGGGTATTCTAAAAGAGAATGTTGAGAAGATTGTCATTGACTCACTTTAGTGCTTCACCTGACGCGAGCAATTGGATTTACAAAGGAGCTTTTAGGCACTAATAAGGCAGTTATGCAGCCTCATGCCATTACACGGCTGCGTTCGGCACAATGATGTTACTGGGCTGATACATGTTGATTACACGACTGAGAGGCCTTGGCACCAATTACACGTGCAGCGCTTTGCAAAGCGCCTTGTTGACCGCCAACCCCACTCGACAGTGAGATCTTTGGAGAAAACATCTTTCCAATGGCCTCTGTTACGAACGCATGAAATACATTTCGAAAACAAATCATTGTTTAGCTTCAATTTTCATACAGATATTGTAAAAATTTAGCAAATTTGTTTATTAAATCTCAAGGAGGCAAACAGTTTAAAAAATGTGAAGTTACTTTCTGTCAAACCTGCTTGATAACTCTGTCTCTGCCAAGGAACTAAAGCAATGAATGAGAAATTGAATGGGATCGACCCCTGGACTTCAGCAAATCAATGTGGAGTTGGGTTGGAACTTGGATGTAATGTTGCTGAATGACTGTAAAATTGTTGTTAGTTTGCCCTGATGATGGAATCAAAAGATTTCGATACTTCGGAAAACTAACTGTTTAAATGTTTATACTCTAATCAATCCCGTGAACTACATTCCTCAAATAAAGTTTATGTTTGTGTTGGATCATTTAAAGCTTTCTTTTTTTGTTTCTCACCAATATTTCTTACTTCGAATACTATTTTCAAAGAATATTTAGTTCTTTATTCAACTGAAATAGTTAATCATGAAATGTGTCTCTGTTCGTTATTGCGAATGGGTGAGAAAGTCTAATACGAAATGATTATCAGTTATTTTCGCCTTTGCAGAAAATGAGAGAACATAATTTACAAAACAATTAAATATATTTTACAATCTTAAAAAGTAAAATGATAACTTACATTTGATCAAACGTTTAAATATAGTGAATGCCTGTATTTCATAACTGTATCAATGACCATTCTCTATTTGACAGACTCAAATTCTAGAAAAAATGTTTACAAACAAATGCGATTATCTCAACACAGGCAGATCGACAAAAGCAGAGAATCGTCTGGAGAAGTGATTTTGGCCAACACAAGTTTGTGTCCAAAAGAACAGACTCCAAATATATATCCATGAATGCCTTGCAGTGGATCTCTTTCTCCGGGCAGCGCGTTCAGAGGCTTTGGGCCGCCGGGTCGATCGGAGGTGAGCGCTGATCCGCGGCCGCAGAGGGCTTTGGCCGCCGCCCAAGGCCTCCCAAGCAGCTCTGCCAGGAGGGGGCGCGCACCGGCGCAGCCAACGCGCGCCGCTTCTACGATTTTCAATTCGCCAAAATTGAAAAACCAAATCAGGCAACAATAGGTACTCAATGTAACATGCTATGTACATAAGCTTTTGTATGTCTGAAAGTCATCTTGGTTATGCCTAATAATAATAATAATAATAATAATAATAATAATAATAATAACTGCCAACATTTTGCGTAAAGTGTTGTAGAGGCGCTGATGGTCACCGTATCTGCTCCTTAGGTAGCTGGTTGCAACCTGGAGTAGATGTTATATTCAGATGACTCATAACATCTTTAGTCGTGATGTAGTGGAATAATAATAATAATAATAATAATAATAATAATAATAATAATAATAATAATAATAATTGTAATATACAAATGAAATGATATATTTAGAAGTAAGATAACAAAATCAGTGAAACAGAAATATATTGGTGTAACTTCTTCTCAGCGACACAATATACTGGCTAATTGTCAGGAATGAAAATTAAAGAAAAAAATGGGTAGTATAAAGTACACAAAGAACTTCTGATAGGTAAATAAACAACAAAATCTGAATGTAAAGAATTGAAATCTTAAATCTTAATAAGTAATTATACAATTCGACGCATTTTGCGTCAATAACGTATGTTGATGAGTAGGGGAAGATACATTTGCATATCACACAAATCATCACCATCACCATAAATGATCAATAAAATGCTCTTAAAATGCTTCAAAATACCATTACAACAAAGAAAACTGACGTAAAATATTTGATCAAAACCAGTTCAAATGAAGACCTCAAGCTGCTGGATATGTTACTGATGTAATCGGGGCTTCTTCCTTTCGTGCAAGTGAAGTCAGCTTGCAAACTTTTGGTTTGGACTGGACCAGGAAATCTCTGCCACCACAACAATGGTGCTGATAGATGTCACAGGAACCTTAGATTACATACTCACAACGGCTGACATCACTATTCCTTAGCGAAGAAATCGAATAGGCTACTCAGGAATTCTATGAAAAATATTTGTTGCCTCGTAAATATTATTTGAAGCAAGTAACATTAAAATTATATTAAAATAGATAAAAGTAACAAAAATTCTTTAAAAATGGCAGGAGAATGTAAAATATGACTTGTAAGTCGAATTCAAAGAAAAATGCAAAAAAAGTCTTACAAAAAAGGATAATTTCCGTTTGTCCTGTCTTAAAATGAATGTCTATATTAAAAGGCAATTTTCGAAAGTGAAAAAAACGACATTTCATTAAATTCACCCACTATTGATGAGTAATGTGGAAAGCACATTTCAGTTGAATCTTTTGCAGTCAGGCAACTGCCATGCTCGCCACCATCTTAAAGACCTGATTGTGTCCTTGTCAATGGCGCGTTTGCAGAGAAAACGATTTTTCTGTTAGGAAGCAGGAGCTGGAGCAGTTCAGCTTTGAAGAAGGCCAAAGCTTTGAAGATGGCCGAAACGTCAGATCCATCGACTCAGACGAGGCTCATCCCGAACAGCCAACAATACGACTCTCTGGCCGCGGAAGCCTAAGAACTCATCTTTCCTGTTAGGATTTCGCGGAGATAGCACATTTCTCGTGTGCCTTCTCTATACCACATATTCATCTTCTCTTTCCTTTTTCTTTTCTTCTCTTTCCCTCGTTCCATGAAGTGCATATGCAGGAGGTTGCCCGTTCTTATTTTTGCAGGCTCTCTCGCGCGCGTTGCACCAAATCGAAGTGAGGGAGCAACGTTCAAGTTTTGACGAGTAAAGGAAATAGAAAACAGATACTGTTGTGGCCAAGGATGCAGGCAGGAACAGAGATAATGTCAAACTCCAACAAAATAAATTTATTTCCACTGCGCTCCGCACTTCCAAGGTCTCCGTCGTACCGTTTGATTAAGCATGATCGCGACCGTATCAAGCAGTGCTTGCGATCATGCGACACCTAGAAGCAGGACCGAGAAAGACACGAAATGTCGTGAGATATTCTATCGCGGCAATAGGGGCTTGAGAGGCAGAGTTAGAAAAATCGCACTATACATGACTTTGTTTCTAAGTACAAAAATCAACTAGGAAAGATTTTTGGTCCTGTTATTATGATTGATTGCTGTGGTTAGTAATTCCAGGCACTAAGATCGTTAGTCCCTTCAGTGTGATGTAGGCTTCGAGGCGAGACCAGGCGCCGACCCATCTGCCAACAGAGCACCCCAGCCCGAGGAAACTGTAAGCGCCCGACTGGTCTCCTGACATATGTGATAGTGTAGTGCATGTAAGAGTGTTAGTGTACTCCTTCGGCTTTCACATGGAATTGATCAGAGAAACCACGGAAAACTCAGAGTAGCCAGCCGCTAGAATTCTCCTCCACTCAGCGGCTAATTCGATTCAGCTATGCAGCTAATTTCGAAAATCGTGCCATCGGCGGGGTTGGAACCCTTGGACCTCCGCGCCAGAGGGACTGCTGTGACATCCTGATGCCCTGTGCCACCAAAGCCGGCCCTTTTGTACGAAGTTAGGAAAGCACGTATTTTTTTTACCTTATTTTATAAAACTAGCTTAGCAGAATTGGTTTTTGATCAATTAAACATTTTCTTAGACGATTTGACCGCAGTTAGAAAATATATAAGTTTAGAAAAATTAAGCTGTTGATGTGATTGTGTCGCTGCAACATCTGCTCCTAATTATCATATCTACTCACAATCGGCACAAGCGTACGCTACCAACTCGCGCAAATGAGATAAACAAAAATAAAACATACAGATATATACAACTGATCATGTATCAAACCCTGATGTAACAGCGATGACACTTACTGACATTGCAAAAGAAACAAAAAATAAAATTCCCTAAACAATTCCCTTCAGGGCGGCTCTGGGTTCGACTCAGCCTCCTTTCCAAGTGAGTGCCAGGACCTTTCCTGGGGGTAAAGGCGGCCGGAGCGTTGTGCTCGCCACAGAACCTGCTTCTTGTGCCGACGGCGACGAAAAGGTGGAGCCCTACCTTCACCTCCCCTTCGGGGCACATCGGCCTGTGTGCAAGGGGATAAAAAAAACAAACGATTTTATATATTAGATTTTCGTACTGAATTTACTCTTAACATATTATTTGTAAAATGTGATTTACAATTATTGACAAACTATAATAAGTTTTCATTGCGGGTTCACGGGTTTTGGTCCAAAAAATAACGTATGCCGTTTGCCGACGTTTCGGAGTTTATTATAGCTCCATCTTCAGGGCTTACTATGCGTGGGAAGTTACATAGAGAATATGAAAGTTCACATCATGAGAAACAAGCCACACAGGACAGCATGCCTGCATGTTCCTGAATGAACAGGCAGTTAATAAACTCCGAAACGTCGGCAAACTAGAATACGTTATTTTTTGGACCAAAACCCGTGAACCCGCAATGGAATTGTCTACAGAAAATGGTCATGAAATACAGCAGATATAATAAGTTTTGGAAGAATCTTTTCCTTCACGTTTGTATTTTAAGTTAAACTGTAATCATATCTCAAGTAAGAAATATTAGAGCAATATCAAACAGGATACATTTGGAGATATTACAGTCTGTTGACTCACATGTCGGACAAATAAAATACATTAAAGAAAAACACTTGACTCCCACGAAATTGATTTTTCTTCTAAGAAATGACACACACTACAAGACCTTGTGGTGATTTTCTTAAGAATTTTCAAAGACGTTTTAAGCATGCTAACATGAACTGCGTTGCATTGACAGAGATGTCGCTAGGAGAAAACGTATTTTTGGAACCAGATACGATATTGCCAAGAGCGCGTGTGTGACATGAGTGGGGGCGGAGCGGGGGGCGGGGCGGGGGGCGGGGCGGGGCGGGGCGGGGGGCGACGGGGCGGGGAGAGCTTGGGGTGGGGGCAGAGTCCGAGGCTTGCGGATTCCGTCTAAAAACGCGCAACCAAATTAATTACATTGGCCTGGAAGCGTCATGGAGCAGGGAAATTAAATCAGCCGTTTATAACCTAGCGAACATCCCGTGTAGAGGTATTAATAGCCCCGCAGGCGCGCCAAACCACCTGGGGGCACATGCGGGCGACACGGCCCGACGCCGCTCCGAGTCTGACTCGCGTCCAGCCTCGCCAGCCGATACGCCAAGAAATAATTTTGCGGGAATGTCACTATTTCTAGAATTTACATCTCGCTCCAACATCACTCTGCTGTGTAAACACACTTTCTCTCCGAGTTGGCAGTTGTAACATCACTAGTTATTTTAAATTTTATTACAACGGCACGTGCTTTCTCGCATTATTTTGGACAACTTTGGTAATTTTCGAAAATTCAGAGAGTTAAACAACATTTATACCTACGTCATTTTGAAACGTCCTTTAGATCCGTGGAAAATTTAAAGAAAAAATCTGAAGCCATTTTTTAGAAATTAATTGTTTAAAAATCGACTACTTCACGTTTCAAGCAAAATTATAGAACACTACTCAGATTTTTCAAATATTGAATGTGTCCTTTATAGGACCTGTTCTTTAGCATCAGATTTCATTCGGAAACGAAATATTTTTCTTCAATATTGTAGTTGTAGGAAGACACCATACAATTTTCAACTTTTGCAAATTTCGGAAATTCAGAGATTTCAACGGAAATGAGACCAGCGCCATTTTTTAAGTTCTTAACGCTATCTGACTATAAAGTTTAATAAAATATGTGGGATCATTTCCGAGAAGGTTTTGAAAAATGTTGGGTCTTTATGTAAAGTACCCGCAGAATGAAAATATCCGTTTCACACTCTCAGATCCCAGAGTTCGTTCAGATTATTGCAGCAGTATCAATTTTGCACAAAATCGTCTGAATGACTTAGGCGTTATTGTTGACCACAGACGGACGGACAGAGACGGACAGACAGACGGGCAGGCGGAGAGACAGACAGATGGCCAGACGGACTGACTGACTGACGGACCCACAGACGGACTGACAGCCTCACAGACGGACTGACAGACAGACTGACAGGCATAGACAGACAGACTGACAGGCATAGACAGACAGACTGACAGGCATACAGACTGACTGACAGACACACAGACTGACTGACTGACTGACAGTCACACCGACTGACTGGCTGACAGTCACACAGACTGACTGGCTGACAGACACACCGACTGACTGGCTGACAGACACACCGACTGACTGGCTGACAGACACACCGACTGACTGGCTGACAGACACACCGACTGACTGGCTGACAGACACACCGACTGACTGGCTGACAGACACACCGACTGACTGGCTGACAGACACACCGACTGACTGGCTGACAGACACACCGACTGACTGGCTGACAGACACACCGACTGACTGGCTGACAGACACACCGACTGACTGGCTGACAGACACACCGACTGACTGGCTGACAGACACACCGGCTGACTGGCTGACAGACACACCGACTGACTGGCTGACAGACACACAGACTGACTGACTGACAGACACACAAACTGACTGACTGACAGACACACAGACTGACTGACTGACAGACACACAGACTGACTGACTGACAGACACACAGACTGACTGACTGACAGACCCACAGACTGACTGACAGACACACAGACTGACTGACAGACACACAGACAGACAGATCGACGGACAGACGGACGGTTAGACAGACGGACAGACAGACAGACGGAAGGCTTGACGCGAATCTATTTTCCGGTATCCACCAAACGTCGATTCTGACTGCCCAATGCGTTAGAGGAAGTAATTTACTACATATAGAAACAGGATTTATCCACTTTTTCGTTACCAGGTCCCGGCAGTAAGTTTTTCCTGTCGAATAATCGCCATTTTCTGGCACACGATTACAATACTTTCGCTTTGCTACGTACGTAATTACGTAATTAGTATGTAGTACGTATGTAGTAAAGCGAGAAAGTAAAAAAGGAGCAAAAAGTGGACGTGAGCGTGGGCGTGTGAACGTGTGCGCGGGGCGGGGGGCGGAGGGCGGGGGCGTGGGCGTGGAGGGGACGGGGTGCGACTGTGGCGCCACTCGCAAGTTGCAGCAATTAGGCTTCGCCCCGCGGGACGTGTCGCCGCGCGCACAAAGACGCTTTGTGGGCGAGAGCTGCGCCGCGGAGAGGCGCGACGTGCTCCGTAATGTTTACGCATTTGTCGACAGTTGCTGCGAACAACGCAATCTACACACGGTGATGCAATAAAGACTGCGCAATTACCGCGGGAAACTGGAAGGTCGGTAACACGGAAATAAACTCTTCACAGGACAAAGGAAACATGCACATTAAATAATATATGGTTACGGTGTAAATTTTGCATGACATTTCATTTACTTCTACATGTGGTCCGTTCCTGAGGATTATGATGAGAGTTGTAACACTGACTATTGAATTGTAGTAGTCCTCGGTGTAATAGATTTTCCATACTTTTCATTGTCGCCATTCACAAATTAATACTAAATTGTATTTAAATGCAAGAGTGATGCATTACATGTTTTTGTTTACTTACGTACATTTGAAAAGCCTTCATGACTTTGAAGTAAGTTAAAGTAAGTCCCATCGTACTTTTCTGTTCAATTACAAAATGCAGAATGTACTCGTGTTCTATGACACATTGGTAGGTTATGCCCATGACTTTGTACCGTGCACAATATTCTACCTTGAACCGTTTATTGCCCTTACGTTTCCTGGATTTCCACGAAAAGGTTTCAAGATACATTTAATGAATAAATAATGCCTCTATTAGCCGTTTGACGCAAAAAGCGGAGTTCTTCATAACGGCAGATAGGGTCTCGAGAGACAAGGGAGGAGCGGCCCTGCCTCCTCTCCGCCCTAATCTCTCCGGAGGGTGAGCGCTGTGCTCATTGCCCTCGCGAACGCCCAACCCTCCAGATCACACGCGCTGGGGCCAATCCACGCCTTCCTCCCCCTTTTACCTCAGAGGGTGCTTCATTTCATAATAAAAATGCGGGATTTTTTTTAATTTGGAGAACTTTGCATGTAAAGCCGGATACACGTCTGTTTTAACACGTCGCAGGGTGCTATCCCGTCGCGTCATACCGTTCCGTTAGGGCGGTGCCAGCCCGGGGCTCGCTTCGACCACTTGGGGCGGTCTGGCGGACGCGCCTGCTGCTCGCACCGCAACGCCCCGACACAACATCTTCCCCATCAGCAGCTTCGTCAGCTCCAAATGTACCTTCTTTCTTGGAGGAGAATTCTGGCGGCTGGCTCCTCAGACCGATAGTTTTCCGCGGTTTCCCCGGTCAACATCAGGCAAATGCCGGACCAGCACCGTAACCAACGGGCCACGGACCGCGCGCCATCTTTCCTTCCTCTTCCTTGTCCTATCTTCACCCGTCACACGTATACTTACACTAACATGCACTACTCTACCACACATGTCGGGAGACCGGTCGAGAGCTGAGTGCTTGCCTCGTGGTGGGGGTGTCCCGATGGTGGGAGATACCCGGTGAGCGAAAACCCCGCAAGACGACTGGTAGGTCGGCGACAGATCTAGCCATCCAGGGAGAAGATCATCATCTCCCGCGAAAAAAAATGCTCTACACATACGAGACTTGTGACCTCGGCATTTGACGCGCCCGGAGTCAGTCCACCACAGGAGCCGATGAGAGCTGGAAGCAGAGAGATCCCGCCGTCTCCTCATCCGCCCACCAGCCCGGAGTTCCCAATTCTGCGCTCGGACGTCGGTATGTGGCACCAAAAGCCCGAATCGCCTCTGCGGATATAATTGGACTGTATTATGCATCAACCGGCTAAGCGCCATTTAAAAAAAATGAGATACGGATGCATTGAACCATGTTCTAAGTGTACGCAAAATTTTGGCGCCAAATCTGTAAATATAGCCTTATTATTAATGAAAAATGTAAACGCCACCACTCACATCAGGGATTTTATGTTTTTCAACAACCGGCTATAAACCTACCATCAAATCTGCTGTTCTTAATTATACATTATGAAGGTAAGCGCCAGATATTCCACTCATGTTTGTGTAGTTTGGCGTTTCAATGAATGAAATAATTAAATTACAGTTTTTAGAGCTGAAAATGTAAAACCTATGAACATGATTATCTCAAAACTTGTACGATGTCGCATAGCCGATTGATGCTTAACACCGTCCAATTACCACAGAATTTCGTTGGAGGTGTTCTTTATTGTGCACACATTTAAATTACACCTTAATATAAGGCGCTGAGAAGTGTTAATGAACAGCAAGACATATTGTCTGCATAGTAGGATTTGTTGAACTGTCCGACGGTATATCAACACCGAGTAGGATTTCCTCCCGCGTTCATTCGGCGCCCAGTTGGAAGCGCGCGACGCGTATCAGAAGTGCGGTGTGGCTCAATGAAGCGCCCTCCGCGGGGAGCATGCCCGTCGCGCGGAAACGCGCGGGAGCAGCGAGGCGGAGACGCCGCGAGGGCGGCCGGCGCTGCGAGGGGCGCCGCCCCGCCCCGCCACGCCCCTCCCTCCCCGGGCGGAGGGGTGGGGTGGGGCGTCGGGACGGCGGCTGATAAGCGGCGGCAGTGGTCGGCGCGGCGCATTAGGGATTGGGAAGCTGTAGCCAGGGGCCTTGCAACTCTCCATCGAAACCCGAGACAAATCTCGAGGGTGCTACTATAGGAGGCGCTAGTGTCGACGGGTGCAGTTTGCGCACTCGCCAACTTCCGCACGTAAAAATCGACTATTTGTGAGAAATACGAAAGGTGTTTTCTAAATGCTCAGTTATTCGTAATATATAGATATACGAAACCGCTGAAGAAGGGGGCGAACATCGACGCTATCATTTGTAACATCATGCGCCTGCTTGGGTCTCGAGAACGCACGCAGCAGCCACGCACGTTTGAAGTATCGTTAGTAGCAGTTCGTATTTCAGTTCCTGTAAGAAGATGCTGCAGGAGAAGGCGCCACTGTAATGGTCTCCACCACGTTATATGAAATTTAAAAGTCCCTGGAAAAAGCCGAGCGTTATTCAGTTAAAGTTTGATACTCTGTAAAGACCCTGCATTTTGATTTGGTACTTCGGTTTACGTCAAATTGGTGACTCGGCAACTCTTGGTAAATCTTCTGGTATTTTGGTGAAAATCGGCAATTGTGTTTTGGATTACAACCTTGGAACTGCGGAGCGCAGTGGAAATAAATTATTTTGTTGCAGTTTGACATTATCTCTGTTCCTGCCTGCATCCTTGGCCACAACAGTATCTATTTACTGTTTCCTTTACTCGTCAAAACTTGAACGTTGCTGCCTCACTTCAATTTGGTGCAACGCGCGCGAGAGAGCCTGCAAAAATAAGAACTGGCAACCTCCTGCATATGCACTTCATGGAACGAGGTTGAAATGAATGTTCCAAGCAGGGGGACAAGTTTCCAGAACAACACTTTTAGTAACTCCAATAATTAAAAAATTAAATAGTTCTGTGAATATCTTTTTTAGAATTATCGTAATTGTTACTCCCAAGAGGTCCGTAGATAAGAAATTCGCCTCGCTTCGCAACAAGGAATGACGAAAGACCGCGCTGACAGAGTGCGTTGCAAGACATGTAGGGTTTCAGAGGACGGATGTGCCGCAGAAACTCATGTCTATTACATCCCGTGACGATTCCACAGTCGTATTATCTTAGTTAAATAATTGCAATAAGAGTCATCTTCATATACTCCACGATAGATATGGAATGTACGATACACAGCAGTTATAATATTAAGAAATTCTCTAAACGTCTTATAAGCATCGTCTTGGAAAATATGAAGATCATCCCTTTGGTCACCGGCGTTTGTTTTGGGTTCTCCCCGCCAGGACCAGGGCTACATTGCTGCAAGGATAATATTGATACGCGTAGCCTCAGTGATGCTTGATGGAGACAAGAGTGACTAATTTCAACACTACTAGAACATTTGAAAAGGAAGATGACGTATCCTTTCTAGACATGGCGTAAGAAAACGATGCACGTTGCACCGAAAGTGCGATGCGGGTGCGAACGCGTTGGGAGGGAATCCGATAGGCGAAGGAACAGCCTGCGCTGGCCTGGCCCTTCCACCTTTATTCGGCTCCTGCGCATCCAGACCCATCACATTACGGACTTCGCATCGCGTTGCATCGCATCCCATTGCACGAGATTGCGACGGCGGTGGGGGCGGCGGGGGTGGGGGCGGCGGTGGGGTTGGGGGCGGCGGTGGGGTTGGGGGCGGCGGTGGGGGTGGGGCGGCGGCGGCGGGGGTTCGGGCGGCGGCGGAGGTTGGGGCGGGAGCGGGGGCGGGGGTGGGGGCGGCGGGGGTGGGGGCGGCGGCGGGGGTGGGGGCGGCGGCGGGGGTGGAGGCGGGGGCGGCGATAGGGACATTGGCGGGGCGGCGATAGGGGCGGGGGCGGCGGCTGTGGCAGCGGCGGTGGCTGCAGCGAGGGCAGCGACGGCGGCGGGGAAGGGGGAGGGAGGCGGGGACGACGGTGGGCGGCGGCGGGTGTGGCGGCGAGGGTGGCGGCGGTGGCTGCAGTGGGGGTAGCGGCGGCAGCGGGGGAGGGGGCGGGTTTAGTGACGGGGGCGAGGTTGGTGACGGGGGCGGGATTGGTGGCGGGAGCGGGGCTGATGTCAGGGGCGGGGGCGGGGGCGGCGGCAGCGAGTGCTGCCTGGGAGTGCGTCGCCGGGTCCCCGTTTCCAGAGGCGCATTCGATCTCTGCTTCTCAACGCCCTTCGAGGGGGAAGGCGGGCGCGAAGAATGGAATGGGCACAGTTGCGAGTCGCGCGGCGGCGTTCATCACGCGAAAAGGGGAGTGGGCGACAAAGCAGAGTCCCCGGAGGAACTGAACATGGCGTGACAGGTGCAAGGATTTGTGCGGGGAGAGGGAGAGGAGATAGATAGATGGATAGAGAGAGAGGGAGAGAGAGAGCGGACAGACATTTACGAGTACGAATATATGATGAGTGAGAATTGGCTCCAGGCGTGTACAATGTTTATCCATTCCTCCCGTAAGTGTAGTGCAAGTTATAACCCGTGCAACGTTTTTGACTGGGAGGTCTTTCGAATCGGGGAGAGGTCGAGTCCTGATGGGGCGGCTTTCGACTCTATCTCGATAGCTGGGTTGAATTCAGCCGCAGCCCGGAGGAGGGAAGCGGTAAGGAAAGATCGCTCACTGTGCGTGTTCTGCATATTAGGTTGTAGATCCGGTATTCGTCTGGTGCACATCGCAAAAACTAAGAAAAACTACCCATCAGGACAGTGAGACGCTAAAATTCTCATGTAGACAACGGTGAAATTGGATCCAACTGTGTAGAAGCGAGGGATGAAATTCCCCCACCGTCAGAACTCGAACCTTAGAACCCCACAGGCAACGACAATGCTCAGCGAAGTATGTCATTTGACGTAGCTTCGCTCTTCAGGCACCCATAGTTATTTTTGCGTTTCTCCCTTTTCTTTATTCAATCTCTTTTCTTTCTCGACTCGCTTCCAAACGGTTGATCTTCCCATACACGTTCACTGTATTCACATGAGGTGCCTCAGTTCGTTTCTTCACCTCTGCTCTTGTTAGCTAACGTCGCGTCGCGAAAGCCAGTTCCATTGTCGTGAAAGTAAAACTTGTGCCCTGAACACGGTCGTTTCGTTGCTGGAGCGACAACTCTCTCTCCCCTGCGTTGGAACAGAGAGCGTCCGCGAGGCTGTTTAAATGCCAGCCACACAGCCGCTGCTCCGCCCTGCCACCGACTGCATGCGGCTGCTTTGCGAACGACAGGGCAAAGGATGAAAGAAAAGAAAGAAAGGAAGAAAGAAAGAGATATTCGCCTGAATTGGCTGGGAGACAACACGAAAAGTTTTAAGTAACATCGTGGGGCTCGCGTTAGCGTAAAAGAACCCGAAAGTTGGGATTGCGATCAGTAATGAGCGCTGTCTGCGCATCGACGTGGCTTTTATGAAGGCGGAGGAGCGCCTTGCAGCGTCCACGAGGTCCTTTCACCCGGATTTATCACGCTACAAGCAAGGATTCAAGGTAGTTGTATTTTCATCTCGGGGATCTTAACAAAGTTATTCCTCCACAAGATTAGAAAAATATACTTTTTGGTTGAAAAGCAAATTACTCAAATCACGAATTGTGTAGGCCTAAGTGAAGCGTAAAATGATATCATTGTTTACCATTTCTTACACGAAATTTTAATTATTCTCCTCTTTGCTACCTCTGAATTTTTAGATTATGAAACTTATATAAACATTGCATTTTTCTAATTGAAAGATTGTGTGAGAAATAAAATATAACTTTTCATTGGATTTGATTAATTTTTAATGTAAGTGTATCAGATGGAAAATTTAACGTTCCTTAGATTTATTTTCCAAAATATTTGTTAGTTTTTTAAAACCTTTATTTGGGAAATAGAATTTTCCATTTACGTTCGCTTGTCGTAATGTGTAATGAGCTCATGGAATATTTTACTATCTGATCTTGTTAAAATAATTGAATTTTCCAGAACTTATTCTGATGAATAGTACATAGGTATTTCCGAATCAGATCATGTTAATTACGTCTGTTACGTTAAAATAAGAAGAAAAGTAATTCTGGAACTGTATTTAATTTTTCTTAAATTTCTATTTTAAAGACTGACTTTTTAGTAACTGGACGGAGCACGCTCAAATTAACTACATATGCTTTCTCTTAATATTATGGGTTCACCATCGAGTCCTTCGCTCTAATGTATTTCTAAAATGAAATACATTTCTACTCCGGAAAAAATTCGGAATCTTTCTCATTTAAAGCACGTGAAGAACCTCCCAGTGCTTTGGAATCAACCGTTCTCCGTCTGCATCGCAAAAGGAAAACATTACCGGAGGCCGCTCCATCAGACCAAATTTCATTTTTGCCGTCAGGTGGCGCGTTCGGGTAGAGCGTGCAATACGTCCCGCAACCGGAGCTTTAATTATTCAAAGCGTTATATCCGCGCCTGATTTATTCAGCTGGCAAACGCGAGAGCGACGGCCGCAAACATTGTACGGTGGCTGCGTCGCGGTTGCTCTATTTCCGGAGCGATGGCGGTGGCGGCGGCGGCGATGGCGGTGGCGGCGGCCCAGCTGGACTTCGCGACCCGACCTGACCTGCGCGGCCTCACACACGACAGGACAAGGTCACATTTGGAGGCGGCGAGAGGTCAGAGAAACACTGCGCGTGTTTGGTGAGATTACAGGAGAGAGACGTGAGTGTTGTGAGAGAAGTCAACGAAGTGTATCTGTTACGAGAAATAGCTGGTTAATGTTCATACTATCCGGAATGGGAGGATGAAGTTCAAAGTAGAAACAGCGTCGAAGACCTTTTTGGACTTCAGCAGGATGATGTGCACTATGAGGTGTCGATGAGGTATGCAATGAAAGTTGCGGCGACGAAGACTAGTAGAAATGTGAGAAAAAGGGACACAACTTCTGGTGGGACGTGTCTAAGGCTGGTCTTCCTAATGTGCGAGTCAACCGACTAATTCGCGAATTAGCTAAATTTTAAACTTAAATCATAACATATCCACAAGAGTTGCAATGAAGGCAATCTGCTGGCAATAAATTTCTCAAGATAAGGAGAAATTAATTAAAATAGCAGTATATTTAAAGTGACGTTTATTTTTTATATTCTAATATCAACATACAAATACCTAAGTACATGATGCTTTAAGTATTGTCTACATTTTATAAGTGGTACATATAATACATATATTTTGACTTTCTCACAACAACCAGCTACATACTGTCCCTACATATTGTTCTCAAAATTAGTGGTAGGGCCTTTTTCTTCGACCAACTTACGTTTACACCATGGGTACTCAGTACTCAAGGAAATGTCCCTCTGCAAAACTGTCAGAGCGGACGTGATATTTCCGAAACAAGGCAATAATTCAAAATTTTCATAGAATAACGCAAAAACAATGCATCGTACATGAAATACTCAAGCAGTATTAAAAATACATTTTGAATTAACCCAGAGTCCTTATTTGGGTACGCAAATTTCCGATCAATTCAAATTTTCTTCTTGTGCACTAATTTGCGAATTTTATTGAATTTTATTTCCATAATAGACATCCTAAACGAAACATATAAGCATGTTCTGGAATTGCCGAATTCTAGCTGTTGTTTAAGGCGATATCGCTAAAGCATCGTACGCTTCTAGCCATTCGCGTCTTGTTAAGGTTCGAATTTTCCTCCAAGATTTACCCAACCTCATCGTGCTCCCAATATTTTTAGAACGCATTTAGTTTGTTCTCAGAGCCGTCATATGACTAAACACTCGCAGTGGGTTAAGTATGAAATCAACTTCAGGATGAAACCAACTTTCTAATGAGCAGATCTACTTATTTTGAGTGCCTCTACCATACTTCTTACGAAAACTAGCCGAACTAATAATGGAATGTTCTACATCTTTCAGCCTTTTCAATGATCTAATTATATATAACACAGGGTGTCCAGAGAGGCAAAATCAAAACCTCGAAAATAAACTCTTAAGATAATTTTAAGCATATTCATCTCCATGGATTTTCCGAATGGCTGAGTCGTAGTAAGCACTCAAACGTTGGTTTGGAAAAATACTTTCTATGCGAACTTTGCATTGCAGAAACATATAAGCACTCGAGAAACATGTCGATTGTTTATTATTTACAAAAGAAACGAATATATTGCCCTAATTGCATCATTAATACTTAAAATAAAAATTAACTTTAATATACCAATATAATTTTAATGTATTAAAATTAATACAAATATCTATCTAAATGATTTATAACAAACTCACAAATAAAAGCTAACTAACTAAAAGCTCATATTCCTCCAATTCAAAACAATACATTTAACTCATAAACCCAAGCTTATAACCAGAACAATAAATATTTAAAGCAATATTCATATATATATATATATATATATATATATTTATATATATATATATATTTATATATATATATATATTTATATATATGTGGATAAAATTTGTAACATAAGTTTTTAATGTCTTACTGACAAGTGATTATTGTAGTGCATCAAAACATACATTTATTGCATCCAAAACATTGCGTATGCTTCATTACCGTTAAACTGCCTTAGTGGGGGGAGTGTGGACCAATGCAATATGGCCTTTAAATTCTACTATTTCCATTCCACTCCTATATGGTGTCTGGCGGTGCTACCGAGCGAGAGAATATTAAACGGAGGCGGTGATGCTAATCTCTCCGTCTAGGAACCCTACCGCGGTGACGGGCGACTGCGGCGCGTCAGTGGCGATGACGTCGTTAGGGCCTCGTGTGTTCCCCCTTGCCCCGACGAGGGGCGGCGGCGGCGGCGAGAGCGGGGGCGGGCAGGGGGCGCCCAGCGGTCCTCGACGAACAGAATTTAATGAAGCGGTGAACTGGCTCTCCTTGATTACCGAACTTTTGAAGAGCAGGACGCACGAGCGCCGGAGTTGTAAATCTAACACGCGATTCGCGGAGATAAAAAAAAATATCAGGAAAAATCCGTTGAGCGGAGACGCGGGCTTCAAATAGTTAGGCACACATATTTCCATCGAATTCTTTCAACCACAACTAAAATGGAGTGGAACTGTTGTTCATGTCTAAAGATGACAGAAATATTTGGTACCTACTCTTAACAAATACGAGTCTCATTAATAGGTTAGGTGGCTCAGGAGATGTATTGATGCAACTGCAGTACCTCGGATTCGAACTCTCTCTCCTAGGGTTTGGGTTCCGATAAAGAGAAATTATAACGACTAGATCGAACTCGGTCGCAGTTTGGAGAATCCTGGTGGCCCGCTGCTGTGATTGGTAACATTTCGAGTTTTTTACCATCAATACAAGGTGAACGCCGGGCAAAAGGCAAGGGACCGCGCGCGATCTTTCCTTCCTTACTTGTCCTATTCTCACCTATTACTTACAAAAATATTCTGACACACACACACACTACCACACTGCACAAGAGACCTGTCTGGAGCTGAAAGCTTGTCCCAACTGGAGTGGTACACCGCTGGTGGGAAATGCCTGAATCGGGCAAAACCGCAAGCCGACATGTCGGTCGCGCCGGAAATCACCGCCCAGCTGGAGAGAATACCACCACCTCCCGTCCGAAATGCACTGCACTTACGGGACAATTGGCCTTAGCCGTTGTGCTCGGAAACACAAAATAATAAAATCAATCAACGAGTCTTATTATTGCTTACTCTTCATTTTTGCTTTACATACAATTGATTGTGTTTTAAAAATTGCAAGATAGCGGACACGCGGAGCTTCAGGTAGGAATGCTCCAGGTAGGTTTTAAACATCGATGTATTAACACCGATTTTTTTTTACATTTAAGTTTTTGTGATCGATGTTTTTTTCTTTTCCTATGTTTTGTTTCTGAATGAAAAATTTACACGTTTACAACACTGTAAAAGTTTAAACATTAAATAATAACTGATGGTAACCCAGTTATGTGTTGGACCGAAAGGAACGCTGTTGTTCTACCTTCATCAATCAAAACTCACGCACCTGAGATGACCTCCGTGCCCTTGTATTTCCTCTTCTTCATATTCATTTCGCACATTGAGATGTGGTCAACAAATACGCTGTGGGCGTAGGGTGTGACCCTTCTTTTCGTACCATTATTCGGCGAATTGACAAACACGAACACTCAAATTAAAATTCAATGCAGACGAACGTAATGATAGAGGCTACTAAACCAGTCAAAAAACATTGATGTTGAAAAACATCGGTTGTTTTCAGTCGATGTATTATTAACATCGACGTTTTAATTTTGAAAATTCGCCGCATTGGCCCCCCCCTTCCCACTGGCCGTGAGGCGCTCTGGCCCAAACACCAACGCCGACAATACTACTTGAACCTGCAAAATTGTTTCCTATCAGCAATATTTTCTCCAAGCTGGAAGTCGAAGTCAGATTCTTAGGTGTAACACGGTATTCATTTTCCTCTACACCACCAACCTCACAAATGAACCTCAACTTTTCCGAAGTTTTTAAAAACAAAGTTTACCATTTGCATTTACAATTTTCAAATATTCAAAATCTAGTTAAAAAGGATTTCATTAAGGAATCACCAATATTGTAGTGTTGCAATGTCAATTTTTGGGCAAGTTTAAAAACACAAATAGTTCACTAAAATTTTTTTATAAACATGCGTAGCTATATTTGAGAAAAACTAAAGGAAACAGTTGCAGCCGCTTCTAACAAAGTATTGGTTTAAAAACAGTATTTCACGTAAAATTACCAGAAAACTACTCATATTTTCGGCAATTTGTACATAACCCAATTTAAAGATACATTTTTAAAGAACATATTTAATCAAAGAAAAATCTCTATCTTTAATATTATAGTTGTAGATAGATGCCCTTAACTACTTTAAATTTGTAATTTACGAAAATTCAGAGTTCAAAGAAAATTGGACCTGCTATACTTTTTAAGCACCCTTTGCTCTGCGCTCGAAAAACTACGTGTTGAATAAAGTAATTTACTACATAACGGAGAAGCTGTTTTCGAAAATACGGACTCACAATACGACTTTTTCTGTCAAATAATCGGGACTTTCCGCCGCAGCATACAGCACTCTTTATTATGAAAGGGCGCAGTCGGTGAGAAAGGAAAAATACAACATTGAAACAAATTAGTTTTTAATCTATAATTTGCAACCAATTTCTCTTTTGTGTGTACTTTGATTGTCATGTTTTCAAGAACTTCATTTAACTCAATAACTTCATTTTAAGGAGGGAATATTTTGTCAACAAAACTTGAACAAAAACGCTCTTTTTCTGTATTCAAAATTCGACTAAAATATGGTTTAGGATAGATATCACAGAATTATGAAAACGTGCACAAATTTCACTTCTCCCCATAGCTCGTCACACACAGTTTTTAACTGTTTTTGACGTAAATAAATAGATAAAACTCTCCGCGACTAGTCCAAGCCGTGAGGGTAAAAACGAAAAATTTTATACCTCCGCCTTTTGATATGCAAAATGTAATGGAAATAGTAGTATGTTCTCTCCAACATAAAACATTAATCCAACATCTGCACCAGCTATACCTTTTGTTAATGTGTATCAAATTCTAAAGAAAACAAAAGTGGAGAGGAAACTTTAGGCAAGGAAACAATACAATCAAAGTTCACAACTTTTCTTAAATATTAGAATAAAAATAGAACATCAGCTCAGTAAATCGTGGGCAAGGATTTGCCAAACGTAGTTAACAATCACCGATAGTTTAGATACACAAACACCGCTTTCGACGTTTCCATATATGTATGGCGTATTCTTTACCAGAAGATGATACTGCAATCTAGAAAGGTTTTTCCTGATCACAGATCCTGATCCTGGTGTTTACTGAGAGAGAATACATACAATCCTTATGCAGGGCAGTAATAATATTATAAGACTGTTGTTTCCCATTGCAGTTCATAGTCCACGCGAGCTTTCGCGACTTCTACAAAGACCTTTGCAGTGACAGAGCGCCAGAAAAGTCTGCCGCAGTGGCTCCTTGCTGGTGAGAGTGCTTGCAACAGAAATCATGTTGGTAGTACGATCTTCAGCTTGTCAACGCTCCCTGAGCAAAGCGACTCCATGTGCAGAGCGAGTGTAGAGCTGTGCTTTGTGTCATAACAATCAAAGAAGTGGCAAGTTACACAGATACGATCGCAGACCCTCCAATCAATGTAAAATATATTGCAGTTAGTTTATAAGGTTAAACTTTATGGCATGAGTACATGTTTTGAAAACGAGCGACGTTAGGAGCGAGTTTTCAGATTTGTACAAATACAATTAAGCAACATTATAAACGACTTGCATACGCTATTTTTTGTATGTCAGCATTATAAATTTATAAGAGAATGAAACTTAAATTTGCGAAGAACTTTCCTGTGATGTCTCAGGTATTTGACCATCTGTGCAAGAAAACTGTGGTCGGCTGTTCTGTTTACCTCTACCTCCCCTTAATTCTCTCGCTGCGATTAGCTGAATGTGTGATGAAACAATCATTCGAGCCGTAAAATCTAATACGTGCCATAAAATGTCTGATTATAAACGATTTCCTGCAACAGAAAAGGTCGTATATAATGCAAAAAAATATATCTATTGCAGCTTGATTAAAAAATATACAAGCTGTCTTACACGAAAAACATTTCCGAGGTGAAATAACAGAACGTACAAGTGTCGGTTATCTAAAGCCTGTGGGCTTAAGGGCGCTGGCGTCCCTGGTGGCGGCGCGGCTGGCAGCGAGGGAGTCCCGCCCTGCGAACAGCGCCTCGCTCCCTCCGCGGCGCCGCGCGGTCGACTGCTCAGAGTAATTATCCCGTCGAGAAATTAATATCGATCGCGCACGGACCGGGAGACCGACGGGGAGGAGAAACAGAGAGAGAGAGAGACACACAGAGACAGAGAGAGAGAGAGATGGAGCGAAGCTACATTCAAAGAAGTGCTATGTTTGAAAACAACAAGAAGAGCCAACACTATAGTCGACGCTCGTGCGAGCTGAGTTTTAGAAGCAGACGAAGTGGACTTCCTTTATCTCCTCAGGCCGAGCAGCACGCGGGGTTGTCGACGGGGCCGCTGTCGGACGCGAAGCGAGCTCCGCAACACGGCGACAGTCAGACGGCGGGCGGCCTCCTCACCGCAGGAGATGTTGCGCTAGGTTAGGCACCGATATCCGCCCTATAATAATTACTTCCGATAAATTTGTATTGATCTTTTTTTTTTGCTTTGCATGCCTGGTTTTAGGGTCCGATTGCTTGACTGCAAGAGATGTCTGATCTGCTTCTGTTCGATCTTAATCTCAGCGGAGTGCCAAGCAAGCTGTTTCACAACCATCGTTCCCTTTAGAGGCGGGCACCGGGGAGCACGGCAACTCTGACAGCAGCGAAACGCGAGCGCTGTGCGTGCGAGGACGGAGATTATGGCGGGATGCGAGCGAAGAACATGCGGGGAGAAAAGGGCCGTCAGGTAATGGTGCAATCCACGGATGACGGTGTTTTCAAACACAATATCTCAAAATCGCTCCCAGCCTCGAGGCTAGTAAAGGCCCTAAATGGAAGAGAATTTTGAAAGCGGTCAGACAGATTATACTACTACACTTGATATACATACTAACTTGATAGCTGAGAATAAGTGATACAAGCTTCTGGGGCATGTTGAGAGGTCAAAAATCACTGTTACCCATTGAACATCTAGTGGGAAGTTAGGCATAAGGGAATTATGTGCAATTCTACATATAGCATTTGACCCAGTTTTAGGGACATGCTGTACATTTATGACTAGGAGACTGATCATTATCATTAGGGAGAAGATTTTTATGCCCTAAAAAATCCTGTAATCCTGAAATGTGCTTTTAAAAATATGCGCTTATGTCCTAAAAATTCTGAAATATCCACTTTAATATGCCATTAAAATGAACAATACAATAGTGAGTACATTGTACGTCTTCTGGCATTTCTTCTGCGTGGTTTAAAAAACATTATATTAAGAAATACATTTGCACAAGTATTTTGACATGTATAGAAAAGAAAGAAAAAACGTCAACTGTAATAAGCTCTTTGTAATCGATGAATGCCCACAAATAAATAGATTCTATGAAAACAAGAAACGTTTTAGAGATAAGTCTCTGTTTTAATGAAATTGCAAAACAAGCGCCTGTAATTACATGAATATGCACCAACAGGAAAAATCGGCCAAATATGCATCAATACACACTAACACATAAATCTGCATAACATCCACGTCCTCGCCAAATGTCAACAAATTTAGATATGTTCTGAAGCAACGGATAAAAATATGGAGAATCGTAAAAATAAGCTCTATAATTATCATAAATACATATTTCTATGGACGTTCTTTATTTTCTTTATGGGAATAATTAAACTGTTTCACCTACCACAATTTTTATTTTTTCGTACAGGCAATACAAGTTAATTTTCGGTAACGTATAAGTTGTAAAATTATATTGAAATAAACCACATTCAGATCATCATGAATATAAAAAAAAGATTTAAAATTTCGGAAATCAAAACATGGGAGCCATGAAGGTATTACGATTAAAGAAAAAAACACATTTAGGACGATGTAGAAAAGTAGTAAGCATAAAATAGGAAAGACATGAGAATGTTTGTGAACCGTGAGGTCAAAATAATAATTAAAACATTAATATTCAATATTAACGACGTAAGAAAAAAGAAGGTGAAGGAACTACCGAATGGTAACGCAGGGATTGAGCTAATATGACGTGACAAGTGGCGAAGAACTATGGAGGATCGTATTGAAATTGATGAGCACCGCGTTACTGAACAGCGGACATTACAAGAGGTATTGTTTCAGGCACAAGAGAGAACAAGGCAGGTAGCGGAAGGGGAAAGACTCGTTGTAGTGCGCTCCGAGACATTGCAGAATTTCAATTTTAAAGTTAAAATGAGAAATTATCTTCGTATTTCAAGTGTGAAGGAGGAGATATTGCTGGACCGTGCACGGAGTGTGTGATGAAACTGCACCAACGAGCTAAAGTAGTTATTCTTCGGAAAAGTGCGCAGCAAACAAGGAAAAGGAAGTACAAATTCAGTCAAAGACTGAATTGTAAGTGTACAAAGCTCAAGATTTAATTAAATGTGAAAGAAAGTAACACGACCAATAACGGCCATTTTAAATACCAGCTAACAAATATACAGGTCTGTGCTTGAGATGAATAAATGGTTACAATAGTAACTACAATAATTATAACAAATAACAACTATTGTTATTATTAAATGGCTTGAAAGTGATTTATGCTATTAAAATTAATATCATTAGTTGAATGTATTTTGTCAAATATTAAACAGCATTAGCACTCGAAACAAGTGCCCAGTATAATAAACCAGCAAAGCGAAGAATTGTTTAGCATTGTAAATTCTGAATCATAATCTTTCATTTGTAAGATTAAAAGTTACGAATAGTAATTTTCCAATACAAAAGTTATGAATATAAATATCCTAATGCAGTAATTTTTAAGCCCATACGATAGGGAGAACTCCGAGATAGAATTAATTTAAAAATATAATTGAGCAAGCCAAAATATATTGACGACTGGGCGAATAATGGCGCATAAGCAAGTTGGTAAAAGAAAGAATAATAAGTTAGACTATATTAACAAGAATAGAAGGAAGAAGAGCGGGAGAAACCTTCGAATGAAGCAGGGACTGTAGACGTGCTGACGCCGAAAGAAACTCGCTTGCCCTGTTTAGAACGGTGCCCAGGGCGTGTATCGGAGCTGGCGGAGAGCGCGTCGCACGGAGCAGGCCTGCGGCAGGTGATGAGGGGAGGGGAAGGGAGGGGGAGGGGATGGGAAAGGGAGGGGAAGGGAGGGGAAGGGAGGGGAAGGGAGGGGGAATGTAGGGGAAGGGAGGGGATGGGGAAGGGGAGAGTAGGGGAAGGGAGGGGAATGGGAAGGGAGGGGAGGGGGAAGGGAGGGGAAGGGAGGAGAAGGGGAAGGGAGGGGAAAGGGAGGGGAAGGGGAGGGGGAGCCATCGATCCCGCGAGCGAGGGGAGCGCGAAGCGTCTTGGGGCGCGGTGCGCGAGACGAAACGAGGAAATACATCCAGCGGCCGCCTTGCCTCTGCAGCGGCGCTCATCGCGGGGTCCTGCGGTGAGACTCTCGCCCGCGATGTTGACGACCGCAGGTTCATCGCTGGGCCGAAATTAACTTCTACCTGCAGGAGGACTGTAGCGGCCGGCTGCTCTGATCGGTAGTTGCCCGTAGTTTTTCGTTCAATTCCAGACGAATTCCAGTACCCTAAGAAACGGGCCACCGACCGCACGCGATCTTTTCCTCTTCTTTGTCGTCGCACCCTCTCCCCTTAAACCCACGCACTACACTATGCACATGTTGAGAGACCTGCCGGGTGTTTCGGGCTCTCTTTGACTCGGGCTGTGCCCTGCTGCGGGAGATATTTACGGAAAACCGCATAGGGACGTGTAGGTCGGCGAAAGCCTCGCCTTCCAGCGGCAGATGAACAGCGTCAGCTTCCGTGGCATAACATGCACAACAAGAGTTTAGTGACCTCAGTACTTGTCACGTCCAGATGAATACTAATTCATTCACCCACTCTGATAAATATACTCTCCGACATCTGACAATTAAATATGGTGAAACGAATGTGAAAGTTCAATTATCAAGCAGACAGTCAAAAACTTTTATCAATGTGTCCAAAGCAGCATAAAACCGTTATCAACGCAATTTGCGTTGAAAAATAAGTGAACATATTCTTACGTTTACAAGTGGAGTAATTAAGCACGTGATTCAAATTCGCTTGGTTTTATTCTCCCTATTGACAACGGATAAGTCCATAAATAGATCGTTCTGTACGGCGATTCATCACTTATCGGAAGACGTAGTTAAAAGGACGACGCGATAAATCAACGTGACAGTGCGGATTTACTGCGATCGCACGTTAGAATGAATGAAGTTCGATCGCGAGCAGCGGTGCGCCGGGCAGTGCAGCTGCCACTCGGATTGTCTGCGCGCTGCAACGCGAGCAGAACACAATTTTTAAAAGGCTCCGCGGACTGCGCTGGGATTGGATAATTCACGCGCAAATGAGAATGACGTTCCTTTCAGGACCATTTCATTTCCTTTCTTTCCGAATAACGTTTCGCCTTCTCGGCCCAGAACCCAGCGATAAATAAAAGATGCCCCCGTACGAACGAGGTGAAGGGCGCCTACCTACCGTTCGTGTTCCTGGAAATGTGGCTGCAAAGAGGGAAGCAGACCTCTTGAATGACCTGCGAGGGTCACATGCGATGAAAGGCCAATGGTAAAATAGTTTTGACCTATCGCAATACACAACCACGTACGTAATAGTTTGATTTAAATATACATTTTGATTTCAAAGCACTTAATCAGGGGTTCATTTAAAAACGTCTATAAATATTTTATCCGTCGTGCTGTATGTCAGTGAATCACACCACCTTCTTATCTTTTCGTTTCACTTTTTACTTTCCCGTTTACGTGTATATAAACGGAGAAATGTATGTAATATAAGGAAAGTTATGTAAAGCTACGGAAAATTGATTTCGCGATTTCAACGGAAATTTACGTTTTGGAGGCCCCTGATTCCGTAAAAGAGTTTTTTTTCAAATCATCTGTCTGTCTGTCTGTCTGTCTGTCTGTCTGTCTGTCTGTCTGTCTGTCTGTCTGTCTGTCTGTCTGTCAGTCTGTGAACACGACTTCCGTCTAAACCATACGTAGGATTTTTTACAAAATGGATATTCCCCAATCGATCTGGCTCCACTCGACGAGCTGCAATTTTGAAAAAACTTTCTTCAAAATTCGGGTTTACTTTACATGAAGGAATAGGACATTTTCAAAATATAACAGTATTTTCTCAACAATTAAAAATTTAGGAACAAGTATATTGAACAAGTTAATAATAAGGAATATCTAAATTTAAAGGTCTCAGAAAATTTTCTCTGACTTCTAAAAGATTTCTCTACAAATTCTCTGATTTTCCTTGACTTTTCGAAAGAGTTGAAATTCCTTGATTTTCCCCCCATTTTCTAACAAACCTTTTAAGAAGAAAATATTGAACGATATACGACCGATAAATGGATACGATAATGGATAATGGATACGATAAATGGACCGATAATGGATGTGCTAAAGTTAATAAATATTTTTCAAAATTACTACTACCGAATTTTGCAGCCTCCCATGTTTATTTAATATTCATGTTACTGACTCGGATACAGTTTTCTATTTTGATCTGATGTCGCTTTTATCGGGCATTCATATCATAACAATATTTACTGAAAGTTACTCTTGTGAATAGTCAGTTATGATAAACATAAATTGTTAAAAGTGACTGTGATGAAGAGATTATCCTTCAGAGCAGCGAGATGGTAGAATTTTCCTCCAGAGACAGAACTCGACCTAGTTCTCTGGGATGTGGAGGATGTGGCGAGTCATGGTGTGTATGGAGAGGCGGTGGGTAGAGAAGCGTGCGCGCGCGCGCGCGCGCGTGTGTGTGTCAGAGGGAAAAACCGGCCGTTGCGGGAGTCGGTACTTACGGAGAACCACTATCCTCCATCTTTTGGTGACGGTACTTACGGAGAACCACATTCCTCTATCTTTTGGTGTCGGTACTTACGGAGAACCACATTCCTCTATCTTTTGGTGACGGTACTTACGGAGAACCACTTTCCTCTATCTTTTGGTGACGGTACGTACGGAGAACCACTTTCCACTATCTTTTGGTGACTTTGTTGACAACGTTCTACGAAATATGACTAAAAGATAGCAGAATGTATTTTTCCAAAATATTTCAAATTTGTAAACACTTAATTCAAAATTTGTACAGCGAAGACATAATAAGAATTAATACAATGATTCTTTTGAAATAGAAAACGGTAGAAAAGTCACAGAAATATGTAAAAGATGTCGATTCATATTTATATTCCCTTCTGCAATACACTCAATTCAGCAATTCCGAGTGCAAAAGTTACACTCGGAACGAAATAAAATTTTAAAGTTGCCAGATAATGAAAACTTTCTTGGAAAGTCATTTCGCAGGAGACAGTATGTCCCAAATTCTATCATATTCTTACAATGATGCCGTTATAACTCAGAAAACAAGAAGGTGGTTTAGTCAAAGCAAGCGGTCAAAATAAGAGGACGCGCGCAAACTCGGGTTCTTCTTCCAAGTTTCATTACTTAGGTACATATGTAGTTACGAACGTCCTCGTGGACATCTTGAGACAATTAATTTCATCTAACTTCCAAATGTCATATGAAGTTTTAAAATTCTAACGCAATAAATTAATGGGGTTGATGATTTTCGAGCTTTGTAACAAAATCAATTGTCTTGAGGTGTTGCGTAATTCTTTTCCCGAAAGGCGGCATCAAGGCAAATAAGACGGGCAACCGCCGGCCTGGGGCGAGTGCGAGTGGGAGAGCGTGAGCGAGGGCGTGGGCGTGGGCGAGGGCGAAGGCGAGGGCGAGGGTGAAGGCGAGGGCGAGGGCGAGGGCGAGGTCGAGGGCGAAGGCGAAGGCGAGGGCGAGGTCGAGGGCGAAGGCGAGGACGAGGACGAGGGCGAGGGCGAAGGCGAAGGCGAAGGCGAAGGCGAGGGCGAGTGCGAAGGCGAGGGCGAGGGCGAAGGCAAAGGCGAGGGCGAGGGCGAGGGCGAGGGCGAAGGCGAGGGCGAGGGTGAAGGCGAGGGCGAGGGCGAGGTCGAGGGCGAAGGCGAAGGCGAGGGCGAGGTCGAGGGCGAAGGCGAGGACGAGGGCGAAGGCAAAGGCGAGGGCGAGGGCGAGGGCGTGGGCGAGGGCGAAGGCAAGGGCGAGGGCGAAGGCGAGGGCGAGGGCGAAGGGCGAGGGCGAGGGCGAGGGCGAAGGCAAGGGCGAGGGCGAGGGCGAGGCCGAAGGCGACGGCGAAGGCGAGGGCGAGGGCGAAGGCCAGGGCGAGGGTGAGGGCGAGGGCGAGGGCGAGGGCGAAGGCGAGGGCGAGGACGGGGACGAGGGCGAGGGCGAAGGCGAAGGCGAGGGCGAGGGCGAGTGCGAAGGCGAGGGCGAGGGCGAGGGCGAAGGCAAAGGCGAGGGCGAGGGCGAGGGCGAAGGCGAGGGCGAGGGCGAGGGCGAGGGCGAGGGCGAAGGCAAGGGCGAGGGCGAAGGCGAGGGCGAGGGCGAGGGCGAAGGGCGAGGGCGAGGGCGAAGGCGAAGGCGAAGGCGAAGGCGAAGGCGAGGGCGAGTGCGAAGGCGAGGGCGAGGGCGAAGGCAAAGGCGAGGGCGAGGGTGAAGGCGAGGGCGAGGGCGAAGGCGAAGGCGAAGGCGAAGGCGAGGGCGAGTGCGAAGGCGAGGGCGAGGGCGAAGGCAAAGGCGAGGGCGAGGGCGAGGGCGAGGGCGTGGGCGAGGGCGAAGGCAAGGGCGAGGGCGAAGGCGAGGGCGAGGGCGAAGGGCGAGGGCGAGGGCGAGGGCGAAGGCAAGGGCGAGGGCGAGGGCGAGGCCGAAGGCGACGGCGAAGGCGAGGGCGAGGGCGAAGGCCAGGGCGAGGGTGAGGGCGAGGGCGAGGGCGAGGGCGAGGGCGTTGGCGGGAGGCCTTCTCGTCGCCAATGCGCGGGCGGAGCAATGCAAGGCGCGCGCCGCTAAGGCCCTCCGCAGGCGCGACCTCCACCAGCCGCCCACAGAGAAGAATTCTTCCGGCCGGCAGTTTTTCATTGGTCCTCCGAACAATACCAGCGAATGCCGAAGCACTACTCTAAAAATCGAGCCACGGACTGCGCGTGATCATTCCTTCATATCTCTTGCCCTACCCTCACACACACTTACACTCCTTGCACTACACGATTAAATTTGTCGGGAGACCCGTTATGTGCTTAGAGCTTGTTCGGGTGAGGTGGTGCCCCGCTGGTGGGAGATACCTGGTTTGGAAAAATCCTCGTAAGCCGACGTAGGTCGGTGGCGAACTCACCAGCCAGTGGGGATGATTCCCCCACCTCCTGCGATGAAAACTTGAACTACGCTTACGGAAATCATAACCTTAGCAGCTGACGCATCGTGAATCAACGGAACAGAAGCCGTACCCTAAGAAACCTGAGCAGGAGCCCTAACCAACAGGTGGGAAAAGTTCCTTAACAAACCGACCACGAACTATGCACTGTCCGTTCCTTCATCTAATCCACCCTCTACCCTTCACACACACAACTCTGCGTCGCCAACCGTCGTCGCACGGATCCATCTCATTCGGTGGTTTCCTTTCGAAACACAAGTCATGGCTAAGGTCGCGGATCAGCCATTGGTGGCTGGTGGTGGGCGCGAGGGGGGGGGTGGCTGGGCGAGATCCGCCTCTGGCGATCGATCGCCGCTCACCAGGTGCACCCGCGGCGCCTCCCAGCCCCTTCCCCTCCTCCCACCCTGCCCCCTCCCCTCGCCCCACCCTCCCGCAGGGGCGTGCTCAGTGCTTCCAACTCTCAATTTCTCTTCAGATTTAAGAATTAATTTTCTTGAAAAGGGAATATACATAAAAGATCAGGCAGGGGGAGTGAGCTAGTTACGATGAAGGGAATACGTCATGTTCGCCACATGTCCTTCAGATTCCCCAAGCGTGAGAATTAAACAAGACCCAGACAAGGGGGACACCTATAGCTAGCTGGCAAAGTCGGACAATCGATCAAAAATGCCAAATATCCCCCCCCCACATATATATATATATATATATATATATATATATATATATATGTGTGTGTGTGTGTGTGTGCGTGTGTGCGTGTGTGCGTGTGTGCGTGTGTGCGTGTGCGCGTGTGTGCGTGTGTGCGTGTGCGCGTGTGCGCGTGTGTGCGTGTGTGCGTGTGCGCGTGTGTGCGTGTGTGCGTGTGCGCGTGTGCGCGTGTGCGTGTGCGTGTGCGTGTGCGTGTGCGTGTGTGTGTGAGGAACGTTTCAGAATCATAAAATATATTAAAATCATTTTAGATCCACTAGCAGAAAATCTCGCTTTCGAATTTAGTCACAAAATCATTACCACTGTAATTAATTGGCGCTATTTTGTCCTACCGGTGTGGGTACAACTTGGATACTGGGTACATCCTCTTTGGAAATGACAAGAGAAAAACACTCGTTAAAATCTCTCTCAAAGTAACTTAGAAGTATTATTTTTCGTTCATGAAAAATTAACATTGATTTTAAATGAAATAATAGGAAAAACTATTTACACATGAGAAGCACTAATCTTTTCTGAACAAAATATTGATCTTATATTCTCTTCCATACCCCTGTTAAACTGCACTGCATTTATCAGTGAAAATAACATTTTGATGCAGTTGCATGCCACCAATCGCATGCACTGTAATAAATGGAACGATGCTGTTGGTTAATGTGCGTGCTTTCATTGATCGTTCACTATAACGAATGGAAACGTTTCATGAATTCAGATACAATTGGCGTCCTGCCACACGCGTTCTATAGTCAAAACAGAATGGCAACAGCTACACCCTTGCTCGCAACGGCTGCAACAGTTTCATTTTTGAATTAATGATGTAATTAATTAAATTTGTGCACAGCAACGCTAATATTTAACGCATGTATTTATATGATAACACAGTTGTATTTGACACAATACGAAATTATTTTAAAACAATAACGCAATGGGATAAAGACGAAAATATTTATTACAAGAAAAATTATTTCAATTACATGACAAACTACTAGCATGACGGGCTCTTTAAGAAAATAATTCTCTGAATTTATATATGAACGACCGTGATGAAAATGACGAAGGTATATTTTAGGGACATTTTCGCGTTAATGTTATCTTAAATAAAATTATCTTATGAATATTCCTTTTTGTCAGCGAAAAATTAACTGGTGTAACAACTCCCGTTTAGACGAGAGGCTGCTAGAAGTATCGAGAAGGAAAAAGTCTTGCAGACAGCACAAAGGGCACGGGATGTCACAGCGAGGGCGCGGCGCGGGCGAAGGCCTCAAAGGGCGCGAAGGGCTAGGGCGACGCGCGAAAGCCCTGGTGAAAAGGGGCGTGGCGACGGGAGATTAAATAAGATCCCGTGGCTCAAAGGAGCGGCATGCGAGTGAGAGTTTACTTTGACAGAACTAACACCGGGGCAAATGATGAAAGGTAAGATAAAAAATCAAAGGCGCGAAACGGGTTCGAATAAAAATTCAACGTATAAAGGAAGTAGTAAAAGAGCCTACAAAAAAAAAATGAAACTGCCAACAGCAGCAAAACTAGAAGGCGTGATGACATTTGCTCGTCACTGAAGAGCTTGTTTGTTTGCAATAAGGAATGGCTTGAAAACCAGTGAGTAAAGTACAAGAGGTGCATAGTTTAATGCGAAAGACATTTTCTTTCGATTAAATCGTACAGATCATGCATCCGAGGTTACACAGTAAACAAACCAATTTTCGTCACGCAGCTGATGTATTCGATGTAAAACTGTGTTGCATTAGACTCCATTACAATGTTTAGATTATCATTTAAACCTCAGAATCCGCCGGCTACCAATTAATATGTCACAATTTTACGAATCTTTGCTAATAAATGAGATGAATCGTGAAGAAACGTTTTAGTTAAACTGGTTCAAGATACGAAACGATAAGTAAAACATATTTTTTTATTTTAAAACTTGTCAATAATAGTTTTCTTCACAATAACTAAAAGAGACCATTTTGCATACGTTGGTTTTTTACTCTGGAGAGCAGTAGGGCGAGTGGATAATATCCAACGCGCACAGAGTCACGTGCAATACGTAACGCTTTTATCGTATCGAGTCGACTTTTTTGCAACGTTTTCGCCCATTTTATAATCCCATGCCTATATGGAAGCCATTTAGTCCTGTATGTAATCCAACATTACTGTAGGCCACTTCGTAACACTTAATGTAGAATTTACTGTTAAATTTAACACAATACTTTGTATACTAAAACCCGAACATGGTCTTTCAAGGATGTGCTAGAATCCCAAAATGCCGAAATGATAGCAATCAATATATTATTACGATATATTATTATTATTATTATTATTATTATTATTATTATTGCATTTGACTGTATTGTAATAACTTCGACAGTACTATTTATTATATTGGATATTATAATATAATGAGCACTTTATCTGCTCTGAATACACTATTAACCAGCATAAAGAGGCGATACGAAAAGATCGACAATATTTTGCAGGCAGTCACTAGTCATGCAGTTCCTTCTGGATATGCATAGCGCGCTAAACGTTGAATTTCTTAGCTCTAGCGCGAGAAGTGAGACGCTGCTCAAGTGGTTAGATAGTACATCTGTGAATGCACAAAACAAAACATTTTCGCCTCACCGCATCAGCTACTACTGCCTTTAATGCAACACTAGCTGCAGTACCCCGCATAGCTGGGGTATTTACCACATTTATGTGACAGGAAGAGAAAATCCATCTATTCTCGCCCTGGGGCGGAGCTTCATTCTGTTCTATTGTGACGCCGATCCGCCCAGCCCTGCCCCTACGCCCAACTCCCAAATGGAAGTACCCGATTTTCCTCATTCACTTTCTCACAAACAAATACTTATATTTTTTCATATAGGGAGTTCCCGCATCCAAACTTCACTTACTTTATAACTAAAAGTAAAATAGACCTAGTTGTACTCACGTGCACTATTATTTTGGAGTCAGAGGCATTGCATTGACCTCAGTTGACGTAGAAAAACCCATTTTTAAACCGCACAAACCCGAAGGCAAATGCGTGGTGCGAGGTTGTGCTCCGCGTAGTGATGGCAAATTTTACCAAAACATCGATACATCGGTGTTTCGATACATCGCTCAAGGGTTTTCGATGCCGATGAAAACATCGCCATAAAAACATGGATGTTTTAAATATAGAGCAATAAACGTGCTATTTTCCTATCCATTTTTAATTACTGTATGCAGATGTGATATATTTTACTGTTTTGTTAGCAGCATGTTAGTAGGCTAGTATGCTAATAAAACATATTATTGAATGTAAAGAAGAAAATTAAAATTAAAATTAAAGAACATCGTGTTTCGCTATTTTACCATCTTAACCTCTTAATCAAAATTCTACATATACCATACAAAATACCATAAAAATAACGAACATTCTTTTAAAAAAACATAATAAAGCATTGTATGATTTATAAACTCAAACATCGGTGTTTTTGCAACAAAATATCGATGTGAAGAACAGACCGAAAGCAAAACATCGATTTTAATATGCCGATGTTTGTAATGGAAAACATGAATAGGCAGATTTGTCACCTCGAACGTAAAGCACTATCGCCCTTCTGCGCATGCGCAGATGCACCAAAGTGATGCGAAACTCGAACTGCGCTTGAGCAGAAGATCGATAGTGCTTACCGTTGGAGGTGGCAAAAACCGCCTAACGTTTTTTTGCCCTCCCCAGCACCGCTCCGCTTCGCCTTTCCCAGGCCCCGCTGGCGTTCGCGGAAGGCGCGCCGCGCCGCCGCGCGCGGGGTCACGCGCCAATTGCGGGACGCGTCGTGCCACAAAGCCCAGCGCCTGCGCCTGCGCCTGGCGTGACGTCACCGGGGGCAGCGGGCGCGGGATTAAGTGCCGGCGTGACCGCGCTCATCTCCCCGCGCCCCAACGCGAAACGGGCGCCAAATCGAAAACACAGCAAGACGACGCTTTTTCTCTCCTACTCACATAGTGTGTGGCAAATAAACGCCTCTTAGAGCAAAAGGAAAAAATGTATTAGTATACAGAGTGGCCCATTAAACTTGACAAATCAAAATAACTCGAAAAATACGCAACGTACAAAAAATGTCAAAGAGAAAAAAATTAAAATCTCCAAGGGGCACATCAGTCAAACCTAAAATCAAACGGATTTTCGGACGTAAAAGCAAATTACAAATTTGATTTAATGTGGTTAAATCAGCGCGGGCGACTTCAAGCCGCTGAACGGTCATGAATACAAATCATCGGATCGTCTCTCTCGATTAAAAAAAAATGTTTTAGACCAACCTTTTGTATTTTTTAGTGTAGAATCCGAATCTGCAATAAAAAGTGGGGGTTCCCATTTAAGATTTCAAAGTTGGTTCATGCCTCAGCCTCAAAGGGCACGCGGGGAAGAGTGATTTTAGGTTTGGCAGATGTCCCCCTTGGAGAAATTAATTTTTTTTGCCTTTGACATTTTTGTACGTTGCATATTTTTCGAGTTATTTTGATTTGTCAAGTTAAATGGGCCACTCTGTAATTGTCTTGTGAGTCAGAAAAACCATAAATGAAACAAATGTGCGGTCTATTTAAACGAACTTCACAGAGCACAAATTTTACAATAAATTTCACATTAAAATTGCGTTGTAAATTTATACAGTTTTTATCTAATGCATTTTACTATTATCATTAAAACCATCCTTTCCAGTTTACAAATCGATTTTGCAAGAAATCAGTTTTTTTCTTTCTTCTTTGTCTTTTTCGCAAACGGCTGTTGATCTAAGAGTATTTTCAGAATTGTTAGAATGGACCAAACTTAATGGCCTAATGCAAATCATTTTACAGAGAGCCACAACAAGGGTGTAAAAGCAATAACCCAAAAGTAACTAACAAAGCGCACACAGCACGGACGTTCTCGCCCATATTTTTACGCGAAATTACGCGAAAAGTACTCAAATTTTCAAAAAATTGTATATGACCTTATTGCAAAGTATATCTTTAAGAAACAGATTTCATTAACAGGAAAAAATCTCTATCTTCACAGTTGTAGTTGTAGGAATAAGCCGAAAAATTTGAATTTTTGGAATATTTTTGAAAAATCACGGTTTACAGCGAACATGAGACCTGCATAATTCTTTTGAACATCCTTTAAACTATTCATAAACACAATTTAATAAAAAATGGAGGCATTGTTTTGAAAATGTTCCTGAGGTTAATTGTAAAGTGCGGACGAACAGACAGACACGTTTTCCCATCATTTTTTAAGTATTTTTTTCATTAATTTAAAAGAAACCTTAATATAGAAGCTCTCTCTCAAATCGCACAAATAAGACACAGTTTATTAATTGTAAAGCACATCTTACATGCCTCAATTTACAGAGAAGGATTCCTCAGTGCTCCTGTACAGAGGACAAGGAAAAGATGTGAAGAAGTAACTTCCAAAGTTGCGGACCCATGCTGCCCGTACACGGTTCTACACTGGAAAAATATTACACAGCTGCGCTGTCATTGACAAAGCTCCGACGCCAACTACGTAAGCGCGAGGACACTTCTCTCAGCAGCTGCAGGGGCTGTTACCTTAATTCTTCCTACAACTTTGCCTGCAATAAATCGCGCGTCCCCGGGGAGCAATTTCTTTCTGAAGCGCAGCGCAGGAGGAGGAGAGCGCCGGAGAAAGCACAAGAGAGGATAACTTGTATTAATGAGCCAATCAAACTATAAATACCACACCAACCCAAAGAGAGATATACTTACACGCAACACTCACCGTGCTGGATACTCGGATTGACATGAAATTTTACCAGTTTATTCAGCCCCTTTCAAAACGATTACCTTTAAATTTTATGAAGCATTGCAAGTAGTGTTTTTGCGACAATTAGAAGTGAGATTTTTCATGACCTTACCGCCTGTGGAAGGGTAAAAATCGCTGCTCGCCGCCGATAGTGGCTGCGCGGTGTGTGAGTGAACGAACCAGTGGCGAGCAGCGATTTCCGCCACTCCACAGGCGGTAAGGTCATGAAAGGTCTCAATACTAATTGTCGCAAAAACACGACTTGCAATGCTTCACAGCACGTAAAACTTTGTATGTGAGGGTTTTGAAAGGGGATGAACAAGCTGGTAAAATTTCATGTCAATCCGAGTATCCAGCACGGTGAGTGTTTCTGGTTAGTACTTAAATAAAATACATACAATTGTACCTGCGTGAACATTCCCAGCGTTTTTTATCATTATTTTGAAAGGAATCGTAACTTCATTCTAGAACCCACATTCGAACGATCCGGCATCACGTTTGAGTAAAAAAAGTCTAATTTATTAATAAAAAGATGTATTTCGATGATTAAATCGATTAGAATATCAAATAGACAATTGAATTTTACGAATAATTTGAAATTGGACGTTTCTGATAAGCTCTTGTATTACGCGTTTCCGGTTTCCGTAACCTCCTGTAGCATTTAGCATTTTCCGGCGCGTCAGCGGATTTGCACATTAGTCCCGTTAGTGTAGTGCATGCCACATCCCGGGAGGTGGCGTTGGACCTCGTTGCATTAAAATGCGGCGTTTACAACTAGTGGTGCGACATTGACAACAAAACATCTATGCTAACATACATCGATGTTCAAAATTAATACATCGACTAAAAATCATCGATCTTTTACGTCGATGTTTTTAGACTGGTTTAGTAACTTCTAACATTAAATGCGTATGCATCAAAATTTAATGTTCGTGTTTATCAATTCGCCGAAGTGTACGTCCACACCTACGTCCGCAGTGCACTTGTTGACCACATCTCAATGTGCGAAATAATTATGAAAAAAGAAGAAAAACAAAGGCGTGGAGGTCATCTCGGACGACAGAGTTTAGTCGAAGGAAGTACCAACAACGTTCCTTTCGTTCCTACACATGAACTAAAAATATTACCACCAGTTATTATTTTATATTTTAACTTTTACAGTATTTTGATCATGTAAATTTTTCGTGAATGATCTTGGCTCTCCGGGTGACATTGCGTTGAAGGCTGTGATGCCGATGTTTCGACCATCTTCTTGTGGTCTTCCTCGGGGCTGGTCTGCAATGCAATGGAAGACCACGTCAAGATGGCCGAAACGTCGGCAACAGCCTTCGACGCGTCGTCACCCGGACAGCCAAGATCATCCACATGACTGTGGCCGCGGAAGCCTTCATGTAAATTTTTGATTCAGAAGCAAAACAATGGAAAAGAAAATCATAAATCACAACACATCCATGTTAAGAAAATATCGGTGTTAATACATCGATGTTTCTACAAAATCATCGGTGTTTCGAAAACATGGACATCGATATCGCATCCCTATTCCAAACAAGTCACCTCGTGGGGAATACCCCCTCGAGGTGTCTCTCACAACGGGGCATCGCAGTCGCCAGGGCAGTGTCTAAGCTCCCGACGTGAAGAAACGAACTGCGTGCGAGCGTTTGTGCAAGGGAGAGGAGGGGATAAGCGACGCCACGGCGGCAGCAGATGACATCACTGACACATCTCAGCCTGCGCCAAGGCTTGAGCGTAGGACGACAGGCGGAACGTTCGGGTCTCAAGTAAGTCATGAACCTTTTCTCCAAATGTTTTCATCGTGGTCGACTCCTCGTGCCATCTTGCACTATACTCAATTTTCCCCTCACCAATAATCATTTATCTATCATTATCACCCTACCCTCCTTCATCATGTGAAGCATTATAATACATTATAGTATGGCAGTGATTACAGTTATCTATCATGTTAGGAAAGTTATATATTGGGAAAGGTAAGTCATCTCTGATCCACTACCTCAATAAGGGAGACACAAAGATTTAAGTCTCCTACCTCAACTACGGAAAAATGAGTAAATCAGTCGTCAGACATACTTGCTTCAGTATTTATTTATTCCAGTTCTTAGAAGGTTACAGAGCTTTTACAACGATATTTCTCCACCTTCGACAGCAACAAAGTCCCAAGAAAATAGAATAACTTACAAATGTATACAGTAAAGTGAAAGAGTGCGTTTCAGATACTTTCCGTGATATCTACGCCGACTACAACCTCTAATTCAAGCAGCATAAATGAAACCACAGAACAGAACACATCCACTACCCTCATCCCCAACCGCACAGAACTCTGACGCGTTTCAGTCTGCGCCACAACACATTATCACCAGTTTACTACGTTTTTAGTGCGGAGGCACAACCATTAGCAAGTAATGATACGCCTGCTTCGTAAGTAGTGCAAAGACGGTTCCTCAAACAGTGCTACTCAATTCGCTAAGGGGACGACAGATACTCCACATTCAGCATGCATTGAAACTTAACAAAGTATTACGATTTAGAAGAAAACGAAATAACTATCTGAAAATGAAAAAAAAAATAATATAAATCTCAAATCACTTTAAACAAGAATGACGAACAATGTGTTGAGTTTTTGCGTTTAAATATAATGATTAAGATTTAAAGTAAAAACAAAGTTTTACAATAAGTTCAGAAGTCAAAAATTTAATTAAGCGTACTTCCCAATACGTGAAATGAAGCGCATAACAAGTGTTACAAATCATTATTTTAAAGTCTGTCCACATCTGTTTATAGTTCGAAAAGACCAATCGGGAAACTACGACATCAAAAAAATTGTCCACTTATTTTAATGCAATGATATTGATGTGACAGTCATTTACGGTTGAGAAACAATACGCGAGAGGAAGATAATTGTCAAAACAAAAGAGTAAAATTTGTGTAACTGGACTAATAGTTTTAAAACATTAAGGAAAATTCACTCTTCGTAAAAATACTTATCGGTTTTTCAGACAAGCTTGTTAGCGAAATGTAATCTTGTTTCACGCACTCAACCGGCAAAAGCCGTCTAAAAAACCTGACCACACATGTGACAGAGCGTTGAAATCCACGAAGTAATTTCAGCGCCGAGCATCGCGCGTTGAGAAGCCAGCAATTGATGGGGGAAGTGAGCAAGTGACAGGCGGCGCCCACGCAGATTTGCCCGCGGGATTTCCCGAAAAGGCTTTTCGTCGAGAGCGCCCGGGGCCTGACAGGCGAGCGGGGGCGGGGGGCGCGGCGACCGTCTCCTCGCCCCCGCCCCACCTCGCCCTCGGCCCCCGCCCCACCCCGCTCCCGCCCCCGCCCCGCCCTCGGCCCTGGCCGCTCCACCAACCTTTCCTCTCGGTCGCCTCCACCGGAAGAGCAACTGACGAGCTCAAGGAACAGTTTGCAGCGCAGGGATAATTTCTAAGTTACTCATTTTCCTCGCGAAAGCGACACATTTCTTCTCACATACAAAACGTTAAACAATGTAATATCTCTAAAATGCATTATGTTTTTTTCCATGCTTTAAACATGTTTGAGTCATTATGAAATTGACCTATGGAATTTGTTTATAAAACAAGAAATTGCACAAATTGCAGTACTATAAGTGTATGTCCTTACAGACATATTTTAAAACAAAGATATACCAATACTTCATAATTGGAGCGCACCGAATGCACTCTAATTTTGATATCCCAAATGATAACATCCAGCAGTCGTAAATGACATAACATTCTGTTTAATTTTAGAGCACACTAACCTATTTACATAAAAAACGAACATTTGAATCTACAAGCGAGTCGAACCCACACAAACAGCTACTCCATGGCAGAAACAAGGAAAATGAATGGTATTAAATAAATAATCTGGCTCCAAGATAATCCTACCCTGCACAGTTTTCAGAATAATACACGACTCCATTGCAGAATAGTGTCTCACTCGGGGGTATTACTTCCGAGAATGTCCGAATAAACTGCAGGGTTGGATCAGGAACCCCATGAGCGGACGTGCGAGACATCATCTACAGGAGTTCATAGATGGCTGAGTAGCTTAGCGTGACGCCTCTGGCGGGTATTTTCACGTTAAACATTTTTATTCGTGCACTGAAAGTTTGGAATAAAAATACATTTTAAATGATATATTGACAAACTGGCTTGCCCTCGAACATAGAAAGTTACATGTAATTATATACGTATGATACACCTACTTTTTCAAAAATTATTTTACTGCAAAAATTAGGTTTACATGTGATGAATTTAAAACTGATGAGTCAAAACAAAACGATTCACATGACGCCGGAAAAGCAGTGTACAGGGTTTCATCGTCGTAAATTTATTACATCTCCCTCATGCTTTTCTTGGATAACTTGATTGATTTG
The DNA here is from genome assembly GCA_031308135.1 of Acheta domesticus. NCBI lineage: Eukaryota > Metazoa > Arthropoda > Insecta > Orthoptera > Gryllidae > Acheta > Acheta domesticus. The sequence goes on along the minus strand of JAHLJT010004567.1, from coordinate 21,209,293 downwards.
TGATTTCGAGCGCATTAACAGCTAAGATGGTTAGTTCAGTAAGCGTGGTACATGTGTTTTTATCGCGAGAGGTGGCTGTGATCTTTTCTTGCTAGCTGGCAAGATGCGACACCGCCCTACAATTCGGCTTGCAAGGTTTTTTCAACCAGGTATCTCCCACCAGCGGGGTACCGTCCCAGCAGGGACAAGCGCTAAGCTCCTCACTGGTCTTCCGACACATGTGGTAGTGCAGTGCATGTTAGTATAAGTGTGTGTGTGTGTGTGTGTGTGTGTGTGTGTGTGTGTGTGTGTGCAGGCGCACGCTCGCGCCTGTAAGGGGAGAGAATAGGACAAAGATATGGAAAGATCGCGCGCTGTCCATGACCCTTTTGTTGGGGTACTGCTCCGGCATTCGCCTATTGTTCGGAGAAACAACGTAAAACTATCGATCAGAGCAGCCGGTCGCTGGAATTCTCCTCCAGACAGCAGCTGAATCCGATCTCCAGCTGCGTAGTAAGTTTGGAAAATCCTGCCATCGTCGGGACTGGCCCGCTAGAACGGAAGCTTCTCTCGTATTAACTAGAAGGCCGCGAATACCTTCTCTGTCTGCTGATAGGCCGAGCCGCGTGCAATGCCATGTCAACCGGCGCGAAAGGCCGCCCGCTGACAATGCGCAGGATGAAGCCGCCCTCTTTTGCGGCCGCGGCCGCCGGCCTGCGTCAGCGCGACGCGACGCGACGCGACGCGGCGCCATGTGACGTGGCGCGAGGGCGCACTCCGCGGGAGCGCTCGCTTATTTCACAGCGGCCGCAGCGGGGGTGGGCGGGGGGAGGGGGCGCCTTGACAGCGGCGAGGCGGGCGGCGCGCGCGCTCGGCCGCCCCGCGGGCCAGGCCGCCAGCCGGCGCGCCGCGGGCGAGGGCGTGGGCGTGGGCGATGGAGAGGGTGTGGGCGAGGGCGTGAGCGAAGGAGAGGGTATGGGCGAGGGCGAAGGAGAGGGCCAGGGCGCGGGCGTGGGCGAGGGCGTGGGCGCGGGCGTGAGTGTGAGCGTGGGCGATGGAGAGGGCGTGGGCGATGGAGAGGGCGTGGGCGATGGAGAGGACGTGGGCGATGGAGAGGGCGTGGGCGATGGAGAGGGCGTGGGCGATGGAGAGGGCGTGGGCGATGGAGAGGGCGTGGGCGATGGAGAGGGCGTGGGCGATGGAGAGGGCGTGGGCGATGGAGAGGGCGTGGGCGATGGAGAGGGCGTGGGCGATGGAGAGGGCGTGGGCGATGGAGAGGGCGTGGGCGATGGAGAGGGCGTGGGCGATGGAGGGGGCGAGGGCGAGGATGAGGACGAGGGCGTGGGCGAGGGCGAAAGAGAGGGCTAGGGCGCGGGTGTGGGCAAGGGCGTGGGCGAAGGCGTGGGCGTGGGCAAGGGCGAGGGCGCGGGCAGGGGCGTTGGCAAGGGCGAGTGCGAGGGAGGGGGCGAGGGTGGGCGTGGGCGTTTGAAGAGCGACGCAGCGACGCAACCGCCGGCCCTTGCCAGAACAAAGAGCCCCATCCGTGAAAGCGCCTGGCCGCGACGCGACGTGTGTGCGCGCGCCACCCTGCTTTCGCCCCGCCCCGCCTCTCATCCTCTATCCGCCACGTCCAACTCGCTCCATCGCCCAGCCTTTCCCACCCGTCACACCTCACCTCACTGCACCTCGTCTCTGTCTGGCTGCCACCCGCATCGCCTCTCCCAGCCACACCCTGCTCACTTCGCTCCAAGGGGGACCCGCCCCCACCTCGTCCCTCCCCGCCACGTCTTGCTCTCCTTCCTCCGAACCCTCCCCACCCCACTGTCCCCACCTCACCCCCTCCCGCACAGTATCCTCCCACTGCATCTCGCTCCGCCTCGCCCCATGGCCGAACCCTCCCCCTTACTCCAGCCGGGCTTTCCCGTCTCATCCTGCTCCCCCTCCAAACCCTCCCCGTCCGCCCCCCACCCCGCCTTCTTCCAACGCAGAGCCCTCTGGGGCTCCACAAAGGCGCTGCAGGCCAGGGCTGTTTGTGACCGTTGCCTGGCGCTAAGCAGCTGCCGCTGCTACGCCGCCGCCGCCGCCGACTCAGACGACGGGTGGGCTGGACTGGGCCGGGTTTAGGGAGCTTTCAACGACGTTGCAGCTCCTGCTTGTCACCTACCACTTCATTCTCTTACTTAAGACGAAGAATGTAGTAGCGACGTTCCTGTTACTTTCCCCTCATAATCCATTCAACCCTGCCATGTAACGAAAAAACAAACGGAATAAACCCATTTTAACTAGAACGCGAAGAAAAGCATAGCATACGATTTTTTCATTACTTCTGGTGGAGTGGATTAAACTCTTTACAGAATAGATACAAGCAACATTCACACATAGTACGATTTCCTATGTTCTATTATTACGTGGAGGGTGTCCCCTCTGGGATCCTCTTCAACCATCCAACAGTATGGAATTTCTTTTTCGCTCTTCGAATTCGATATATATATAAATATATATATATATATATATATATATATATATATATATATATATATATATATATATCGTTGGGAAATTGAGGTCTTTGCGAATTTCTTTGTTTGAAACATATCAGGCAGCATTTACAGCTTTTCTAAAGAATATATTTTGAGAAGTAGATATTTGATGGATGAACAAGTCGCGCCTTTCCTGACGCCGTAAGTTAGAGAGGGACAAAGAAGGACTTGCGGAGATGTTTTTTGCGTAAAGCGAAGACTTCCTATTTACCATAGGGTATACTTTAGGGAGGGCGGCGCCGCGGCGTAGGCTAGATGTTACTGGGAAATAACAATTTTGGAGAAAATCTTGCTTACCGTTTAGCCGCTACAATTGTTGACAGTGCGACAGATGTTTTGCCGAAAACCAAATTTTTCCTGTCAAGGACCTACAAGACATGAGTTTCGACTACATAATGTTTTAGAAGAAGTAATTTACTACATATAGGGATAAGAATTATCCACTTTTTTGGCCTCAGGGGTCTACTGAACGAAATGTTTTACCGAAAAGAAGCCGTTTTTCGCTGTAGCAATACTTAACTTTCTCTACACTATATACGAGAACATAAAAAAATACTTCTTAGTCAAAATGTAGAAATTCCTAAATCAGTGCAACAGAATAATGTGAAAAGAATCATAGAATAAACAATACTCGTAAAGTGTGCATTATCTACAACCAGAGAGGAATGAGTCAGCGAAAAGTTAGGTTTATGAGCTCGGCAACTTCGAAAACATCGCAGAAAACCTAAAGAAGACACGAGTAGCATCAGAGAAGACCATTTGCCAGAATGTCTAAAGCTATTTTTTGCCCTCATTTATTGACCAGAGCGAGATATATTTGATCTCATTTCTTTCCATGTTAATATTTGAAAATGAAATAAAAGAAGATTAGTAACTTTGTCAGCGAGTAGCGACGCACAGGTTAACAAGAGGCCGAAGGTCGGCTGGGAATAAATTCAGCACTCAAAGCGCAAAACATTTTAAACAAATTATCGTAGTAAACGGCATCAATATCAAAGTGGATGGGTAAAACTTTTCAATGGTGTTTGTATTAATTAGGAACTTTTGTTCCACCGTTCCATAGCCCAATAAATATTGGCATGTTGCCAATTACACAAACCATTAAAGCACTCATTAATCACAGAATGCGGAATGCGTTGCAAAAATAACATACATCAGATGATAAAGGCTCAGACGGAAAATAGCAAGGTAAATGAACAAATAGTTTCAGTTTACACAATGCGATAACTTTTTCTACACGTTATTTTCAGCTATTATTTCTGATGATTGTTAGTCACGGCATTCTACGTAATTGTACCGCAAGCAAAGAATAAGTTATTCACTTCAAGGATATTGTTGAAATTACTACCGAATTCACATTATCGAATTTCCATTGACTGTACATAAATTAAATCATTCCTTGTGTGTTAGTCACTGAACCTATCAAATCTTCAACATGTTATAAGAAAACATCAAAGAAAATAAGTACGCATTCTCGTCTCAATTTCGAGTAGGCACTACTTATATCTCGCATATTACCATTTAATGCATTGTGTAACGAAACATATTCTTAAGAGAAACTTTAAAAGCTCCATGGTACATCAGAAATGACCAAATTTTAAAAGAATTATCTACAGAACCTCCAAAAACTTGGATTCTTAAACTTTCTTCCCGTTTCTACTCTTCTCTTTGATCTTGTCCAGCCATTTGTATGTACAATCTAGGTACATTAGTCAATATTTTTCCATGAATCAAATCAAGATATTCCAAAGACCTACCACATCCTCCTTAATTAGTTGTAAAATATATTCAAATATCCCTTAATTTAAAATGTATTTTGTGTGTTCTCTGAAGGACGCTTCCTGGGTAACCTTAGTCGTTAGTTTCTGCTATTATTTTCTCCAAACATTGTACACGTATGATGAAATGTAAGTTCAAAAAAATGAAAACTTATGTATATGCAACTTAAAACCCACGAAAGACATAATTTTGTGGAACAAGGATAATAAAAACTATTTAAAAAAAAGATGATAAAATATCAAAAGGGGACAATTGTTCATGAATCGTATTTCAATCAACAGATAAAAACGAGTCAGACAACAAACAAAAAAGGATACAAATCAAAGGGCATAAATCGTTATTTCCAGTGTAGTGACCGTTCCGTTCCAGGGGCAAAAACTCCGAAGAAGCGGAACTTGGAGAAGTCGGAAGGTATAAATGTCAAAGGAGGAGAGAACGCTGCAGGGGAACTCGGCAAATACATCAACGGCGTCGTTGAGGCAGGCGCCTGCCGCCGTTTCCGCCCCGGCCGTCGCCGCCACCAGCGTGGAGCGGAGAGGAGAGGAGCGGGCCGGGGTGAGGCGGGGCGTGGCGGGGTGAGGCGTGGCGTGGCGGGGCGGTAAGGGCGGTAAGTGGCGGGGCGTGGCGTGGCAGGGCGTGGCGTGGCGTGGCACGGTGTGGCGTGGCGTGGCGTGGCGGTGAGGGGCATGGCGGTGAGGGGCGTGGCGGTGAGGGGCGTGGCGGTGAGGGGCGTGGCGGTGAGGGGCGTGGCGGTGAGGGGCGTGGCGGTGAGGGGCATGGCAGTGAGGTGCGTGGCGGTGAGGAGCGTGGCCGGGAGGGTCGGGGAGGGGAGGGGAGGCGAGGGGCGTGGCGGGGGGTGACGGGGCATGGCGGGGTGGAGCCTAGCCAGGCGGAGCGGAGCTGCTCCGTGGGAGGGCGCGGGGGCTCTGAGAAGCGCGCGGGGCGTCTTCCTGGGGCCTCCCTCCTCCCCCCGAGGCGGCGCGGCACGACGCGGAGGAGAGCTAAAAATAAGCGTCCCCGAGTCATAAAAGCGCATCAAATAAGGTAATAACGCGGAGCAAACACAGGCGGAGCGGGGCGGCGAGGGGCGGGGCGGGTGGGGCGGGCGTGCCGGGCGGGTTGGAGAAGTGGGGCGGGACGCGGTATGTGGGAAGGGTCGGGGGGGGGAAATGGGGGCGGGGCGGGGCACTGATGGACGGGAGCCGCAAGGTGGGAGTTCTACCACTCAAGGGGCGACGGAGCGAGCAAATGGCAGGTTTCATCCGTCATTTGGAGCAACATCCCCTGGGGACTACATATTTGCACATACTACTTTAAGAAGAATTGTCGACTTAACAGTAATGATTTCAGACTCAACTGACTTTCAACGCTCAAATCATTAGCTCCCACAACCATAATATTTTTTAAAAAATTAAAAATCACAAACTTTTTACTAAACAGACACACTATATAGAAAACAATCAACAAGGTTCACTTTTCGTTACTATGCTATAGCTATTTTATTTAGATTGTATTTGATAAAAATATACCTCTATTTTTCACTTTTTCCTTCCATTTTCGATCCCCGAATCATTTAAAATAAATTAGGCTTTTAGAATAACGCCTAAGATCAAATCCTTTTATAATATGAAATTTTGAAAAAACATGAGGACGTGCTTGAGAAAAATTCCTTTGAAAATTATTGTTTTGAAAATTGGCCATTTTTGGTTTCCTTATTATCGGACCTTTTCGGAGTCTGAGGTGATCGGAAATCGGGGTAACCGGATCGTACGAAAACATTTGCCGAAACAAAGGCAACTTTTTTGTGAGTAAAATACTCTTGTGCTGCATCCCAACTGAAATTTTAAATGAGAACTAGTATTTTACTTATAGTCTCCGTATTTACAACGGAAATCACTAGATATTTTCATGCCTGTAAATGAACTCTCCAGTCCCCATCTCTAAAACAACAAAAAATAAAATACGAATAATAAAATTTATAATGAAAATAATAGTAGTAATAGTAATTATTATTATCATTCATTAATAATAATTATTATATGAATTATTAATAGAAGCAAAAGAATAAGAGGCAGGAGGAAGTTCTTGAGGAAATGACTTTACTTTTCGAGTCTTTGAGCGGCACAAACCGATGAAATGACTTTGGACATTATTATTCAATTTAAGAACTCAAAATGTCGGCAAAATGGAGCAAACGCAACCCTTCAGAGTCTAGGATATAGACTCTAGGTCCTTCTGGAAATGTGTGTTACCTGTAATTTTATTGGCTATGAACATAAGTGATAAGATGGAAACGTTTTGAAGTCAAATATATGTTTTTCTAGATACTAACAACTGCACGGACTCGCTGCAGTTTTGAAACAAATGTAGCAAAAGAAACTAATATTAAAAGGAATAATCCAGACATAATTAAATGACTGAAACATTTTGTAGCAAATATATGTAAGATATCGTGACAGAGAAAATCCAACATAATACGTACGTTTGGTGATAGATCCATTGATTTTGATGTACAACCACATATAATTTGTAATTTGAGTTTTTCTTGACACCATATTTTTCAGAAAGAAACATTCTTGTCATCTTACCTGAAACAAAAGAGCAAAAGCAGAAATTAGATAAGACATTAATCAATTGAATACAGAACCTGATTTCTTGATGGGGAAGTTATTTCATTAACTCTAATTCTTAGTAAATGCAATTTAATGCATTTCTGGCTATTGTAAAGTTTAAAAGAGTTTAACTAGAATAAATAAATTTCAAATACCCATTTGTTACTGTGACATAACGTGACACTTCCGAGTAAAAAGAAAAGGCATTTGGAATACTACTCTAATTTGTTACTTATATTAAGTTAATGTCAATAAGAATAGGTTTGTTTGAGATCCTCTGTGATATTGCCCACTATTCGATTGGCCGTTTGTCACACGGAAACAAAAAACACAGAAAAAAATTTAAATGACAAAACAACATATTTTATTTTATTCTTATATCAACTAAATATTTCTAGAAGTTTGTCAACCATTTAAAAATCATTGCTGAGGTTTTCTGTTTGCTTTTGCGCACTGCCTTAGCATGTGTGAAAAACAAGTGCTTTATTTTCGCGAAAATAAGTCTCCTTTTCTTTTTCATAAGTGTCAACAAAAATTTGGAGGGAGGGGAGGGGATAAAACGCTAGTAACTGAAAATAAAGGGAATTATTGATTTCAAATTTGTTCTTTAGTTGTAAAACAATGTTACAAATGGATTTATATTTTTTATTGTCAAAATTCCTCACACAACTTTTTTATTTGAATATGCTGAAAATTACATGGAATTAGCAGTTTTAAAAACATTATTGCAATGAAAATCATACCAAAGTTTTCGGAACTTTTTCTCCAACACAACTTTAGGGGGCTTATACCGGGGGGACCTATTTTCGAGAAGATATCGACCTTTCGCACCAATCTTTCATTGTTCAATGTTTTGTTGCAGTTCACTAGCTCTAGATTGACATTTATCAACCGAGAAGCACAAGTTTCTTCCTGTTTCACTGCACATTTGTAAATTCCATCGTAGTCTTCCAACACGATACGCCCATCCTCTCCAACGAGAACATTCCTTTTGAACTTTCACCACAAAGTACAATCAAAGCACATCGTTTTTCATCCTCATTGGTACATGATATGCCACATGTGTTTTGCATTGTTAATTTTTTTAAATCTGGAAATTATTTTCATTTCATAATTTTATAATTTATTTCAATGATTGCACTTCATGCGCACTTTGTCCCTTTACACAATTGTGCAAAAAGAACTGCAAAACCTAATCGAAGTTGCATTTGCAAATTTACATGAATGTATTTCTATATTCAGCATACATCCCGGTTTGCCGAGATGGCCAGAACCCGTACTGACTCTCAACTCCTCGGTACGATGAATGGGGATTCGAATCATCTCGTGGATAGTTATTGTATTTTTTTCATTTTTAGTGGATGAGGCCCTGACGTAGCTGATGTCTGATGTTAAAAAAACACCTTGTTGTTTAGTGACCCTTATCGCAAACAAGAAACAAAGCTCTTATGATAATCGAGAATAGACTGAAAAATTATAAATTTGAAAATAACATAGAATGACTATTGCATTTCGATTTCATATAAACGCATCGTGTTTCTTCACAAACTTCTACATACACAACTCGTTTCGCCTGCAAGTTTGTTCTTCTTCCTAATTGGTGACGGAAAAACGCAGCTATTTCCTAAAAGGGAAACAAGCATTGAAGCGGTGAGCGAAGCACGGTGAAGTGAGAACTAAATCTACTATACTTTTAAAAGACTGTAAACATTTAATCAGTGCCAAATTCCACTTGGTTGAAATGTCACAGCGAATTCTTTTGTCCACTGATCAAACGTCAGGCTAGAACGACAAGCTCAGCAAAGATAACCCTGTGAATACATGAAAGGGAGGACGTCCGTTGGTACTCTGGAGCTGACGGGCCTTCAGCTTCCGTTTTTAATCGATAGTGAAGAACCTCCCCATTTACAAGCATCACCGCTACAGCGGTAGGCATTTACAAATGTGAGGGCTCATAGCGGGGCGAAAACCAAAGAGAAACAAAGGGACGGCGAAGAGGAAGGAGGCGCGAGAGCCGTCACGCAAAGCGACAGGCGAGGGCGGGCGGCGCCAGGCGGACGGGCAGCCGACGCGAGGAGGTTCAGCGAACGTACGACGTGGGGCGCCATTATGCACACAATAATTAGGTGCAGTATGGCACAGACTTTCTCGTATAAGATCAACCGGGAAATATTTGTTTTGGAAAAAATCCTACAAATTTTTTAGACGCTAGTGATGTTTACGGACTGACGGACGTACGGACGGACATACGGACGGACGGACGGTCGGACGGACAGACAGACAGACGGTCAGACAGACAGACAGACAGACGGACAGACAGACAGACAGACGGACAGACGGACGGACGGACGGACGGACGGACGGACGGACGGACGGACGAACAGACAGACAGACAGACAGACAGACGGACGAACGGACAGACAGACGGAGAGACAGACAGACGGAGGGACAGACAGACGGAGGGACAGACAGGTGGAGGGACAGACAGACGGAGGGACAGACAGACGAGGGACAGACAGACGGAGGGACAGACAAACGGACAGACGGACGAACAGACAGACCGGACGGTCAGACAGACAGACGGACGGACAGACAGACAGACAGACAGACGGACAGACAGACAGACAGACGGACGGACAGATGGATAGACATTATAATGTACTAAAGACGGTGATCTCAGAGCACTATTAGCATTGCAGAGCATAGCAGAGCACTATTAGCGTTGAGGTCGAAAGGCAAGAACAAGTGTGTCCTGACACAATTTTAATATTCAAAATCACCGTGTAATCCGACTCAAAACAATACAAATATGACAAACACAGAATACACAAATCAAATGAAAATCCACAAGTACATATAATATGAAAAAATTGAACGAGCAATAATACAAATTAAATTACACTTTTCTATACTTTCTTCTCCATCTTTATTATAGATTAAAGATACTTCTTACACTCTTATTTTTTGTTATACAATTGTTTAAATTTTAAAAGCCCTTTATAACAATGTCTGCCTTCTTTTCGGAGAACTGTATTCCAAAAAATATAAAATGTGAATATTAATTTTAAAGTAAGTACGTTTGTATGAAGCAAAATTATTGTGCAAATAATTACCTTACTTCTTGAACCTTTTGGTTTTTCCAATACGTAGATGGAATTCTATTCAATTGCTGTTAGTCAGCAATGTAGAATCCAACAACAATACAGCTCACTGACTTGCGTCCGTCTCCGTCAGCAATATCAGCATAATGAGCTTAGCCTTGCTTCCAGCCAGAAGCCCTTTGACACGCGCCGTAGCTTCCGACGTAGTTTTCGTTTCGATTTTTCTATTGCTCAAGACAATGCCGAACTCGTTCTGCATCGTACGTTAGCCAGTGTTATTTTTATTACGTCAGAAGCGAGTCATCTTATCATAAACTTGAGTGAAGGGATAAGGTGAGATGATGGATATCACAAGATAACACTCAGGAAATGACGGTTTTGTACTATGCATAAAAAACATCAAAACCAAACGCAGTAAACAAAATGGCGAGCTGCAGGAAACGGAATTATCTTACACGTGTGCACTGAACAGATTTATGCGGAAAAAAATTGCACGTATTGTTATAAGAAGGTCCACGTGCAACCCTGACACGTTCCATTGCAACAAATGTTTTCGTCATGCGTAACTCGGTAATGACACGTCCTAGACCTTTAATTACTACAAGTCTTAGACCCTTAATTACTCAATTTTTTACCTTTAAAGGCGACCAGAATGTTTTTTATGCTACAACCAATAATACGCTACTTTTAGACAGCCCGTTTACTTTTTCGAGGATACTTCCACTTTGTAGGTCGTGTATGGTTCCAGTATGAAGATATATTTCAATTTTAAAACAATCATTTACAAACTGCGGAATATTCACAAATGTTCACCTAATATTAATATATTCTGTGATATTCGTATTGTATTATTATTATTAATATAGTATAATGCAGGGAAAAGGCTATCCATCCTGCATCTTCGACTACTGAATGATGTTTCCTATTGAGTTACTGCTTGTTGGGAGTGACCGGTGGACGTGTCTACTCGTGCCCCAGCGGATGGGGAGAGCAGAGAGGGCCAGACGGAGAGCGGCTTCCGCAGAACCGCGCGCTCTCTGCGATGACCGGAGGCGGCGCGCGCGCAGACGGGCGACGTCCAACCGCAGAATGTGGGTAACAAATACTGTAGCGTCATAGAGACCGGAAAAATATGTAGAATGAAACGTCAAAATATATACATAAATATATAATGAAAACAGTCAGAATATGTAATAAATATGTAAAATCGGACATAATATGTAATATTAAAATACTCAAATTATAAAACTCTAGTTACATAATACGAACTTACATTTATACAAAAAATTTAAAAAGTATACCAACGTTTTAAAAATAATTTGGAATACAAAAGTTGATGCCTACATGCACCATACAACTATCCCATCAATAGTAAAACCTTCACAAATCGTTATGCAGGAATGAAGTTTACCAGCCAGACTAGACGTAATAGAAGCCCTTCAAACTGGTGAAATCTACGACCAGCAAACAATTACTGCGGCAAGGAATATTCTCATCGAAGTGTTAAACGCGGCGTCAATGATACTTTTCACACCTGAGAATGATCTGTCGCTGACGCGCACTTCCCGCCACTGAGATAACTGAAGCAGGCACGTCAGACAGAGAATATTCGACCGCGTCTTCGCGAAGCGTACCTCGGGTAGAGTACGCAGTAGCACGCCGTAAAAGTGTAGGAAAAGGAGCTGATTTTTTTTTGAAACAACTTCTTTTCATAAATATTTGTAAGAAAATTGATAAAATAAAAAGATATGTTGATAAAATAGCGAAGTATGTAAAATATGTAATATAGTACCAAATATGCAAAAATACGTAACGAAAAAATCTGATAGTGTGTTAGGACGGCGACGATTCGTCAAGATTAAAATTTTGAGAACGGTACGTAGAAAGGCAAAAAATATGTAATTACATAAAAATCCGGTGTCCAGTCATAGTGTTTGGCCCGGCCAAACGCGTGTAGGAGTTTACGGCCGACAGGGAGACGGGATAATCCTGCCGGCGCGGCGCCGGGCGGCGGCGACAACGGCGGACCCTTCCGGCACGGAACAAAAGGCTGGGAAGCCCGGGCAACGTGCAAGAGTCGGAGGGCGGAGCTGGTCAGGATGTGAACCCTCCCTTAAACAATCAGTAGTTCTTATTAACATTTCACTGATTTAAACAAGCTCCTTGTAATTCTCTTCTGTACCTAACATACACTCTCAGTCTGAATCAGTGAAAAACTACTGATTGACAGTGACTATTCACTGATGGTGTCAGTTATAACCCTACCACTGACAAAGAGTGAATTGAACTGAACAAATCAGTGAAAATGGGGTCCACGTTTTGAATAAGTGAAACTTCACTGTTTGAATCAGAGAAATCTGTGACAACTAATTGAACGTGACTACTGAACGATCAGTGAGCGATGGCGGCGCCGCCCTTTTACCACTGACGACCAGTGAAATGCTGGGGGTCATTATGAAAAGGTTCGCATATTCGCTGATTGTCAGCGAAACTATACATTTCGACTGAAGATATCAGTGATTTCGGCTCTCACTGATTGAATTGGCGACAATTTCACTAATTCAGAATCAGAGTGTACGAGTCAAAAAAATCATTTCTCGAAATTTAAGTAAAATCTCATAGTGTTCAATCTGAAATATTTGTGATTAATTTTCAATACCTCCCTAACGTGAAATTAATAAACTTGACCAAACAAATGCTGTGAGAGCATTTCCTGTTCTATGAACTTCTTCCTCCCTCGCTTTCAGTCCTGCCTCCCATGCGAGAAACCATTGATCTAAATTGCGTACGTATTTCTCATTGAATGATCGCCTTTTTATCATAAAATAAATTGTAATAAAAATGTTTGAAAGCGGTCAGGTGGAAGAGCAGGCTAAATGGCTTGAGCATCGCCACCAATAAAACCATTTTTTTATGTGTGAAGAGCAACTCTCGGAATGCAGCTAGCCGGCGACTCTGCATTGGGGGCTGTAGGCACTGATAAAAGATCTCCGGGTATAAGCTAGCGGAGGAACCTGTCGGGCGGGCTTCGATCACGAGTAGAATCTCCGTCCTGATGTCCACTTGTCCACGCATGCGGTGTGATCGCAAGTCTTGGCTTTACGAGGTGTGGCTCTCAAAGCCGAATATGAAACATGACTTCAATTCAACGAATGATTTAAAATATTTTTTTTAATATCCTATGTAAGCCGTGGACATTACTGAAACAATTCTCAACTTTTATTCTCTTAAACATTTTCTCCTTTAATATTCTTCTAATAGAAAAAAATTTTTTACATCTTCCTTACGAAATTCAATAGTATTACTTGCAACTGTATACTACTTCAATTATGAGCTCTCTTCAATAGGAGTTTGTGACAACGTTTTAATGTTCTGGGACAGTTTTCCTTTATTCTCAGGTAAATAGTGTAATAATCCTCCTTGAGAAGAAAATGACTTGTCAATGAGTAAGCGTAATAAATGGTGATGTTGAATAAAGAATAAATTTTGAATAATGTGGATACAACAAAATTCCATTTCATCTAAATTATTTTTTCCTTCGTCAGTTGTCTCTACAGAGTGCCATCCAAGTCGTCGCGTAGTTTTCGCACAGACAAACCACCATAACCGTACCGTTTCGGAGGCGACACACCTCAATTTCGCGACTGAAGGAAATATAGAATGCCGTTTCCCGTTCCCCCACGCCGGTGAGGCCAAGGTCGATGCCACCAGCGGGAGCCCGTGGCACGGGTAGAACGCCGACATGACCCCTCCAAGCGGCTCGCGACAAGAGAGCAGAAGGTGGTCAAAGTCGCCCTCAACGCTTTACACAAGTACGATTAGGTGGGATTTAGGTAGACATATTTAAGAACATTTGCAGTTATTTTTTATTTATATTTGTCTGTGCATATCCACTTTGGTAAAGTCAGGTTCTGAAGATTCCACGTGACAAATTCGTAAACTATTTCTCAAATGTTCACTACTTAATCGAAACCTGTGCTTGTCCCTGGTCAATATCATTATTTAAAATGATTGTTTGTATGCATATGTGCTACCATAGTTTGAAGATTGTGATTTATCCAGTAATATTCTATTATTCTGCCTTCTGAGGGCAGGGTTACTACAAATAGTTCCCTTTTCCGGCGTTCGTTGCGCAGGGAAACTCGTAGCATGCCACGGTGCCACGACGCGTGCCACTGCCACCGCCAAGAGACATTGCCGTCCCTGCCCTACGCGACGGAGAGGAGTTGAAAGACGCTGACAAGAGCGGCGAGGCACTTGCGAGCTACCCGGCGCGAGCGACGGGGCAACCCGGCTGAGCGCTCTGTCACGCGGAGGGCATTGCGAATTCACGGCCCATTAAGCATTCCCGGGCGCGCCCCGCGCCCCGCGCACGCAACAGACACTGCACAAGTTTACACGGCCGCTGCAATATGAATTAATGAACAAAGTTTTTGCCGGCAACTTCGCCGCCGCTCCAATGGAGCAGCTCCGCGATGCATACCTGGCGCGGCGCGGCCCGGCGACTGTGGAATATTCAGCGGCGACGCGAGCGCTTCAAGGCGAAGGACGGGGCCTGCCTGTCGGACCGCAGGGCGCGGAAGAAACGGGCGCAGGGCAGCAGACTGATCACGAAAATACACTTCATTAAAATTCGATTTTTTGCAATGCCCTCGAAAAAAAAAACGAGCGGTGATACAAAATTCCTTACCTCTATAGCAGTGATCGGTTCCTTATCTCTTTAGTCTGAGCTGTCTTTTCGGTTTTGCCCCACCCTCCTCTTGACTGCCTTCTTTTGGTGCCTAAATGACATTCTTTTCGCGTTTTCTCATTTTTTTTTCCTGGTTACCTAATGTCAGAATTTAGGACGAATCTTAAGAATATTATAGCCTTTATGTACTTTTTAATATTATGGCTATTTATATACTTTTTCATTGAAACCTTTGGAGTCTTTTTTAAGAAAATGTCATTTAAACGTAGCTGAGAATGCACATTATGAAGCTCATTTTCACGCAATAAGTTCGAGTTTCAAGAAACTTCATCACAACTATTTGAAGCAATTGTATTCACAATGATCTATAAAAATACTCTTAATGTAAATATTGAAGACGTGAGAGATATTTAAAAAAAATACATTTGTGTAATTTTGGAAAAACAAAAGAACACATCAAAGAGGCAAAGAGGAAAAACAAAAGAACACACGCCAAATCGTGTTTCCTTTAAAATCTCGATTTCGATTTTTCGCGGCATTTCAGAACTAGCTCCTTATTATGTATATTACTCCGTGTGTACGTACGTATATACGTACATATATTTTCTCGTATATACGAGAAAATAATAATACGGCATTCTTGGGAAGTAAATTATATTCTCCGTTCAGAAAAAAAGATAATCTGGGGTGGGTGGGTGAAGTGACTATAAACTCAATTGCTATACAGTTTTAGTTCCTTCCATTACTACTTATGAGTACAGAGATATTTACAGTGAACTTAAAATGAGAGCTGCGGTAAAGCGAAGCATTTGTTGGTTCAAACAATTTAAAATTAAAAAGGTGAGGATTGTAAAGGAATTGTTTATCAATAAATACCTCTTTAACACCCTTGGGACCCTCTCAGATGCATAGGTATTATGTATTTAACCAGCCAGAAGAGACGGTACAACAGAGTCTGAAATCTGGGCAGCCTGCAAGTGACTGAATACGCTAAACCAACAAAAAGCCTCGTTATTGTTTGCAGAAAATATATCAACTTTATTCGTAGAATACAGCCCACGCAGAAGATCTTTGTCAGAGAATTGCAAGCAAAGCTTATAATGAAGCAAATAAAAAAAGTAATTTAAATACTTAATCAGTTAAAATAGAAACGAATTGTATCGGAAGTTTAGAAAGGAGGAAAACTACAAATATCTGCATTTTTAAATCTTCAACTCTCAAAGACTGGAGAATCAGGAACGAAGACAAGTAATAGTGAACCAAAAAATTACGAATACATCCATCTTCAGGAGGGTATAATAAGCAATGCGCCTTACGCGTGTAATAGATTTCAACAACGCGGTACTGGAAAGTTCGTGTAGATGTACCAAGGGTATCGCCGTTTCGTCGTGACGCTGTTCAGAATAGCTTCTCTCCGTCTCGAGCCGTTATGCAATGTTATACCCTCTAGACCCATGTAATAAGACCTGCACTACATCTCAGAGCGAAAGGTCTTGAAATTGCTCGTGAAATAATGATGGGGAGAGGTCAATATCGCGTTCAGCGCCAGAAGAGGTTACCAACAGTGCGATCATGCAAACGTGACTTGTTCCGATAAATAATGAAAGCTATCAGAGTCAATCACAGTAAACGACGTGCAGCAGGAACAAAGAACAAACGCTTCTCGACGGTGAGATTTTAGAGTTTGTCGAAAGCTGTTCTACATCTTTCTAAGTGAGAAGGCGAGTTTATATCCACAGAAAAAAATCAACGTTTAGAGTTAAAAACGTTTTGGTTTGCAAATTCCTTGCAGTTGTAGTTCACTCACATAAGAGCTAAATGATCATCTAGGAAAACATGAAACACTTTTTAAAGTATCTGGTACCTCATATTGAAATTATTTTCTTCTTTTTCATCGTGGAGAAAACTAACTTAGTTCAGTTTTAATGTCCATTTCATGAACAATACCTTCAAAGCATCTATCTTAAAAAGAGAGCAGATAAAGAACAATGCTTTCACGCTTGCTATACAGCTGGGACGGATTCAACAACTCTATGTTTAATATTTAATATTTAATCAATAAACTAATTTAAAATCTGACAAAATCCAACCAGACAAACACATTTTGTGATATATCATTTAGACAATGAAATCCGCAATTTAATATTACTGAAAAACAAGAAGCTTAGAAATATAAAATTAATCTTGTTTGTTGAACGTTTTGGTTATGTCACTTTGTAGCAAAGTGTTGCTTACGTTGTCTCATTGACCATGTCTTCCAAAAACCCTTCGCCCTTCTCAAATTTCATTTGTATGATGTCGGTGGCCTGAGGTTTACCTCAGTCAGTTGTAAGGTCTATTTTCATTGCCGAGGAACCCCGAGGACCCATCTCAGGTGCCCTTAGCCGATGGGGAGAGAACCGATGTCTGGTATGGAAAGGAAAGGGATCTGAAATGGAGAACATAGCCAGTTGGAGATTCCCACCTTGCTACAACACAATGTGTTAATGCCTTGCGAGGTATTCGAACCCATAGCCCGGATGTAATGCATACTTGGACGCTATTGCCTTTGCTCCTTCGAGCGCCACTGCGACCATCCAGATGACACACACACACACACAGAAAGAAAACAACGTTGGCGTAGTTGGAATGAACATAATTGTACGAAACTAGAAGTCCAACATCAACACATTTCAGGGGCGCTCAGAGGAGGGTGGAGCAGCAGGGATAATTTGCCTGAAAATTTAAAAAAAATTATTTCGTTTAATACATTTTTCCGAGAAAATATATTTAACTGTTGTTGACATATAATTCACTTTACAACATACTAATAAAAATAATTTAAATAAAAATAATAAATGAGGTGAACTTTAGAAGGGGGCCCCGTTGATTTGCTTCACGTCCGTTGCTCCTTCTGGGCGCCCTGTTTTAAGTTTCAGGTTTAACGTAAATGAAGTCTTGAAGAATTTACGATTATATCACACAAAGACACCCTAATCATACCACACTACTTCAAGAAGAAATGTTCTCCAGCAAGGAGATACGTGAAATTCACAAAAAATGGGCCTTACGTCTCCATAAAACATTTTTATAAAAGGGAATTAATCTTACTGAATTGTCATTGTTTGTCACGGTCAAATGAAAAAAAATGTAGACGGAGAAAGGCACATAAACAACAATCAGAGATTTCTAATTAACTACATTGGGATGATGATAATTATAACGACATATGCAGTTGAACCTTCTTAATTTAAATACAAGATATGTAATTGTTATTTTATATATCTATAATATGCCATAAGAAACTTTAAAAAAATCTTTTGAATGGAATAAACTTATAAATAAATATAAATTTTGATAATAAATGTAATTATTCGTTACTGCTGTGACGATTGCTACAGGAACCAGTCGTCCCAGACGTCTCGGCGGTCGCAAAGACATTTAAAATGCGCGGGCTAGACGCAGGCGGCAAGCGGCGGTGGCGCGAGCGCGCCCTGGAATCGCCTGGACGCGACATTGCGCGGGTCAGCCGAGCCTAGAAAAGGGGTGTGACGCCGGTTCCCTCCCCTAAACGGACGGGGGAAGTTCGCATAAATACAGCGAACGGAAGGAAAAAGCTTCTTTTGACCAGACCACGGGTGCGAACAGTTCGACTAGACCAATGGAGTGAATAGTTTTCGTTAGTAAAGAAGGTGAGGTCACCATTTTCTGCGGCGAGTATGCGTAGATGTACGGCGCAGAAAAGTTCAGTATTGTGAGCACGCCTAGTAACATTTTGAACAGTGGAGTAATGCAGAAATAGTGGAAACGGTAGTTAAATCCAACGAGAAGTAATAGGCGATTTAATCAGATTCGGCGGTTTAGTGAACTATATTAGAACACCGGAATTAGTTGACCAGATTCGAGAGAGGGCAAGAAACCGCGCTGGGAGACAGGAAAAAAACATAACTTTCCTGAAGTGCATGAACTATGAATATACGTGATCCGGTGAGAACGAAGACGAACGAGGAACGTACGAGAGGAGGGGATGGTCATTAGAACTGCAATTTAACGGCAAACGACGCAGAACGACAGGCCACGAGACATCGGCGCTGCGCCCAGCAGAGCGCTCCAAGGGCACCTTTAGCTACCCCGGATGCCAAGAAGGTGGTAAGACCCACGCGCCGTCCAGGTAACAAAATCAATTTTCCAGCAAAATTCGAAGTGTAGGACAGTCGTGCGGAGGGCTGTAGGAAATTGTGTAGAAGAATAAGAACGGAACTGTGCGAATAACTTTGTCGCAACGCGTGAATCGTTCAGGCGAAGTAAAGCAATGAAAAGTTTGAGAGCAGAACAGGGCTCGAAGAAATGATGTACATTTTAGTTTGTGAAGCCTTGTAACTTCCATAACACGTGCTTAAAATTTTGACGGTGGATTATCATCCCCAATTACTAATGTGTAAAGATAGTAATGTAAAGGAAAGGTTTTGTGTAACTCGAGTGCAGAAACATTTTTTGTAAATTTTAGTTAACTAACAGAGTTGAACATAAATGTGTAATGTTCTTTGTTAGTAGATTAATAGGTATAGTACATCTTGAAATAGGCTAATTACACGAGTAACAAATGTTTAATGTTTGAAAATTTATTGTGAATTAAAAGGTAATAACCGTGCACGGAATAAGTCAACAAAGTAATGCCTATTTTCATTGGCAGATAGAAAGAAAGAGCGTTTGATTAATTTATGTGTCTTTTTTTTGCCAAGTGTTGGTTTAGATGTTATTTTTTTAACATCGTCTCTGTATTCTAAGCCAAAAATATACGACCGTGAATTGAATTGTATTCGGGTTTACTTTCTCACCCCATAAAGATCCTGCCCCCTGAGATATCAAAGCTCGCAAGAGCAATCGATATACGCCTCCCATCAACCGCTAATTATTATTATAATTAAAGTAGGGCAAGGCGTTAGACTACGTACCCATACTTTCACCCATTATTCCTAACTTTAGCAATTTTTGAAAATTTAGAGAGTTACATGTAAAAGAACCGTTCTTCTCTATTGGTTGCAAGGTAAGGTAATTGTTTTGTTTTCTTCCAAATTTTATTTTACCTTAACTTTATCAAGACAGAGAATGACTTTAGTTCTTTAACACGTTATTGAGGTCTTACGTGATTTTTCTTGTTTTTCTGATCTTGTATAGCCATGATATATGGAAATAAATTTTCCGAAACGTTGGCAGAGAACCATGTAGTGACATTTCTTTTCTCCGTTGACCAAGCCCCATAAACCTGAGTCCACTCCATATTTATGTCCGTAAGGATTCTCCGTGTAATGTAGCTAGTGTCGCAAATCCACTACCGTGCTGTAGGATCTCGCCCCGCATGCAGGGCCACCTGTGAGACTCGCTGCTGCCGAGAGCTCGACTCCGACGGTGACTTGCGGATGAAGACGCGCGCAGCGAGAGGGGCAGCGAGAGGGGCAGCGAGAGGGGCCGCGCCCCCGCCCCCTCCTCCGCCAACACCCCCGCGACCCCTGTGCCGCCGCCGCCGCTACCAACATCATCGCCTCCCCCGCCGCCGCCCTGCCACCACCGCCCCTGACCTGCCGCCACCACCACCGCCCCCGCCACTCCTACCAACATCATCGCCGCCGCCGCCCCCGCCCCTGCCGCCACCACCACCGCCACCCCTCTGGCGCCGCCGCTACCACCATCATCGCCTCCCCCGCCGCCGCCCCTGCCCTGCCCTGCCGCCACCTCCACCGCCCCCGCCACCCCTCTACCACCCCCTGCCGATCTCGCCGCCCCATCGTCGCCGCCGCCGCCGCTCCCGCCCCCGCTCGCGCCGTCCTCTGCATGCGCGTTCACGCGCGGCAATGGTCGGGCCGTGGCCGCGCATCGGATGTATTTAGTGGCTCTCTATTGATTCTGCGGCTTGCGCATAATACGTCATTTCCACCGACTGCCTTGTTCATCATTCCGCTACACAGGTTGTTGGCTTGGCCTCATGGATATTGCAGTTTGTGTCCCGTGGTGGGTTATTGCGTTTCATAATTCACTCGAGGTTGCCTAATTCCATGTTTTATTTTCTTTGACAAACGGCTGGTACACATTTCTAGATGGGCTCATTTTAGCCCGCTAACATCACTTTCGAACCACGATGAGGAGAACAGTTCGTTTGATGGTCGTGAAACAAGCGGAAAGTCCACAAACCAACGGCGTAACCTTAAATAGGATAGATAGAAACGATTACAGATTTCATTACGAGCAAAGCTATTACTTGTTACGGGAGACATAGTAATATTGAATTTATACGTAAGATGGTGTGTTTTGATTTTGGGTGCGTGAACCAGTGCCATCATTAGCCCAATAAGCCTACTGCGTTTGGTATCCCTGTGTTCCTTCCCCGTGATACACGAGATCCGACCTACAGGTCGGATTGCTAGTATCTTTTCCTTTCGGTATCCTAATCTCCGTAGCGGAAACACTCCAAGTTTCCTACTGGTCTCTCGACATATGTAGTGCAGGTAAGAGTAGGTGTGAGTGCATGTAAGTGCCGAGGAGGAACAGGAATGAGGAAAGAAAGATCGCGAGTTGACGCGCGGTCGGTGGTAGATGTTAAAGGGGTGCTTCAGCATTCGCCTGATATAGAAGAATTCACTTAAGAACAAGCAAAAGTGACAGTTCGTTAAAGAAGTGAACATCACATGTAATTCAGAGAAGTATCCCTCTGCCGCAGCAGCTGTTCAGAAACACGTGCACCAGTACGCACCTTACATTCAAGACTCGGTTTTAAAATAAACAAAATACTTATCACGCAAAAACTAAATTCCATATAATGTGTATAAAAAAATAATTTTTTACAGAAGAGCGTATTGCGCTGCACATCTTAATTTCAATCATTTATCGTGGCGCACTATATTTTCGTCGGACGAGGACGTCACAAAAGAAAGCATCGAAACCATTTACAAGTAAGCCAACTACAAACGAACGAATAGAGGAAGGAGAGTTCAATGGAATCAAGAACACAACTACCACAGACCTTCGGTTATGTTGCCAGCACTAGCTGTCAAAATTGCTTGTTCTTACATGAATCTCTCTTTAGCGATGGGAGAAATAAAGCAAAAGCACCGGTGCAGAGCAGCCGCCTCCACTCAAATACTGAATTTGCCCCGGCTCTCGTGGCACTGCACAGCTCGCGTGGCAACGCCCCCTCCGAAGCCTTGCGCGCGCGCCGCGCCGCGCCGCCGGGCGAGGGCGTGGGTGCGCAGGCGCGGGGCAAGGCACGGGCGCGCGGCGCGGTCAGGCCCAGGCCGCAGGTCACTGGGCCAAGCGGTCGATGCACGCAGGCCCGCCCCGACACGTGCCGACACGTGTCCGCGCCTGCGCGCCGCGCCGCTATTTCGGGCGCGCGCCCGCCCGCGCCCGGGCCACGGCGGAGGCCCCGCGTAAATTTAGACGCAGCCGCCGCCGCCGCCGGCGTCGATACGGCGGGGGCGGCAGGTGCCCGCGGCGGGCGACACGGGGCGACGGGCGACCGGCGGTGCGCCTGCTGCGGCCCACACCACGAAGCCACGCTCAGCCTCTCTGCGTTCATTCACCCGCAGCCAACGACATTTGCAATTCGCAATGACGCGATTTTCAAATTCCATTAAAATCACAGATCTGGCTATTTACATAAATTTGCAGTTTTTCTCAGCGCATTGACATCGATTTAACATTCAGATACTACTTGATAGAGAAAAAATCCCAGAACTTCATTAATGCTACTGCAATTTCTAGATTTTAGTGACTTAAATTAATTTCTTAATTCATTTTTGTATTAATTAACTTAACTACGAGTATCATTAAGGTTTTACGTAAATGAAATCTTGGAAATTGTACCATTGTATCGTACAATGACACACTAACAATATCACACTACGTCGTGAAAAAATGTTATCCAGCGAAAAGCAACCACTACCCGTGAAATTCACAAAAAGTTTACTTTAATAATTTTTTTAAGAAGACGTAAAGGGAATTAATCTTACTGAATACTGATATTGTTTCACACGGTCACATGTTTGAACAAACAATGAAAAAAATAAAGCCAGAGAAAGGCACAGAAAGAACACCCCGAGATTTCTAATTAACGACATTCCGATCGTGATATAACGACATACGTAGTTTGACATTTAAATATACATGTAATTATTTTATGCATGTATAATACGTATTAAAAATTTTAAAAAATCTTGTGAATGAAATGAATGTACACATAAATATAAATTTTGATTATAAATGTAATTAATCATAACTACATAGCCGGATATTAAGTTATATTTTGAAATATAATAAAAATCAAAACTATAAATTATCCTAATCAATTATAACTAAATATTCGTAATTACTGCCGCATGCTTGTAAAATTGCAATTCTTCTGGTCCAAGATTAGGCTGCAAGAGTGGGGTGGGAGTTGTGAGTGGGGATGGGTCGGAGTTGGTTTGGGTGGGTCCTGGTGACTCGAGGCGGGTCGGAGAGGGGTAAGATGGACGACGGGTGTGCGGTGAGAGGCGGAGAGGGGTGGGTCGGAAAGGAGAGTGCTAAACGGGTGGCGCGGCCGAATGCGTGAGGGGCGGGGTGGGGCTGGGCGGAGCTGGGCGCGGTGGGGCTGGGCGGGGGTGGGTGGGGATGGACGGGGATGGGCGGTGCAGAGCTGGGTGGGGCTGGGCGGGGCGGGGTTGGGCGGGGTTGGGCGGGGTTGGGCGGGGTTGGGCGGGGCGGGGTTGGGCGGGGTTGGGCGGGGCGGGGTTGGGCGGGGCGGGGTTGGGCGGGGTTGGGCGGGGAGGGGTTGGGCGGGGCGGGGTTGGGCGGGGTTGGGCGGGGTTGGGCGGGGCGGGGTTGGGCGGGGCGGGGTTGGGCGGGGTTGGGCGGGGCAGGGCGAGGCGGGGCGAGGCGGGGCGAGGCGGGGCGGGAGACCTTGTGCAGCGCGGCCGTTGCGCCGCGCGTCTTGTCGCGAATGTTTATGCATGAGGCTGCGTTTCCGCAGTGGCGAGACGAGGTGAGGCGACGCCCGGGGAGCGCGGCGCATGTTTTGCAGGCCGCTCCGTCCGTCGAGGGGAACGGACAGCCGCGAGCGAAGGGGAGGGAGCCATCCGTTGGGACGCCTTCGCGACTTCCTCACGTCCTTTAGGAAGATCACCTCCAGTCTCAACATTTTTCAACACTATTGTGGAAACTCGCCCGTTAACGTGGGCGACGATGAAGAAATAAAAACATTGAAAATGACTACAAACAAAATGGTGTCTTACCACCATACTTTTAGGTCCCATTTGACGCTTCGCTATGCATGTCAAATTTGATGAAAAAGCAGAAGTCCTCGACCAATGCGATTAACATAAAACAACCTTGGATCTGCCCAACACCCAACTTTCAAGGCATTTTATGTCAAAATGTTCTCTTTTTTCTTAACGAACAGTTTTTCAGGAAAAAAAGAGAAACGAATTCCCAGAATTTAATGAAGAAACTTACTTGGAATGAAGTTATTGAGAAGGAATACGCCGAGCAAATGCTTCTGAAAGCAAAGAAGCTTTTATCTCCGTTACAAGCCGTAGTCTCTAGAAATTCTTCTCAACCAATCCAGTATTCATAGCTTGATTATTCTCACTCTTTCCTTCTTTGTGTCCTTTCTGTTGTTGAAGAAATCTTGAACTTGTTTCTTTACAGAAACAAACTTCACACAAGCGCCCAGAATTCAAAGACGCCGTTGTCGTCACTAAGAAGAAATTAAGCACGTACCATGCAAGTTCAACCTCGCACAATGAAATATGGCCGAGTCGTCGGGAGTTCATTCGGTAGCGCACAAAGTAAAGGAAAATAACCCTAATTTATCATAGATATTGCTCGATATAAGGGTGAATCTTTTATAATAATTATGGAACGAATCTCAAAGAGAGAATAAAAGAAGATATAAATGCTTAAAAGTGATATCTACGCTGCATGAGTAAAAAGACAAATCTTGGATTCCGTTTTTGTTTATGAAGAATATAATATTGATTGCTAGTATAAGTAGTAAGTATTTTTCAAATTGATTCTAGAAGTATTCAAAACTCCCAGGAATTGCAAAATGTATGTTAAACTTTATTTATTAAGGAATATCAAAAGCGAATACGAATAGAACTTTCTTGTGTCAAATCTTAGAATTTTGTGAAATGAAAGAAAAACATTTTTTTCATTAATATACGAGTATCTTCGTAAGTAATCAAATTAGAAAAAATATCAATTAAAACTTCCTAAAATATTTATTAATGGAATTTGTAACTGAAAATAAAAATGTAGGTATTCAATACCTTCCTAAAGCTTCATGCACTACGATCCTTTGTCGAATTCTGTGAACAATGATTAATATACTTCCAAGAGTAGGCTGACGAGGAAAGAAAATAAAAATATAACATGGGAATAGTGTTCCAATATCCTTATTAAATTTTGATTATTGTTTCTTTATATTTTAGGAATGTTTACTAAAGTACTACTACTACTCAAAGATAACTTTGTGTGCACCCGATATTATTGCATTTTGAACTCTTCTTTGATCTCTCTCTCTTCAAAGATGATTTTACAAGTTAGTGTACTAAACTAACGAAGAACGGCAGCGATCTTCCCATTCTCTTTGAACGCGGCATCTGAATTTCTCGTGAAGAGCAAACACTAGGAATACGGAAGCAGATTTCTGAGCGGATCCCCTTCGCAAACAAAGCCACCGGGCGACGTAAAGTCCCCCACCCCGTCGGCGCCGCCCTCGCACGGAGGCCCGCCTGCACACAGCGCCACAATATCGAGATTAAATCGATACAGGTGCATCGCCCAAGGTACGGCCACACAACGCAGCCACTGACACCCGGGGCAGGCCGAACAGGTGTTCGGGAAAGTGGCGAAAACTGGAACGAAAAGGAAGTAAAAGAAAAATGTTTGCGTTCACTGTTTCTTGCTGTTTCGACTCTTCGTTCAGAGACTTTTGTGCCACCGTCACAAATACTATTCTTCACTGCAGTTTCACAATGACGCAGGATAGTTGCTGCTTCATTAGCCCTTCGATTTGATAAGCCCATTCACCAGATGAATACCAGATAGGCGATGTTCGTTAGCAAAGGCGGAACCTCACTAATGTGTGACCGTGACATGCCTAGAAGTAAACAATGCGATAAATAATAATAAAATAATTACTGTTATTTAAATAATCGACAAAAATGCCTTTCCATCATCAGAAATTTATTATTTATGGATGAATTAAAATTGTACACCAGCAATGAACTTGAATTTATAATTTTATTAAATATTATAGATGTGTACAGCAATGTTATCCGGATTTCGGCATTGAAAAATACGCTCACTGGAATGTTGTTAGAGGAAACATTGAAAAGGAGCCCAAACGCTCATCATTTAAAACAATGAAGAGCAGATACACAATCTGGCCTACGAATTTCAGAGGTTCAAACAAAATCTCACTATAGCCACAAAGTTCAACAAATTCACCCATAAAGCTGCTGAAAAAACCGTTAAAAGTTTCGATTTAAAAAATATTGGAAATAGAGCTCATTGCCAAAAGAAATAAACCAGCGTTTGGCGTTTAACAAGTCTCCTGTAATTTATTTGGATAATACATTTGTCCCAAAACTGATATTTTAAACTACACCTTTCAAATGTTTAGTTGGCCTAATTTAACAAAAAACCGAATCCCAAATCACCACAAAAGATGATCGAGACCTCTCGGATCTAGAAACTACTTTGTAACAAACAAGACAAAAAATAATTATTTCAGTCTGAAATATCAGCATTGCACAATGCCACGACAAAGATTACTGTCTTCTAAATCTCTAAGAATAAAATATTAACCCGTTGTTTCACAGCTAATGACATAAAAATAATGAAAATATAAAATTTTCCACGGAATATTTCTCCTTTTCCACGATATTGCCGTTAAGTCCGCATGAATGTGTCGGCTCAATGACTTACTGCTTCCGTCGACTTATTACCGTTAGTCTTCTGACATTTGGCTTCATTCATCCAATAAAAGACCAAGTTATTGCTACGAATAATTACAAGACGTTCGTAGGAAAAACAGGTTAGCAGAGTCTTAAATTGATTAATTTTTGTAAATTATTCCGAAAACTCTTTTCAATGATTTAACATTTTTATAAGAGTAACAATTTTGTGTGACGAATGAAAAAAAGTATCTTCGTTCTTTCAATTTGTAGGTAGGTAATGCCTTTTCCTCTACAAACAAAATGGCAATTATAGAAGTTTTAATTAATTCCACGTCCTTCGTCTTACAAATTCCTGACATTTATCCCTGATATACGGTTAATTTATTCCGTAACATGCACAAAATTTCAAATATTCATAAAATCATTGTTCAAGTTATAGTAAATAATTTTGCCTCTGCGCCAACATTACAAGTTATGACAGAGTTTTCACTCCTACTTGTCAGAAACTTAACGCAGGGCTTTCGTTTGGACTTATCGCTTTGCTATTTTTCTTTTTCTCTGGTCAGAAGCTGCGGTAACAAAAGCCAAAATCGATATTCTCAAGAAGCTCAAGAGTTGAAGGTTGCAGGCGAATTGTTTTTCTTGTCGACTGTCAAGAGACAAGAAGATATCTCAGAGCTGCGGAGCGAACAGTCGTTTTCGCGTCGTTCATCATCTTGCTTGATTGAAGTTAAAATACGTAGGAGGGAGCAAAATAATAGCGTCCTTGAACGAGACGCTGGTTCACGATTCTTTCGCATTTTCAAGATTGATTTGTAAAGGTTGATGTTTGCATTTTTAGAAAATGAGTAGTTAAAAGATAACATAAATAACTCGTTTGTTGAATTCCTAAAGATTGTTGCAAACAAGCTGTTGAATGCCTCATTTGCGGAGGCGTTAGTGGCAGGGGGGTCGTCTTAATGGTGCCCTCTTGAGTTGGCCTCAGAGTGACTATCTCATTGGCACTCTGTTGCCTTCAAGCGCACGCTGAAAGATCTCACGCTTGAGTGAGCCCGAAGGAGACCGTTTATGAGAAAGTTGGCCGAGGCGTTTCAAGCTGGCGGGAGACGAACCAGACGCCTGTCTCAGCACGAAGAAAAGGTGGCTCGTCTGAAGCTGAGGGCGGTGACATTTCCTCTCAGACGCTGCGTTCTCTCGCGAGAGAGCTGCTATGCGCCCAGAGGACCCAACAAGCCTCAGGCAACTTGGTCGTCCGGGGGCGGGGGGCTGAGAGCGCCAGCCACGCATCGCTCCCTGTTGCTCTCTGCCTCTCCTCCACGCCAGCCGCCCTTGCGCCTCGCACTGCGCTCGGCCCCGCCTGCTCCCACCAACGTGGAACTCGCTCCTCCAGGCCAGTCCCACTCTTCGTCTCACTGCACAGACCAGCTCCCCACCGTCTCGCTCCACCGCGCGTCTTGACTTCTACCGTCCCCACTGGTACTTCCTTCCCCGCGTCCAGCCCCTCAAGGCCTCCGCTTCGCCGTTCCCGTCTCCTGAGAACTTCTCCATCTCGTTCGATTCCCCACCCTTTCCACCTGCACCCGCGCAGTGGATGCCGCGTTCCGGGGCCTCGCAATCTGCTCTAAGCGAGAGAGCGGCGGGCGCCCCGGTTCGGCTGTGCCCGGGGCGCCGCGCCCCGCGCCGAGCCACTCCAGCGAACGCCCAGCCCCGCCGCGCGCGCCATCGGCGCTTTCGCGAGACGGTAATGGGCTTCTCGGGAAGGCGACGCCCGGCAGGGCCAGCAAATAATACGTCTGCTTTTGGAGAAAACAACTTGACATTCAGTCCTATAAATAACGATCACGCTTTGGTATAACAACGGAACAGCCTATTACATTTCTTTATTCATGCTCTTGAATCGAAAATGATAAGAGAAATCTTTGTGGAAGAACAATGTATGTCCATTTTTAATTGATCGATTATTAGGTATCGTCGGACGTATCAATTAGTAAGATCACAAATCCCATAAGTGTAGTGCATATTCTTTAATTGCGAAGTAACCTCCGCTGCTTGGCGATATCCGGAGCCAACCTACACCTTGGCTTAAGGGATTTTCCCTTGCTCCTGTCGGGACGCATATAAGCAAACTGCACATGTATTCGGCACCGGGCTTCCCTGATTGGCTAGCGGGTGCGGAGCGCGAAGCCGCGCGAAATTCGTTCACGTTATCTTATTGCAAGTGTTGTAGGTTCGCGTTAAGCGCTGTTTTGTCACTTTTTTAAACTGCACAAATGCTTTTCAATTTATTACTATTTATACCAGGAGCGGAACCAGCCGATCATTTTTTTGGGGAGGGGGGCATCATA
The DNA here is from genome assembly GCA_031308135.1 of Acheta domesticus. Taxonomy (NCBI): domain Eukaryota; kingdom Metazoa; phylum Arthropoda; class Insecta; order Orthoptera; family Gryllidae; genus Acheta; species Acheta domesticus. Next base: position 21,180,329 of record JAHLJT010004567.1, on the reverse strand, counting down.
GATTTTTGTTAAATAATAAACATATGTTATTATAATTATCCTTTGATTCAGACGAAGCAAGGACTCTATTCTCTTCATGTCTCAGCATTTATAATGCGCAATTAAAAAATGTTAAGTAACAAGGGAGGGTAAATGTGGCGAAAACAAAGGAGGCTGAAGGGATTGATAGAAACCGAAAGTTTTTTCAGTATTATTTCCAGTTTTGAGCAGAATTAAATTAAAATTAACTTAGGTTGCAAATTGAAAATTTTATTAAAATATCTATTGTTTTTTACACTTTGTAAACATTTTTACATTATTATGGTATATTATAATCTTATTGAAGGTAATTTTATTTATTTCAGGAGGATAAATAGGTTGTAATGGAAAGGGTTGTAGGTTTTTCAAATTTCTCAATGGTTTTTGCCAACAACTCATTTTTTAAAATTTTTTCGATAGCATCTAAATGAATTTAAACACATTTATGAAGGACATTTTTGTAATGGTTTTAGTGCCAGAAATTTTTAAAATCTGCACATGTGCATAAAAAGAGGCAACTATAATCGATTCATCATGGATTCATCCAATTGAAATGAATTAATTACATTACATAGTGAACATAACCAAAAAGAAAAAACAGCAAAAAGGCAATAATGAAAATATCATACACAATGACTAACAATGAGACTTCATTTTGACTTGACCTAGGCCCTAGGTATGATCATGTCAGTAGGACACAGTTCTTTCTGTTGAATTTGTACAACCACTGGCATAATCGTCTTCACAAATATCTTCAATATATTCAAGAAGGGTCTCGTGATATTTGCGTGATTCTGCAATACACATTCCCATTTTAAAATACTGAAGGAATCTTTCCCTTGTAGCCTCATCAGCTGGCAGGAACCGCTGTTTCAGCAGTTCTAGCATTGTGGTTATGAATTTTCTTTATCGTTATAACACCACACAATCCTATCTGAAAATAAAAATTAATTATTTTAATTGGTTTTTAGGCTGGTGTTTAATTTTTAACATTAAAATCAGTGTAATTACAGATTGGAAATTACAGTAATTTAACAGCATTCTCACGTTTTTGATTATACTTTGTAAGAAGCCATAGAAGGTGTATTCTTAAAATGTTAATATTTAATTATTAATTGTTTAATTAATAGATGTATAAATTTAACATTTTTTCGTTTTTATTGATTTATACTAAATTTTGGATATTTCCTTATGTTTTCTAACTTAAGTATTTATATTTATTTCACAGTTGCTAAACAGGATTATTGAAAGGAAAATTTGATTATTTATTTGTATTTGTGTACGTCAATTGTATACTTCTTGTGATGTTTAGTTTGCTAGACAAAAAATATACATTTTTATACACTCAATTTTCTTGCACTGGACTGAAAAAAATCAGGAATGGTGTTCGGGGATATATAAAAGTCGAACTCTCTGTTTCATTCTTTGTTTAGCTCCAAGAGTTAGTTGATACGCCAGATGTTTGCAATCTGAAACGCCTGATTGCGCGTCACGTGGGAGACGTTTCTACGAATACAGTGGTACTAAACCTGTGCGCACACGCGGTTTGATTCCGAGAATACTGTGTGCCTATGCTTGGGTTTTTGTTTCTTGGAGAGAAAGGGTCTGTCTTCACGATGGAATATTCAAGAAATTTCGCATCTTTCTCGGTCGTGCCGCCAGATGTAGCATGATCACAAGCACTGCTCGATATGGTCGCGATCGCGCGACATCTAGCGGCACGACTGAGAAAGACGAGAAATGCCGCTATATGTTCCACCGTGAAGACAGGCCCACACGCGCCATGAAATAAAAACCCTAGCACAAACTACCAAACCAAATTTCAGAAAAACTAAATTGAATTCCTCTAGAGGACGATACAAATAATGAGTCACAAATAGCCCGAATTTTCAATGAATTGATCCTTTCATAGTTTCTTGGAGAATCGCGGACATCAGTTTTAGAACAACTATTATAACTCGAAATTAATGTTCGAAATTAGTGTTGCTCACTAACACTATATGTGGCAAAGTTTTGTTTTGAAGCTGTATCAAGACGTCTGTAAACAAATTTAAAATCAATACAAATATACAAATTGAATATATTTTAATAAAGACATCTTTTCTTCTTGTATCTGCAGTGTTACGTTTAATTTTTACAATGTAGCTGGACAGCCAGAATTTTTAGAAAGTCTTCTATTTTTCGCCCCTACTACGGTACTTTTTTGTATGTACTATGATGGCATATACATTTCAGAAAGTGAAAGGACAGATTTTACTCTCTCTCTCTCTCTCTCTCTCTCTCTCTCTCTCTCTCTAATAAAATTAGAACATAAGATGTATTTCTGTCAACTTACGAACAAACAAATCATTTTCCTGAAGGTTTTGAGGATCTGACATTCCATTTCTTTTGGGTGATCTTCGCACACTTCTCTACCCAAATGTTTTCAATCGAACATATTGCAGTTCTTATGACAGTTTCTTCTTCATTATCCATTAAAATTTCATAGCTGTAATTCGCTTGGAAAGAAATATGTAGTTTCCTAGTTCACATTTATATAAAACCAAAATATAAGTTTAGATACTTATCGACAGAACACGTTCGATTTTTAAGATTGTTCTCATAATGGTAAAGACAAATATAACATCTGTCAGAGAAATACGCCCGGAAACGCAGAGTTGATCGCTTTGCCTACGAACACAGTAGCCGAGTACACGTGCACTCGCTCGCTGTGGCTCTGCTCTCTGTAGAAAGAGATAAGAATTTCGCGCGGTTCCGCGCTCCGCACCCGCTGGCCAATCAGGGAAGCCCGGTGCCGAATACATGTGCAGTTTGCTTATATGCTGCCGGGACAAGGTCTAGACGCCCGACTGATCTCCCGACAGTGTGGTAGAATAGAGAATGTAAGTGCAAGTGCAAGGGCTGAGAAGACAAGGAGGATGAAGAGAAGATCGCGCACGGTCCGTAGTCCGTTTGTTAGGCTACTGCTCCGGCATTCACCTGGTGTTGATCAGAGAAGCGACGGAAAACTACCGATGAGAGCAGCCGGCTGATAGAATTCTCCTCCAGACAGCGACTGCATTCGACCTAGCTAGGAAGCTTGTGACGAAACTCATGCCACTGTCGGGACTCGAACCATAGGACCTCCCGATCACTGCTGTGACATCGGTTGGAGGTCTGAGCCAGCCACCTTTTAGTCCTTAAGTATGCTAATATATGTGTTAACGGAATATAGAAAATGCATGACATTACAAAAGTACAGAATATTTGCCAAATTAAAATATATTACAAAAGGAGTTCCTGAAGTCAGCTAAATTGTGGGCGTACATTCTTAAAGCCGCTGATTGTGATCTAAGAGGACATAATTTGAATAAATTTGATATGCATGCACCCTTATTCGTCTCATTTTTAACTAAAGAACATGGAGTGCTGGAACCTGAAATTGAAATTTTATTCTCGAAATTGGGTTTTGCATAGTTCAAAGGAAGTCTTGAAGAGCGGAATAATATTTCCTCGTTGAATAGTCATCTAATGAGAAAACCTGTAATCCACTGCAACTGGTTTCTGGAACAGATCATCGAAGAGTGGATAACATAATATGATGGAGCCTTCTGAGAACTGTCCGCATCTCGATCTTCCTGCTTCTTTTCATCTCCGCATCTCAACCCCCTGAGCCCCTCTGCGTCACATCTCCCAACTCACTTCACCTCTTGCCCCCTTCTCAGTAATTGAACTGCACCTACTATCTGATTCCAAATTTATTTTAATGTAGTAGACGTCTTACGACTATTTTTCGGTGTCATAACCTTTCGAGGCGTGTGCATTCTTATGTACTACATCACGATTGTATCAGCTGCGTCAGAGCTCAACTTCCTGCTTAAAATGCATTACCAATCAAACTTCTCCTTTTCCAACTCAACGTAATCTAACTAGTAGATCAAATATCCGTTTCCGCGAGTCCGCACACCGTTCACAAAACATTCCTCATGGAAGCAAAATTTTACTTCAACCCAATCAAATCTGAATGCAACTTACTGGATACCGAATACTGAATAGTATATACAGACGAGATTGTTATATCGTGTAAAACCTAATTGAAATTTACACTTCAAAGTCTGTGGGTGGAAGGAACCTCCTCATAGCTTCTCCGAACACATGATTATAGTTTTCGACCCCTCCGCTGTAACTTCAGTTGTCAAACCACACCCAAGGGCTGCATCTTTACATTGCAACATCTTTACAAGTGCAGCATCTTTATATTGTTTTAAACCGCTGTAATTTTTTTTCTAGCGGTGCGAGTTCTTAACCAACCATTGAGCATCAGAAAAAGTATTGAATAACTCAATTAGTGCATCAAATACAAAAAAGTATGTAACAGATTCTTTTTTACATTTGGAGTACTGTAGATTTCCTTAGTTTCATCAAACATTTTAAATAAAAACAATATTTGTTAAACTCCTTAAACGATGAGGCCGTGTGAGGTGGCTCAGACGTCAACTGATGTCACTGCGGTGCCAGTTTTTTTTTTTTTTCAAATTTATTGTCTTCCTGCGCCTCTGAAATGGAGACCCTAGAGTTTGAGTCCCGACGAAGGGTTTTCGACACTAGTTAGATAGCTAGGTTGAATTCAGCCGCTGTCTACAAGATAATTCTAGCGACCGTCTGCTCTGATCGGTAGCTTTCCTTGGTTTTCCCAGTTAACACCACGCAAATGCTGGAGCAGTACCATAACACACGGGCCACGACCGCGCGCAATCTTTCCTCTTTCTTGTCCTATCGTCACCCCTTACTCACACATACGCTACACTACAAAATAAATAAAATAACTATTAAAGTTATACACTTACACAAAACTCACAGGAACAAGAGATATATAAAGAAATTTAATAAAATAGATATAACTGTCGGTACAAGTTTTACTTTTAAAACCACTTAATTTGCAATGCACGCTCTTCTCATAGGCTCTAGCCCAGGCCTGTACAAAAATTTAATTTAATTTGTACTAAATTTATATATTTAATCGCTTATTCTAGTGGCATGGTGAGATCTGGCTATGCCGCTTCTCAGTATTCGGTAACAATTGCGTGGCATTTCTACGAAATTATCATACAACTTATTTAATACTATAATAATTTTAACATCTTGTCAAAATTACAAAGTTGAATAATTATACTTTCCACACACCCTTCTTTATTACAAAGAAGCTTAATTTACAAGAATTGTAAATTCTAATAGCTAAAACCAGAACTCCGATTGGCTCACAGCTCTGGCAGCTGCCAGCTTTCTCCGCCCTTACAAACGTCCTAACGGAACTGAGTCAGTCGGGCCGTTGCTGTTGAAGAGAACATACGCATGTCTGCTTCCGGCTCACTCTTGTTGTACGCACCGTCATTCTTAACACGTGCACGTGCGAATACTCAACTTTCTAAATGCGTTATTTACTTACAAAAGTTCCAACGGAACTTATTCAGTCAGGCTGTCTTCTTGTACGGGACACATCCGTGTCGGCTCGTGGCTCGATCAAGTTACTCACACCGTGATTTTTAATACGAAGTGCCTCAATGTGAACTCTCTACATACTAAGTGTGTTATTTATTTACAATTTTCTAATGGAACTTTTTCAGTCGAGCCTCCACTGCGGTACGAGAGACATCCGTGTCTGCCTGCTGCGCGTTATATTGTTCGCACCATTTCCTTAATATTGGCATTGCGTGTGCTGTCCTGTGCCGCGCAAATGTCACGTTTGCCAAGTGTTACGACGCATCAGCTGACAACTCACAGTGGCACTGGCTCCCCTCCCGTTCGACGGATGTGCGAATTTCTTCTGGAATTCACAGTACCAAGCATCCATTGGATGTACTTCACTCATCACGCAAAGTTTGATATCAAACGCTCTTATTACTCCCTAGGAAAACATGCACTACACTTACGAGTCTAATGAGCAGTTGACGCGTCCGGAAAAATTAAATATATTATTTAACGATGATCATTGAACCATAAAACTTTTAACGATGATAATGAGAACGTCATTGCACAAAACCAGGTATATGTCGTGAAAAGGACCTTCTCCTTTAGTAACTTCCAATTAGTTATGTTCCTAGGCAAGTCGCCTCCCCTCGGCCTGTTGTGTTTCTCTGTGCGCGGATTCACAAAACGCATGTGTGTCGAGGGAGGTGCGCGCAACGTCTCCCGGAGCGCTGGGTCTTCCTACCCTGCAGCATGACGCGCAGCGAAGTTGTTTGTCGGCGCGCTGCAGCCGGCTGTTGTCGCGGCCTCCTCAAATCTCCCGTACTTCGCCCGCCGCGTCTCCTCTCGCTCCTCTCGGGCGAAGAGGAGAAGGGGAGTGGAGCGGAGCGGAAGAGGAGAAATAAAAAATTGAAGAGCGCCGCGAACAGCGCGGCGTAATCTGCTCGCAGCGATTCCGCGATTAATTACGACCGCGCTGCGCCCGGGCTCCGCGCCCCGCCCCGCCCCGCCCTCTCGGAGTCGTGCCGAGGGCGACGTCAGCGGGCGGGCGGGCGCATGCGCCGGAGAGCGGGCGGACGGGCATGGGCGGGCATGGGCGGGCATGGGCGGGCATGGGCGGGCATGGGCGGGCGGGTGGATGGGCAGGCATGGACGAGCGGGCGGACGGGCAGGCATGGGCGGGCAGGCATGGGCGGGCGGGCATGGGCGTGGGCGTGCGGACGGGCATGGGCGTGCGGACGGGCATGGGCGTGCGGACGGGCATGGACGGGCATGGGCGGGCGGGTATGGGCTTGGGCGGGCGGGTATGGGCATGGACGGGCGGGCGGGAATGGACGGGCATGGGCGGGCATGGGCGGGCATGGGTGGGCGGACGGGCATGGGCGGGCGGGCATGGGCGTGCGGACGGGCATGGGCGGGCGGACGGGCATGGGTGGGCATGCGCGGGTGGGCGGGTAGGTATGGGCATGGGCGGGTGGGCATGGACGGGCGGGCATGGACGGGCGGGCGGACGGGTGGAAGGCGGCGGAAACGCAACGCTTCGGACGTATCGACACGGCGCAGCGCGGTGCGGTGCGGTGCGGCGCGACGCGGCGCGGCGCAGAGAGCAAGGAATAAGCGAATCTCCGAGTTGTGCCGCGCAGTCGGCGGCCGGCGCTCCGGGCCAGCGTGCGCTGCGGAGTAACGATCGCTTTCAAAAAGCACAAGAGCCAATTTATATTCGTTTCGCAACTCCCGTGGGAAAACGTTGCCTGGGGAGTGGGAGGGCTGGGAGAATACGAGAGTGAAGCTGGGTGGGGGTGGGAGTTGACAGACTGACGCGGCCTCGCTCAGCGTAGTGGACCAATGGCAGACGAAGCTGTTCCTTCCCTCAACAGCCGAACGCTACACCGAATATTTGTGGAAACGAATGATAGCGTGTAATTCACTCCCCCGCGCGTCTGACTGACGGACGCTGACGTTCCTTCAAAAAGGAATTAGAGCGGCGAGAGGCGTTTTTCGTCATGTTCTCGATATGAAACGCACGCCCATTTTGCACCCGTTTCACGATCTTTGCATCCCTTCCATTATTCAAATAAGAGAAAATAATTTCGTCAATTAAAATCCTGTTAACTACCATCCAGCCCACGCTCTTCAAGATCATGTGAAATTAAGTGAATCACATTACGTATTTGATTGCATGCTCATGTTACTTCATTATTTCAACCTCCCGTTTGAATGACGCCAATATGCTGAAAAAACAACATGCAGTAATATGGAATCAAGAGATAAAATTAAAGAAACTGGTGGTGCTATAAAATCATATACATTCTTGCATTATTTTTAACGGCTCCGCAATTGTATTGTACTACATGAAACAAGTTTTCAACCAACAAACATTATTGTCCTCGCCGAGACTCGAACTCCAATAATCTTTTATATTTATTCTTTTACTATTATTGCATTAATTATCCTTATGCTTCCATGTTTGGATGGACGTATGAATTAGTGAGCTTATGTATATGTAATTACGACGGTAGTGAAAAGAAGACAACTCTAAGAAAATCTCCTGCTTTGTTCACAATAACATCCATATGATCCGCCTGTGGTTTTAAATCCGATAAAGAGGCTGTTTACTAGCGTCTTATTTGCGACGGGACGGTCTACTAGACACTGTAATGATTAGAGACCGGAAAAATATGTAGTATTAAACCTCAAAATATGTACATAAATATGTAATGAAAACAGTAAGAATATCTATTAAATATGTTAAATGATATAATATGTAATAATAAAATTCTCTAATTAAAATCCATTTGCATAGCAAGGAATTACATTTTGAAAAACTGCTCACTTTACATCATACAACTTTCTCGTCAGTAGTAAAAGCTTCATCTATTGTAATCCAGGACCGTGGTTTAGCAACCGGACTAATCGCAATAGAAGCCATCGCACAAACTGGCGAGGTCTATGACCGGAAACCATATACTGTAGCATCTTCATCAAAGTGTTACATGTCGGCGATCGCAAATTTTTCTCGGAAATTAAGGATACAAATCACAAAACGTGGCCAATGATATTTTGGACACATAGATTTCCCCAATAATGTAGAAAAAATGCTGATAAAATAACACAACTTTTGCTACAAAAATATGGAATTAGATTGCGTGAAATTGAAAAAATAAGAAAATATATTGTAAAAAGAGCAAAATATGTAAAATATGAAATTAAGTACTAAATATGCAAAAATATGTAACGAAAAAATTCGATATTGTGTTAAGACCGCCATGATTTGCCAAGATTATAATTTTGAGAACGCTAAGTAGAAAGACAAATTACAGAAAAATCCGGTCTCTAGTAATGATTATTGAAATAGCGCCTTGTGTCTACGGGTTGTGAAATAACACTCCTCGAGGGCGATCCTGAGAGCGTTTGGAGGGCGCCGCTCCTTCGCCCGAGGGGGCCGGGGGGTGATTAACGCGGAGGGCGAGCTCGGACTCACCCACTCACGGGAGGCTGCGCCGGGGGGGGGGGGCGGGGGAGGCATCGGGAATCGAATTCCGATGCGGCGCGGCGCGGCGCATCGCCCTCCGTCCGTCCGCCCGTCCGTCCAGCCGGGCGAGTGCGCGCTCAGCGAAATGTCTGGGCCACCGTTTCCGCCCCCATCGCCCCTCCCCGCCCCGCCTCACCTCACCTCACCTTCGCCTCCTTCCGTCCCCGCCCTCCAACCATCACTAAGGAACTAAAGTGCCGCTTTAAATGGGCAAGAAATCTAACAAATAAATATTACAAACGTTTCTTTTTTATACACTTTACGTTGTGTTAAATATTAAATGATCTTATATCTGTTGATGAGGACAAAACATATCAACAACGCATTCAATTCAATTCAATTATGCTTCAATTAGCACTGGTAAGCAAAGACATTGTCTAAGTAAATAATTTCATCGCTTTATTATTTCTTAATTTCCTAGCGGAGTAAAATCTCAAAAACATAATAATAATAATAATAATAATAATAATATAATAATAATATAATAATAATAATATAATAATAATAATAATATAATAATAATAATAATATAATAATAATATAATAATAATAATATAATAATAATAATAATATAATAATAATAATATAATAATAATAATATAATAATAATAATATAATAATAATAATATAATAATAATAATATAATAATAATAATATAATAATAATAATAATAATAATAATAATAATAATAATAATAATAATAATAATAATAATAATAATAGATTGCGAGTGTAATGGCATCTTTGTGCATGACGTTAGAGTAAAAAGGTTGCTGCGTGCCGCTGGCGCATGAGGACACAAAAGGGCGCCCTCTCGAGTGGCGGCGCGCGGCAACCGCCCCCTTCGTTACGCGCCCGGCGGCCGCGGCGAGGCGCCAGCTCTCCCCTGCTTCCGCCCGCAGCGCCCACGGAGCAGACGGAGAGGGCGGGGCGCCAGGCACAGAGAGAGAGAGAGAGAGCGACGCGCTTCCAGGGGCTTCATACATACTTGAACACCCGCCCGCCCGCCACTTGCTCCCGCCCCGCTAGCGGTGGGTTTCACTTAACGAGGGCTGCCCGCCCCGCCCCGCCCCACGCCCCCCGACCCATCCGCTTGGGGTAGAAAGTTGTTCACTTGATGGACAGCCCGGGAGGTAGCCTGGTGCCGGGTAGTGCCGACGCCGCCATCCGCTCGGCTGCAACATGCGCTGGACGACGTCCTTTAACCACCTGCACTCGAGCACGCTCTACCTTCAAAGTTACGATTACGAAAGTATGCTCATCGATAACCGACCAAAAATCATTATGTAAAATGAGAAGGTGAATGAAACACAAGATACAGTATACGCAGCTTGTAATATTCAAAGAGACCCGAATAGAATTTTAAAAACGTATGTAATTTTCATCAACATAAAAGATAAAATTGAATATTTTAAGAATGGACGTTTACAAGTGCATAATACAACATAATCTCTATATATAGATATATGTCTATAGAAGAGCTAAACTCCGACACCGTTGGACCGATCTCCATGAACGTTCCCACTTGTATGTGTTTTTTTACCAAGAAGTTTTATGTGATGTTAATTCTGTTGTAACTCCACTACATGGCGCTTACAACAAAAGAAAATATTCACGTCAAAAGCAACCCGCAGCACACTCGTCAGCATTTTGAATCTACATCGTTAAATAACTCCTAAACGAAGCGTTCTGGGGCATTAAAAAGTAAAAGTTTGAGACCGAAGGCCTCAAAGAAACGGTTTTCAGGTTGTCTACAGGATGAGACTTTCTCGAACATTCTATTACATTTTTGCAGGTCTGGCGCTTCTCGATATTACCTCACCTGCACAGAGACATGCATAAACTACAAGTAAATGTGAATGAGAGGGACAGAGGGTAGCAGAGACAGACACACACAGAGACAGTCAGGGACAGGGTAAGGGAAGGAGGGAGATACAGAGAGAAAGGGAGATGGGAGGGGAAAGAGGGAGATGAAGGGCAGAACAACTTTTCCTAGTAATCGTATACTTCTGATATAGTTCAAACAAATAACATATGATAGTACGGTTCTCACAGATTTCATTCAATAGAACATTTTAAATTTCTCTTCGTTTACATGATGTCATCCCTGTTACTAATGAAATGGCTATTAGTTATGAATGTGGTAGTCCATGTCATTCGCAAATGTTTCTACGCTTGTAATCGTTTAATCTGCACACCCTTCTTTCAGTTTAAAACCCACTCTATGCAATACAATTATCTTTATTCTCGTATAGCCTTGCAGATGAAGTATTGGAAACGTTGAAATTTAATTTAGCCGATGAATTCTCGGCCATAAATACAGCAATCGGGACAGAATACATTCATTATTTTCTTGTCTGATCGCAATTTTGTTGCAGTTCCTGGTACTGAAAACGCTTGTGTCATCGCAAATCTATTGTAGAGTGGACTCAAATAGATGAATAACGTGACGCCAGTCACTTTGAATACCTTCCTTCCTAGGAGACCTTTGTAAAAGTTATTTTCATTAATCGTGAGCGTCACTCCCGCAACAAAGTGTCATTCAAATATTTCGTGAGCTGTATGTTTATGTTAAATTATATTTTGTGTTAGAAAATATTTTATAAGAAATGTTCATATATTTGAATATTTTTCTTAATCCTATTATCTATAAAATACCAAAATTCTTGCTACTTAGTTAAATATTACATTTTATATTTGAGAAAAATTTCAAAAGAAGACTCGGTTAATATTCTAGTAATATACCTTAAGTCTTTACAGAATTTGTGAACAGAGACATGAAACAAGAATAAAAAATCAAATATTTAACGGCGAAGTTCAATGCACATTAGAAAACAGGAAAAAAACGTAAAAAACAGCTCATTTAACTTCAATGTTCTGGGGATTCAAGTACTCATATTTGTTTTAGTAGTATTCACTAATTTTGAAGCGAAACCATTGTAAAAGTTATATTCATTAATTGTGAGTGTCTCTTCAACACACAAGTGTCATTTTAATCCTTGTGAAAAAAATTCGTAACTATAATATTGACCTTATTTCTTTAAGTATGGATAAAATAACATGTTTAATCCCCCAGGGCATAACTACAGGTAAAGTACAGATAATATGTAGTAAACCCGGGGTAAGGCTGAGAATATGTAAATTCGAATGAAAGAAAGAAGAGTTCGGTTGAATAACAGATGTGATCGGGACATGTTCCACTCAGTCTCAGGGTCAAATATTGCGTCTTCTCATCCCATCGGGAGTAAATGTTCGGCCCTCGCATTTCGTGTGTTGTGCGGTGGAAGTATCTTCCAACGTTTGATTTCAAATTTGAAGAACCCACAAGTGCTTAATGAACTCGCCCAACAAGTTCATGACAAACTGAACTTGAAAACCTAAAGGGTTTCATATCTAATTATAAGATTAATAATAATAATAATAATGATAATAATAATAATAAAAAATATTGTATTTCCATGTATTTTTATTTGAAAATATTTCTACATCTTAAGTGACGAGACGTCCGCAATTTTCTACGAGGTAATTTTGCTTGGTCACTCCCGCTCCGCCGTTGAGATTGGCTTCGGATGTTTGTGCGGCCGCGCCTGCGAGATGCCATGCCGAGGGCTGCCGCCCAACCCGTGCGGAAGCTCAACTTAGCCGCAGACGGTCGCGACCAATTTTTAATTCCAAAACTGAACCAAAACTCTTGTTTGCAAATGGTGTACACGGGCTCTCCTCGGTGGATGGCTTTTATGGAAACAAATAAATCCTGAGACAGTGGTTTTTATAATGGCAATCTAAGATAGTGATATTGAGACAAAAACTATCGAAAGCATTGTTTGAAAGAAGATGTAGTGGATAAATGTATGAAGTGTGGAGCTCCAGGAAAACTACAGAATACATCGCAGCTGTATACTCTTGTTTATCAGACAGTGTTTACTTGGGAAAGCATAATCAAGTCGCGAAAATAGTGCACCCGGCAATCAACAGAGCATTGGATGAATCAACACCACTATATTACAAGTGCACTCCTGCTCCAGTCCAGGAATCATGTTCCATCATTTTGTCCTCGGACAGACCAGACTTCCCTGTCTGTGCTGTTGATCACAATAGATATTTTCCTTATAGATAAAAGAAGAAAGAACAATTAATAATATAGTAGTACCATTATCCCACATCAAACAGAAAGAAATAGAAAAATATTTGAAATATGAAAATTTATCTTATGAACTGAGACATATTTGGAAATTAAAGGCTACAAAAACACACATACTCGGGATATTGGCCAAGGCAGCAAAAGTTTTCTAAAATCAAGAGAACTTCAAAAATCCAGAAACTTTCTGAACATGGAACACAGCGCTGTTCAGCTGCTAACAACCCATGTTGGAAGACAATGTATGTCGTTAGTTCACATATTAGATGAATTTTTTTCTGAACCTATTCTTAAAACACTTTGGGGAAGGTGAGCACTGTTTGCCAGCAAAAATAGCTGAGAAAATATAATAATAACAATTAGTCGGTCCCATGCAAATATTCCACGTTTTATATTTCATTCTTTTAAATATGAAAATTGCTTCACATTGGAACCAAATTATGAAAATATCTTAAAACCTGCGTTAAACTTGGAACATCTCCCAGAAATGTAATAAAACTTCAGATTTCTATGTAACGGCATGAGAAAGTCAAACGTGATTGTAAAGGCCTAGAAAGCATTGTTTAGAATGCTCGATAATACCGTGTATTACAGCGCAGAGTGAGTTGCAAATTATACTTGTATAACCATATTCAATTCGTTTGATAAAGTTGGGGGGGGGGTATTCTCAGCAGTTGCACACCCATACGGTTTTGTAACGATGGTTTTCCTACAAACAGTACAGAACTGTAGAGGCACGCCCATGGTTTCTGCCTGGGGGAGAGGGTCTACAGATATAGCGTCCACCCGACTTGCTTTTTATAAGATATTTTTCATTTATGCCGAATATAAAATGTATTTGTATTTATTGACTTTTAGTTAGTATTTATAACAAACAATTGATATATTGAATGAGTTTGTTAGTGTAGAAAATCAGTGAAATCTGTATTTGTAATACGTATCATTGGCTTCTAGCGGGAGATGGGGAAGCTGAAATTCCATGAGCATCTCCTTGGGGTGAGCCACTGCAAACCGTCAGATTTTCTTCGCGTATTATAAGAGAGGATAATGGAACCGTTCAATTTCTCTCTCTCTCTCTCTCTCTCTCTCTCTCTCTGAGAGGCTTCGTCGCAGAGAACGTTCCCACTGAAGATGGCTGTGGATGGCGGGGTAAGCGCGACTGGCCGGCCCCGTTAAGCGAGCAGGATGTTCCGCCCCGGGGCTGTGCTGCGCTGCGCTGGCGTTCGATTCCTCCCCCCCTACCCCACCCTCCGGGCGGCGCGAGAGCGCCACCAAAGCGACGGCCGACAAACAGCCTGCTTTCACTGCGCGTGAGTCTTCTGGCCAGGACGCAATCCACGCGCGCCTCGCTCCAGAAGCCCCGCAACACCTCGAAGCGGAGAGCCCGGCACCAAAGGGGAGAGGCCAGGAAGTGAGGAGAACTCCGCGGTGCCAAACCTAGGGGCTACTCAACGAAGCAGAGAGAAAAGTATTCAAATTGTAGAGAATACGATTTTGGATATTGCGAATTGATTGACGATTACTGGAAAGTAAAAGAAAATTCAAGTATTGGAGTTGCAGATAAATTGTTCATAAATTAATACCAAATGTTAAAAACGATTATAGTAATTTTGAAAAAAAACGATTAAAGTAATTTTGAAATTATACTAATTTTGATATAAAAAAGAGGAGAGGCCAGGAAGTGAGAAGAACTCCGCGGTGTCAAACCTAGGGGCTACTCAACGAAGCAGAGAGAAAAGTATTCAAATTGTAGAGAATACGATTTTGGATATTGCGAACGGATTGATGATTATTGGAAAGTAAAAAGAAAATTCAAGTATTGGAGTTGCAGATAAATTGTTCATAAATTAATACCAAATGTTGAAAACGATTAAAGTAATTTTGAAATTATAGTAATTTTGATATAAAAAAGGGGAGAGGCCAGGAAGTGAGAAGAACTCCGCGGTGTCAAACCTAGGGGCTACTCAACGAAGCAGAGAGAAAAGTATTCAAATTGTAGAGAATACGATTTTGGATATTGCGAACGGATTGATGATTATTGGAAAGTAAAAAGAAAATTCAAGTATTGGAGTTGCAGATAAATTGTTCATAAATTAATACCAAATGTTGAAAACGATTAAAGTAATTTTGAAATTATACTAATTTTGATATAAAAAAGAGGAGAGGCCAGGAAGTGAGAAGAACTCCGCGGTGTCAAACCTAGGGGCTACTCAACGAAGCAGAGAGAAAAGTATTCAAATTGTAGAGAATACGATTTTGGATATTGCGAACGGATTGATGATTATTGGAAAGTAAAAAGAAAATTCAAGTATTGGAGTTGCAGATAAATTGTTCATAAATTAATACCAAATGTTGAAAACGATTAAAGTAATTTTGAAATTATACTAATTTTGATATAAAAAAGGGGAGAGGCCAGGAAGTGAGAAGAACTCCGCGGTGTCAAACCTAGGGGCTACTCAACGAAGCAGAGAGAAAAGTATTCAAATTGTAGAGAATACGATTTTGGATATTGCGAACGGATTGATGATTATTGGAAAGTAAAAAGAAAATTCAAGTATTGGAGTTGCAGATAAATTGTTCATAAATTAATACCAAATGTTGAAAACGATTAAAGTAATTTTGAAATTATACTAATTTTGATATAAAAAAGGGGAGAGGCCAGGAAGTGAGAAGAACTCCGCGGTGTCAAACCTAGGGGCTACTCAACGAAGCAGAGAGAAAAGTATTCAAATTGTAGAGAATACGATTTTGGATATTGCGAACGGATTGATGATTATTGGAAAGTAAAAAGAAAATTCAAGTATTGGAGTTGCAGATAAATTGTTCATAAATTAATACCAAATGTTGAAAACGATTAAAGTAATTTTGAAATTATACTAATTTTGATATAAAAAAGGGGAGAGGCCAGGAAGTGAGAAGAACTCCGCGGTGTCAAACCTAGGGGCTACTCAACGAAGCAGAGAGAAAAGTATTCAAATTGTAGAGAATACGATTTTGGATATTGCGAATTGATTGACGATTACTGGAAAGTAAAAAGAAAATTCAAGTATTGGAGTTGCAGATAAATTGTTCATAAATTAATACCAAATGTTAAAAACGATTATAGTAATTTTGAAAAAAAAACGATTAAAGTAATTTTGAAATTATACTAATTTTGATATAAAAAAGAGGAGAGGCCAGGAAGTGAGAAGAACTCCGCGGTGTCAAACCTAGGGCTACTCAACGAAGCAGAGAGAAAAGTATTCAAATTGTAGAGAATACGATTTTGGATATTGCGAACGGATTGATGATTATTGGAAAGTAAAAAGAAAATTCAAGTATTGGAGTTGCAGATAAATTGTTCATAAATTAATACCAAATGTTGAAAACGATTAAAGTAATTTTGAAATTATAGTAATTTTGATATAAAAAAGAGGAGAGGCCAGGAAGTGAGAAGAACTCCGCGGTGTCAAACCTAGGGGCTACTCAACGAAGCAGAGAGAAAAGTATTCAAATTGTAGAGAATACGATTTTGGATATTGCGAACGGATTGATGATTATTGGAAAGTAAAAAGAAAATTCAAGTATTGGAGTTGCAGATAAATTGTTCATAAATTAATACCAAATGTTGAAAACGATTAAAGTAATTTTGAAATTATAGTAATTTTGATATAAAAAAAGGGGAGAGGCCAGGAAGTGAGAAGAACTCCGCGGTGTCAAACCTAGGGGCTACTCAACGAAGCAGAGAGAAAAGTATTCAAATGGTAGAGAATCCGATTTTGGATATTGCGAATTGATTGATGATTACTGGAAAGTAAAAAGAAAATTCAAGTATTAGAGTTGCAGATAAATTGTTCATAAATTAATACCAAATGTTAAAAACTATTACAGTAATTTTGAAAAAAGGCTTTGTCATGTAGTGAAGAAACATTCAAATGCCGCATTTAGTTATGAGCCTTAATTTAAGTGTATTTAATATGAATTTTTATATTGAGGATTTTAGTGGAATTGTTTGCAATTACGATTTAAACAATGTCCAAATTCAGAGAACTTGGTTTGCAAATTTTGAACTAGAGATAATAAATCGCCTCCTTATATTTGATTTAATGTCTAATACAAGTAATAATTACTAGACAGAATTATGCAAGTATACTATTCCCAAAATAATGTTATAAATTGCAAATACAGTAATGTGTAAATTAATCACGTTTGTCTTTTGAAGATATTTCGTTTATCATGATTGTTAATATTTTTTATAGTTGGCATATTTTGCTTCTGTGTTCCTCAGTTTAATAACTGTCTTAGATTCATTTTATAAGGAAATGTCACTCTTAGTCATTTACATTGTCTTGACAATGGAGGTCACTGCGAAGAAAAGGTAATCTGTAGTGCCCAGGAAACTCTAGGGTTCTTGATCTTATTCAGAAACTCTGATAGGTCTTGATTTAATTTAATTGATTACACAGAGTAATGATTTAAAATATCAGAAAGGAGTAGTAACAAGACAATTATTTGAAACTGATTCATATAAAACTAGCGAAATCTTTATAACTGCGTCAGTAAAAAACTTTATAACAGCTCGTTGAAATTTAATAATGAAATTTCCACATTTTGTGTAAAACTTACTTTATAATATGGTTGTATTGGAATTCAAACTATTCTAATTGATTTTTTATTACAGAGTATGTTATATTACTCTTAAACGTTCATAATAGTAGTAAAAAATCGCCTACAGGGATTTCTAGAATGAGAATAAAATTTGAAGCGATAGGCATCTTCTGAGTACGCCTTGGAGACGTGGATGCACTTGGGCTGCGCACGCCGCCTCGTCGAGCGAAGCGCAGAGTGACAGGGAATCAGCGCCCGGGGCGCGGCGCGCGGGGGCTGCTTGGCCGCTGCTGCCATAAAACGAATTGAGCCGAGTGCAAATGCCTTCGGAGCGAGGAGGCGATCGATCTCGTTGGATTAGTCGGGGCCCCGCCGCGACCAGGGGGCGGGGGCGGGGGGGCGGCGCGAGGAGACAGCGATCAGGAGGTGGGGGGTGAAGGCCCGGCGGTAGTGGTTAGATCCGGGACTGAAGGGTGTAGACACCAATGACGGCAGCATCGGCGGCGGCGGCGAAGATGGTGATATGCGAGAAAGTGAGGGGGGAGACGGAAGGAAGGTTTTACGCAAGGGAGCTCGGAGCGGTAGTCATGGACGGGCGACGGAGGCGACGGGGGCGACGGGGGCGACGGGGGCGACGGGGGCGACGGGGGCGACGGGGGCGACGGGGGCGACGGGGGCGACGGGGGCGACGGGGGCGACGGGGGCGACGGGGGCGACGGGGGCGACGGGGGCGACGGGGGCGACGGGGGCGACGGGGGCGACGGGGGCGACGGGGGCGACGGGGGCGACGGGGGCGACGGGGGCGACGGGGGCGACGGGGGCGACGGGGGCGACGGGGGCGACGGGGGCGACGGGGGCGACGGGGGCGACGGGGGCGACGGGGGCGACGGGGGCGACGGGGGCGACGGGGGCGACGGGGGCGACGGGGGCGACGGGGGCGACGGGGGCGACGGGGGCGACGGGGGCGACGGGGGCGACGGGGGCGACGGGGGCGACGGGGGCGACGGGGGCGACGGGGGCGGCGCGGGAGGCGGGGGCGGCGGAGGCGCCGTGGAGGTAGAGATTCGGGGCGGCAGGGGTGGCAAAGTGGGACTCGTGCGAGGGGGCGGAGCCGGGGATGGCGGATGGAGATGGGAGGTTTGTGTGACGACGGGGGTGAATACACAGAGGATGAGGGGAGCTTGGGCGGCGAGGGCTGCGCAGAGGCGGGAGAGAATGCGGCGCCCTGAATGTTTCGCCAAATGCTCCGGAGCGACTGATAGAGATCCGACCGAGGCTGGAATTTGCACCTCGCATTTGCATGATCAAAGCCCTGGGGGGCCTCGCACGGGCGTGGCCTTACGCGAATTGGAAGAGCAGAATAATTGATTCGTGGAGACAAAAATCGAGTTCCACGCTAAGCATGCATTCGCGTGTAGAAGCACACATGGTGGAAGCACGAGCATGATTCAGTTACGAGCGAGTCAGTTCGAGCGGTGACGTGGAACAGACACTCTGGAAACAACCTCCTTAGGACGTGGTCTTTCATTCACAAGTCATAAGGAATGATTCCTCTTCTTGCGGAGGGTGAGGGATATAATCTAATCTCATTCAGTAAATTTAGCAATATTGTTCTGTAAGATTAGGGGAAGGTCGGGTGGTATCGGCCACCTTAGCTTTAAATATTTCTTAATTAAGGTTAGTTAAAATTATTCTTAAAATGCAGAAAATGAAACTTCAATCTCTTATTCACACAGTCTATCAAAGTTGTTTGGTTTGAAAGTAAAATAATATGATTATTTCGGGATAGTAAAAATCGTTGACGATTTGCATGTCTGAAAAGTGGAGGGTGGTATCGTACAACTAAGTAAATAATGATAAAATAATTTTAATGGAGTTTTTTTACAGCAATTCATCAAAGATACGCTCACTATTGAGACAAATATTTCATTGCTTAACACAAAGAAAAAATGAATATTTGGTTACATGCGAAAAGAACAGTTCTTGAAATAAAAAAACTAAACCTCAACTATTATGTTCAATTTAGAGCTTCACAAATATCATTTTTGAAGGGTTTTTCTTTTGAAACGATCTTCATAATGGCTACCTATTTTTCTTCTAGTTTCAAGCGAATTTTACCTGTAGTTTCCTGAAACACGGACAAAATCCACATTAGTACTCGAATATTACCTCCTAACAACCAACACACAAGAAATACAGAAAGGTGAAGAGAAGGTGAATAAGTAACTGTTCGGTACCATCCGATTCTACTTTGCCCGATACCACCCGAACGACTCCCATCCTTCAGAAGAATACAGCACATATAAATTGTACAAACAATGTTATACTGCTTTAACGTAACAAATACACCTAAGTAAACATACTACTCACAGAAACAGAAAGTATTTAAACTTATCGTAAGAAAAGTTTCAAAGATCCTAAGTTATCTTCGTATACTGGTCAGCATAAAAAAACGTAATGTATGTAGCAAAATCCAAACTGATTGATGTACTCACCCACATGGCGTATGCAAAGCTAATTCGAGTCCAGGAACACACTGACAGCGTGGCACACGCTACCACCAGTGCTCAGTTCCCTAAACTACTTTTGTCCGATACCACCCGTTGTCCGATATCACCCGACCTTCCCCTAGTACAATGTTACAGAAAATCTGATCTCCATGTACCTTTCAGAGACCATTAAATATTGGTTAGAAAATGTTTCGTATGAGCTAGCATGAAAACACTTGTTGCGTTACATTACGATAGATTTAATGTACGTAATCATTTCTGTTAAGCGAACAGAACACTTGATATGCTTTTTTAATAACTTTTGATATTTTGATAACTTTGAAAAATCCAATAATAATTCTCATCTCTATTTCGTGATGCTCTTGAGTTTTGTTTATTTTTACGTTATTACTTCATGTAAAAGCAAGATATTAAAAATGTTTTTGGACTACGACTTGAAACGAAAAGTATTGTATCAATATATCAAATTCGTCATTTATCAATTGAAATCACATTGAAATACACAGTTATAAAATTATTTCGCAATCAGGACAACATAATCTTATTTCCTCATCATTATGATTCATTTGAAGCTGAATAATAACTTATCATTTATTTTCGGTACGTTACCGGGATGTGAAACCATTGAGCAACTTTCAGAGCAGGGGACGCACACGCTGCGTTCTGCTGCGCGAAGGGTCAAACGCGAATCTTTGCGAGAGCGAAGGCAGATCCTTCAATCGCTAAATTTAAACTTTATCTGTAGCTAGAGGACGGGTGTGTGGGACAGGAAAGGGACACTTGTTGATCACATATCGTTGTTCGGAGCGCTAAAAAGTGAGTGACCAACGCCTTAGTCTTCCTTCTCACGACAACGGATGTCGACCACACTTTGTCGTGACCGCAGCGCACATTCGCGCATTCCAGAGCATTTTCCCCGCTCGCAGCGCCCCTGGTGTTTGGGATGGGAGGCGCGGGCGCGGGCGCGGGCGGCGCGAGTGAAGAGACGCGGGTGCCCTGCGCTGTCAGCGCCATCTCTCGGAGACGCCCTCGGCGGCCTCTTGACCTCACCGCAACCGATGCTCCTGTGCGCCCCCCCCGCGACACGCCCCCTCCTCGGGTCGATACGGCCGTCGCGAAGCGAAGCGTCGGTGGCAGCCTTACTTCCGGAGGAAGACGCGCGCGCGGGCGCCACTTGGCAGCTGCGGGGCAGGGAAGCGGGGCGGCGACGGGGCGGAGGCGGGGCGGCGACGGGGCGGGGGCGGGGCGGCGACGGGGCGGGGGCGGGGGCGGGGCGGCGGCGGGGCGGCGGCGGGGCGGCGGCGGGGGCGGCGGCGGGGCGGGGCGGCGGGGCCGGGCGGGCGGCGGCGGGGCGGCGGCGGGGCGGAGCGGCGGCGGGGCGGGGCGGCGGCGGGGCGAGGCGGCGGCGGGGCGAGGCGGCGGCGGGGCGGGGCGGCGGCGCGGCGGCGGCGGCGCGGCGGCGGCGGGGCGGCTGCGGCGGCGGGGCGGCGGTGTGGCGGCGGGGCGGCGGGATGGCGGCGGGGTGGCGGCGAGGCAGGACAAGGAGGGGAGACGAGAGGGGTGGGCGTGGGGGATGGGGCGGGGGAGGAGTGACGTGATGCGGTGGGACGAGGAAGGGAGGGGGCGGTGCCGCGCGAGGCAGGGGGAGGGCTGATCTGGGGAGGCGGGGGAGGAGCGACGTGGTGAAGAGGCGGGAGCGTGGAGCGGGGCAAGGGAGGAAGGGGCGGGAGGCGGAGGCAGGAGGCGAGGCCGAGCCGCTCCCTCGAGCGCCAGGGCTCGGGCTGCCAGGGCATCAGACGGTGACACGGCCCCGCCGCCGACACGCCGCGCCGCCCGGCCAGCCCGGCTCTCCCGCCATGTCCCCTCCCGGAATGCAGAACAGCCCTCGGTCGTGTAGAGGTTGCTAGCACCTGTCAGGCTGTCCCCTCCCTCGCCACTTGCTCGTTGTGGAGAGGGAAATGAAAGCCCACTCTCTATGGAGGTTCACACCACGTTAAGCAGTTATAATAGCACACGCTAGACGAAAATAAGGAATAAAAGAAAGTCAAACGCTACAAACTACTTTTTAATGAATCAACAAAACAATTGAAACTGTGGAACTTATACAGCCTTTCCCATCATGCTTCACTAACTAAAGAAAATTACTGCATAACCTACATTATAATTGTAAATTTACATTTATGGTGTGTCCAGTACATTGTGAAAGAATATTTAGTAGTTATTCTTCCTGACGATAAATTTGCATTTGCAATATAGGAGTATATATCATACCTGTTAATATCGTGATTAGGGCATATTTCATGATCTTGTTTCTGTGCTCTAGGCCTAAAGTAAATGGTGAAGTTGATGTCTCTTACTGAGTTAAGATTCTTAACGTTTTTCCTTATACACTGTGAAGACGCAGTTTATTTATTTTGGAACATGTTAAAGATAATATTATATTCAATTTCAAAAATTATTTTAATTATGACGCAGAATTGGTCGTCCCGATAGCTTAGCAATTAGAGCACCTGGGCATAAACCCGGAGGCTGAGGTTCGAAACCAGTTCGGGGTAACAAATTTTTTGAACAAATTTAATTTTTATGTTTGTCCATTACAATTACCTAACTAGTAACAACCAACGGTTGAGAGGATTTTCAAGTAATAGATTGGAAGCTCATTATAGCACAGGACGAGACGTAATTGCATATAGTACCATAACCGCTTCAGCAGAGCAACGGATTAATATGGCCGGTGAGTGGAAACAACGAGTAATGAGAACGAAGAGAGGAATTGCTTTATAAACAGATCGATTACTCCACAAAATCAACAGGGGCAGAGGTGCGTTTTCTATTTAAATGGCGCGTAATGAAGTGCTCCTCCAATCAAGCGCTTCTCTAGCACTCGCCCAAACACGCGTTTCTGTAGTAGCACAATGTTTTGTTTTGCAACCAGAACTATTTAATATCCGTTTGATACCAGTGAAAATACGATGAATTTTTACAGCACTCGCTAGTGATTATCTACAGATCCTTCGTATATGTTTATTTCGCTGGAAGAACAAATATATTTTTGTCAGGTACTTTTAATATCTGCAGCAGACGAAATATAATCATGAATACATAATACTAGCGGAACCCGGCAGACGTTGTTCTGCCCTTCATGTCCATCTTTCCCGTTTCCTCTCCCTTTGTCTCTGTCTCTCCATCCCATCTCTCTTTTTGTCTCTCTCTTTCTCTCTCCCCCTGTCTCTGTCTGACTGTGTGTGTCTCTTGCCTCCGCTTCTCTCTGTCCCCATCATTCACATTCAGTTGCAGATTCTGCACGTCTAATAGCCATTTAATTAGTAACAGAGATGCCATCATGTAAACGAAGAGATATTAAAAATTTTCTTTTGAATGATATCTGTGAGAACCATACTGTCATATGTTATTTGCTTGAACTTTATCAGAAGTACACGATTACTAGGGAAACCAGGCAGACGTTGTTCTGCCCTTTATCTGCCTCTTTCCCCTCCCATCTCCGTTTCTCACTGTCTCTCTCTCCCTCCCTCACCCTGTCCCTGTCTGTCACTGTTTCCGCCGCTCTCTGTTCCTCTCATTCACATTCACTTGCAGTTTATGCACGTCTCTGAGCAGTTGAGGTAATATCGAGAAGCGCCGGACCAGCAAAATTGTAATAGAATATTCATGAAGGTTTTGTTCGATTCTTCGACATTTTTTATCTACGGTAATGATGGTTCAAATTTATTATTAAAACTCTTTGTAACGTTGATGATACTTGAGGCTGCCTTCCATAGAAAAATAAGATAATTGGGGAGTGACACTTCGATTTATTCAAAGAATAATATTACTGGGTAACTTGCGATGAACCTGTGAGGTTTTGGAATTATTATTTGGTTGTCACAAGAAGTTAGGCATCTGTTCAAGTTTTTAGAACTTGGTGTATTATAAGATATACAATTAACATGATTGAAATATTAATAATATTATGGGAAATAAAGTATTTAGAAGTTTAGATTTTACGTAAAAATAACTTTTAAATACAAAGGGCTCAACATTTCTGTCTTTGAAAACCATTACAAATTTTACTTTTATGTGTGATGTACACATTTCTTACCAACCAATTTCTACACTTAGCAATAGCAGAAGTTTAAATAGTATTTTCTAACAATCAATCTAACGAAATAAATTAAATATTACGTTGGAGGTTAATTTCCTTAAACAAGAGCTGAGTTTCCATTTTCCAGTAGGAAGTAGCTTTGGCGTCTAACACGGAGTACGCGGCAGCCCGATGTGTCATTGCCACCCTCCTTCGCAGCAGGCCTTGAAGCGGGGTGGGAAGCGGTCGGAGGGGAGAGGGAGGAAGGGAGGGAGGAAAGAGGGCGCTGCGCTGCCGGGAATCGCTGGGGCGGGAGGAAAGGGAAGGGTGGGCAGGAGGGGGAGGAGGATCTATGCCGCACGCTTTTGTTTTTATGGCGCGCGAAATAGTCTGCACAATGCTCCTGACCTTTATGGGGTCGGTCTCCGTTCATTATGGCTCGTTCGAATAATGGTTCTCGCCAACCACTGAACGACATAATTAATGCAAGTTCAACGGGGTATATGTGGGCGACCGAGGCTCGTATCATTCGTGACTTGCCAACATGTGGCAGCTATAGATCCTAGCCATCAATCTTTCGTACACCGAAATAATAATTAATGAGATAGTATTTATTGCATGTAAAAGTGAACAGAAACCAGATTCTTAAAACAACGGCTTCATCTTGTTTTTAATTGACGAATGTAATATAATATACAATAGAAGAATAATACTATTAGTTATAATTAAGCAGTAGTTCAATTCTCTAAAAAAGGTGTGTACCACACGTATCATTACACGTGTATAGGCCATTGCATTAATGTTTTAGAACCAATAGTAGTTCTGAAATGCGAGGGTACATGGATTTAATACAAAAAAGAAAATGTGAAGCCTCTGTGAAATTTTACATTATGCAAAACCTATTTGGAAATTTCTCCATATACCTGTAGGGAACCTGAAGGGATGTTTTACAAATACAAAATTTCACTGTCCAGATTTTATTACATATTTCTCACCATTGTATTATAACAGAAGATAAAAAAGCGACAAAAATAAAAAATCTAAAAGTAGGTATTCATTTTATAAAAGGACAAAATGCTAGAGCAGACATCAAAATATGCGTAGCATTCGTCTTCAGCTTGCACATACGACGGGGAAAATTCATAACGCCATTTTGTTTCTTATTTCCCTGAACACATTACGTGTCAAACACGGCGACACAAAAAAATGCGAAACAGGAAGCAGAAGAAAACCAGCACAACAGAGATAAGGTCAATACTTCAATAAATAAGGCAGCCAATGCGGCAGACGGCATTCATGAATAGCGCTCGCCATTTATAAAAAAAGGGCGAAAGAAATGATTGAGATAAGGTGAATAATAAGAAGTGATGTGGCGGCGCATTGAGGCGCGCGCCGCCTCGCCCCCGGCGCCGGAGCAGCGCGTCGCGACGGAGGGCGCCGGGGGGCGCCGCAGGGACGGCTTTTGCGTCCCCCCGCGAAGGCGCCGCCGCGGCCGCCGCCGCAGGCAGGGCGACGATCCACTCCGCACAGAGAGAATCCGCGCTGGAAAGGAGCCGAGGCAATCGCAGGAGAAAAGCAGTTACAGCGAAGGAAAGAAACTGCAAACACGGGTTCGACTCAAAACCTTCTTCGTAATAACATGGGCGGTGGCAGACAAGTTCATTCTTCGTTACTGGCGGTACAAAGCATCCGCGAGACGGGGTGGAAGGACCGTTCCCGTCCCTGCGCCCCGCCCGAGATTTTGCGCGGCTAAAACAAGCAGTAGGGTCTCCTTCCTCTCCCGGGGCCCGGCGCCGCCCCTCGCTTCGATCCCGCGCCGGCGCCGCCCCCGCCCCGTCCCCGCCCCGCGCCCCGCCGCGGCTGGCAGCGCGCCAGCCCTGGCGCGGCCCTAATGCCCGACTTCCGCGCCCTTTGTCCAAACCCCGCCACGCTACGCCCCGCCCCGTCCTACCCATCCCCACCCAACCACCCACCCCACCCCGCCACCACAGACGGGCCCTCCGCGCTCTTCTTGTTCGCGCCTCCGACCCCGCCCCGACGCCCCACGCCGAATTCCTATCTGCCGTCCGCCGCACTTCTCGGGCCTTCAAGTTGTTCTACTAGGCATCTCCTTCACGGACATCTTTTCACTACCGACGCTCCTGCTTTGGAGAGTTCATTTGGGCGCCACAAGAAACTATTTCAACAAACTGAGCGGTTTGCACCTGCCTTCCATTTATTTAGTGCGAGAATCAAATGAGACGGTTCCTTGTTTTCAGTGTATGTATTATACTATTGCATTCGTTACTCTCTTACAAAGCTGGTTATTAATGACATCAACGAAGATTTGTACAAAGGAAAATGAACTATATGAAAATGGGTTTTTCTTGTTATTATAGATATCAACAATTTCACTTCTTAATTCATATTGCTTTCGCATATGTGATATGTGTTTATTAAAACATCGTGCTGTGTAGAAAAAAATCTGTTGAATTATTCTGGCTATGTCACAATGTATAACGCGATAGCTCAAGACAGATTTCTCGCATTCACAATATGAACTGGTAATCGCAGTCAATGCCGTTGAATCTATCAAGATGGAATCATGATATCAGCAGATCGCGCTTATGCATTTCACCGAATCTAGCGTGGGTGGTACTGTCCTCACACTGCAACATTTTTTGACGGCTTCGAATCTTAACGTGTACGTTATGGATATGCAACGCTCATTGTTCAATAATGAAAGGAATGGAGTAGATATAATATATGAGCAACATTCGTTATGTGAACAAAGAAACCTATAGAATGGCAAATCACAAGGAGCGCCGTGACTTTTTGCGAGGGGCTGTATTTCTTCCTTTGTGCGGGGAAGTGGAACATCTTGAGTTGCCTCTCCGTCGCTGGGCCTGCGGCAGCGCGCCGCCCTTCGGATCCGCCCTTCCCCTCGCCCTCTCAACCCGCTCCACTCGCTCGCCTCGGCTCCTTCGCCCATCTCCCACCCCCCCCATCTCGCTCTTTGCCTCTCCCCCCTTCGTCCTTCGCCGCTCTTCACTCGCCCGCCCTCTCTCCCTCACTCCCTCGTTCTTCGCACTTTCTCCCTCGCTCCATCCCCACATTACGCTTTCATCTCTCTCCCTTCCCTCTTCACAGCTCTTCACTTTCCTGTCCCCCTCTGCCCATCACCCACTTCGCTCGCCCCTCCCCTCTGCCCTCTCTCTTCCCTCGCTGCTCTCCCATCGCCGCCACGTCTCCTCTCCCCCTCCCCACTTCGCGCCGTGGCTTCCTTTCACTGCAGGTCAATGCGAGTCCTCGCCCCACTGAAAATATTCCACGCTTTTATCTCCTACGGAGGATAATTTTTTTCTTCACACTGTGTGCGGTACAAAATGCATGCAGCGCGCCGGAGTCAGCACTGGCACAAGAGAGCACTTCAGAAGAATACTAGAGGAGCATGAAACAATATTTAAACAAATTACTTTCGAGGCAAAAGAATTTTGCAAAATGCGCCGAGTGGAAGCAAATATATTGCAAAATTCTTTAAGAAAACATGTTGGCCCACTCAAACAGTGGCAAAATATAACTTCAGTGCAGAAACCGGAAACAGAAATAAAGGAAATTTCACAACGCTATTAAAAGAGGAAATGCCAGAATGGATTTCGTTGCAACTGCTCCTAGCTTTTACTATTTTTACTTAGCTGTTAAAACAATTACCAAAGTGAGGGTCTTTACTTCCTATTTTAGGAATGCTAACACTAATCTTGTGGAGAACATTGTTTCTCGTTTCGACGTCCTCGTGATCCTATTCCATACAACAGGGCTCTCTTTCCCCTACACCCAGCGTTACATCGTTAACCGCCGAATTCACTCTGTTTCGCCCATTCTCACCCTCTCAAGCTTCCACTCCTCTTCCTCCAATACCGCCACTATCTCCTGGAGTCACTGCTGTCCATAATGCGCTCCCGACAGACTCATCCTCTCTTGAAACGTGTAAAGTCTTCGTGGTTGATGCGCCCACTTGCTGTCCGCCGCCGCCGCCTCCGCCGCTTCCGCCGCCTCCGCCGCCGCCGCCTCCGCCGCCTTCGCCGCCTCCGCCGCCTCCGCCGCCTCCGCCGCCTCCGCCGCCTCCGCCGCCTCCGCCGCCTCCGCCGCCGCGGCCTCCGCCGCCGCCGCCGCCGCCGCCTCCGCCTCCGCCTCCACCGCTACCGCCACCGCCGCCACCGCCGCCACCGCCACCCGCGTCCTCGCGTAAGCTTCGCGCCAGCGCCAGCGCAGGGCCCAGGGGAGCGCGTTCATTCAACTTGCACGAGCGCTCGTCCGCCTCCCGCCTCAATGTTTCAGAGCGCGCTCCCGCCCCCGCCCACGCCCCCGCCCCTCCCCCTGCCGCCCGCCGCGGCACGCACATGCGGCGGAGGCGGCTCAGGCCACCAATTGCTACCGCCGCTGCCCCTCTCACCGGGAGCCCCTGTTCCCGACAGTGCCAGCTTTCCCACAATACCACATTGCTAGGTCGAATTCAGTCGCTGTCTGGAGGAGACTTGTAGCGGCCGGCTGCTCCGATCGGTAGTTTTCCGTGGTTTCTCCGATCAACACCAGGCGAATGCCGGAGCAGTACCCTGACAAACGGGCCACGGACCGCGCGCGATCTTTCCTTCCTCTTTCTTGTCCTATCCTCACCCTTACTTACACACTCTCGCACCTTACAGTAACAGGCACTACAATACCACACAAGCCGGGGAGAACACTTAACAGCTTAGAGCTAGGCCGGCTGGGACGGTATCCCACCGGGGGAGATGCTTGGTCGGGGAAACCCCCGCAAGTCCACGTGTGCTTCGGCGATGGATCTCGCCATCCGGGGAGGGAGATCAACACCTCTCCCTCCCCCTCCCGCGATAAAACATACTCTACACGTACGGGACTAATGTCCTTAGAGTTGTCGCGCCCAGAATCACTAATCAAGCAACGTATGCTCAAGACAACGTTGGTATTGTCAGAATCTGCAACAACTGAGCTTGAAACAGGAAAATAAGTCTAATTAACAGATGTAGTGAAATAATATCGAGGAAAAACGATGCCGTACCAATTCAGAGAACGTGAGAAGAATGCCGCGAGAAAAAAAAAATCATACATTTTCAATTATATTTTTTCAAGGAAATATCCACGACCCACAGTAAGAAAAGCATCGATCAATATTACATAAAAAAGACTAAAGAATTCTCCTGAGCTGCTCTTGATGCTTTTCAATAATTTGCCTCACGCTCCGACCGACCGCCGGCCCCTGAACGTGACGTCACGAACGCAACCCGCTGGACGGCAGTGTGCAGCGGGCGCACGGAGCGTGCAGCGCGCCAGCAGCAGGGGCGGGGGGTCGGAGACGAACGCGATTCTAACGTGTAGACCCTCTTGAACACAATTTTCATCAGTGGAATTGTTGTTATTGTTATTATTAAGTGTGTTGATATTTTCTGTAAGATAATGTAAAACTGAAAATGTTTTTTTTAGATCTTATTAAAAAACAAGCCCAAAGTCTCGTAGAGAACGTAGGAGTGAATTAACAATAGATAATTGTGTTCTTAAAACTCGCTCTAAATTTTGAAAAATATACAACCGTGAATTGTCTATTTTTTTGAGAAAAGGAACGAAATACTAGAAAAACGACTTCCCTTCACGGAGTTAATTGAACGAATATAAACGCAAAATCACGTTCGGTGAATTCAATCCAGTTTCCACAGAATTTAAAAGCAAAGTGTATCCATCCTTCACTAAAAGCGCCAATAAATATGAGCGCAGCCACGCTGCGTTGCATTCAGTACCATACATCTGAAGCACTAATGAATTTCTCCTGGTCATGTTCAAATACATTTTTCTAGCTAAAAGTGTAAGGTAAATAATAAACATTCAATTTTTCACTAAACATCGACTTTTCAATACGTCATATTACGTCACTTGTGAGAAACATATTTTGAAATCAACCATGAAAGTAAATCGTTGGTAGAGAGCGGAAGAAAAGTACCTTACCAATTTCCCGGAAATTCACTGAATGCTTAACGTGACAGCCGCCTGTCACCACGTCTTGCTCCCGGAAATCGGGTTAAATATCACTCATGCGATCACTCAAACCTAACTCACGCGATGTACAACCACTTGCATTGAAACTGTCACGAAACACGGCAGAACTCCTCAATTCTGTAACTTGTCTATACCATTGAATTGCTGGTTGGAGAGCTCGATCTGTAATTTTGTGAAGCAAAATAAATAATACGAATGTTGAGCTGTAGATGGTAGGGCACAAATTAATACCACCCCCAAGTTAAAAGCATATTTGTCAAACAAGAAATTTAGGTGAAAAACAAAGTGTAGAATACTTATTAGTGAGATCACAAACTCACAATTATGAAACAAACATCAAAGACACATAAACAGATGTGGATTTAAAGCTACATAATAGGGAAAATATTGCATGTTAATTTAACTGTTGCTTAGCGTTAAACTGTAAACTTATTTTGAATTGTATGCTTAAACTTTACATGCAAATGCACGGTTCGCATTGATAACACATATGCCTTTCGTGATCCTACGTAAAGAAGATCACTGGACCAGGAACATTTCCTACGATCCCAAAGAGCGTTTCATTACACATGCGTTTTGTTCTCCTACGTAAAGAAAATCACTGGACCAGGAACATTTCCTACGATCCTAACGCGCATTTCAGAGACCCCACCCTGCAGCAAACGAAATGCTGAGGCGACCTCCCTTCCTTGAATGGAGTGTCCCCGCCCGGAACGTAGGGGGCGGGTGCAGCGCGAGCCGCGGGGGTGTCCGCTGACACATCGCGATGAAGCAGCCCCCCTCTCCCCTCCCCCCGCCGGGGGCGCTCGCCGCGCTAATGAGGCGGCGGCCCCGCTTGCGAGGGAGGTGGGGGGGGCGCGAGGCGCCAGGGCAGGCGACGAACGGGCCGCGGGCGGGGGCGGGCGCGTGGACGATGGGGGAAGAGAAGGCTGAGGGGCGATGGTGGGGGAGGCGGCGAGGGGCACGAAGCGCGATGTGGTGGAGAGGGGAGGGAGAGAGGAGAGGGGCGGGGTGGTCGCGCTGCCAGGCAGGCGTGAGCGGGGTGAATCGAGCGGGAGACGAATCATCGAGGGGCGAGTCGGAGGGAAATGCAAGGGGAGAGAAGGTACCGGAGAAGGAGGCAAAGGCTTTCGAGAGACGGAAGCTGGATGGGCGGGGGGACGGGGAGGGGCGAAAGGGGTGCGTGAGGGTCTGTGAGACCGATCGCGGGCAGGGGGTGGGCGGAGAGGCCGCGGGGAATCGTCATGGAGAAGTCTTTTATTGATTAGTGACTCCGGACTCCGTCAACGGCTAAGGTCGTTTGTCCCGTAAGCGTAGTACATGTGGAGATGGCGGTGATCGTTCCGCGCAGTATTGCACGATTCGGCGCCTCCTTACATGTCGGCTAGCGGAGTTTTCCCTATCAAGGTATCTCCACGATCGGGGCATCGTCCAGGGTGGAAGTGGCTCTAATCTCCCGACGTCTGAGGTCGCGTAGTGCGTGTGCATGTAAATGGATCCTTCGCGAAGAGTTGACCGGCAAAATCCTCCGAAAACCGCTTAGGATCTGTTCGACAAGGTGTGGGGGAGAGGCAGCCAGCGTGGTGTCTGGGAGAGGGAGGCGGAGGCCGACGGAGCGGCGGTGGCGCGGCGAGCGGGGGCCGCCGAGTTTATGATTTGCTGCGATTCCGCTCCCTCCCACCCTTCCCACGCGGCGCGGCGCGGCGCCAGCGCCCCCAGGCGGGGGACGAGCGAAGCGCAGCGGCCGCGGAAGGAGCGAGCCAGACAATTAGAGGCGCGCGAGGCGTCACGCAGCCTCGCGTGGGCGGACGTGCGACGGGCGCCATCATCAGACCAAAATTAATTCCTCGACGAGAGAAAGAAATCTTTTCTAACCAAAGGGAGAAACGTTCAAGGCGGCGGAGTAATCCATTGCATTTTCCCGGAATGGTGGTTGGTTCCTAGAAGAACGCCATGTCATGCCATGACAAGCGCATTCTTTACAGATAAATGAATAAAAAAATGTGTATTGTGTGCATGTGAATCGTTCATTTTTTTTAAATTAGCGTCTGTGTTGTCTGCTTTACATGTTTTCTTTATATTCTAATATATTTCTTTTGTGGATGAATTTCTTAAATTCCCGAAATAGACTTCTTCAGTTCACATTATTTCAAACATTTAAGTAATTTAATTTGGGAATGATTCAGCTTAAAAATTGTTGAAATATCATGAATGCTCACAATATGTTGAAAACTTAACAGTAATTAAGTTAAGAAAAGTTTTAAATATTTAAAAACTATTTTTACATGAATCTATCAATATATTACACACAGTTTCTGAGAGATGAGGATAAACTATTTTCTGTTTTTGTGGCCTGGCAAGTGCACATATTTTGATTCTCCACTTGCTGTCCTTTCCGCGGGCAAACAGGTAACCACGTTCTTTTCTTTGAGAATTAGTTCCAAATTAACTGTGTTGCTACGAAAGCACAACTATTATGAACATCAACAGGAACTAAAATAATATTTTTAAATGTATTCACAGATAGACTCTGAAATAGGAGAACCCCAGAGTTTTCCCAAAGCGATTACGCAAGGCGACGCTCTCAAAGTCTTTACAAAACAATCCAAAATCGTCGAAACACGAAACTTCCAGCTTCTATTGGAATACGACTGTTCATGATTTTGTCTCTCAACATAAATGACAAAGCGAATAGCGGATACATAATATAAAACTCCACTACATTTCGTTTGCATTACATTTCTTTCTACGTTTTAGGGAATTTTGTTTACTCACAAATAGGTAATGATTATTTAACTACTTAATGATTTTTGCATATTTCACTTTCTTTAAAAATGAATATATTCTTTTTTATTGAAGACTATATAATTGCTAATAATTTTGTTGTAAATACTATTTTGAATGCATTTGTATTGCTATTATCTCTTACCAACTAATTCTATTACACTTCATATATATTTTTCAAAAATAATAATACAGTATTTTTTTCAATTTCCCCAATTCCATATCTATTTAAAACAGTTCTCAGCAACAAGTTAACTGCTAATAAAGGGATTCGTGGAAACGCGGGCCGTGGGAAAGGGATGCTAATTGCATGAACCGCTCTGGTCACTGGGAGCGGCCCTCGACAGCTGCGCCCCGCGCCGCCATTCGCCCGTCCATCGCGAAGCGAAGCCCCTGCGAGCCTCCCCCGCGCCCTCCCGCCCCGCACCCACCCACAAGCGGACGACGCACCAGCACTTTCTCCACAGCTGTGAAACGATCCTGCGCCTCTCGTAGGAAATAGAAGACAAACACAATAAATATTCACTTTCACTAACTGATATTTTCAAGTTTCAAAATCTACTTATGGCTAAAATATCCTTAACAAAACAACTTGGTATATGTTTTCTCACATATATTTCTTTTTTTTATGAATCCTTCTAACTAGAATTTAGTTTACATTTGGAAAACACTCAAAATCCATGCAATCATATCAAGCTCCGTACATAATATCAAACATAAAGTTTGTGAAGACTGTGTTCCTTTTACTACTACTATTACACTATAGAAATTGCACTGGTTACGAAAGAAGTAATCTTACAACAAAAGCATTTTTTGCGCTAGTCTTTAATGTATTCGTTAAATTGATTACAATTCATTACATTTCTCTACCCGGCAGAATGTCGAAGAGACAAAGGTATGTTTTTCGTAATGATGGAAGTAAAATTTCCTCATTATATGTCTTTCTTGTATTGCGAATCGACTTTCTAACTTTTTTACTGTTACGTGGAAACGAGTTTGTCTTAGAAGAACAGAAATTTTTCTAATTTGGATTAGACATACAATTTCTGTCTGACACCAATTTGGGCTCTGATCAATGTTTAATTGTAATACTAATACTAATAATTATAATACTTAGGTATATTCAATGAACATGACGCCTCCATTTTCGTCAATTAAAGAATTTTATTTGAAACATTAATTGATGTATTAAGCTGCACCTGTATATGCTTCTTATATTGAACTATTCAAACCATGAAGATAATAGAAAACTCAAGAAGAAAGAGTGCAAGTATTTGAAACAAATTTTAAATTTATATTGTTGAGAAAATTATTTTTTAATAAATTTTATTAATGTAATTAACTGTTGAAATAAACTTTGTTAATTATAATTCTTTTTAATTTAATATTAAGTGTTTATCTGTTGATCTATTATTATCCTATTTCATTAAATTTCGTTTCCTATATTCTGGGTTGTCATCTGAATTAATTACATAAAAGGAATTAAGTGCAAACATTTCAGTCAGCTATTGAATAAAACCCGCAGCTTCAATGTGAGCACGCTACTACCTCCTGAAGTGGCTTAGGGCATCTATGGATGTCGCGGCAGTGCTTCTGAACCGAGGGTCCTAGGTTTCCAGTCCCGGCGATATTCGATACAAGTTATATAGCTACGTCGAGTTCAGTCGCTGTCTGAAGGAGAATTCTAGCAGCCGGCTCCTCTGATCGGTAGTTTTCCATGGTTTCTTCTATCAATATCAGGCGAATGCCGCAGCAGTACCCTAACAAACAGCAACGAACCGCGCGCGATCTTTCCTTCCTACTCCTTGTCCTATTCTCTCACCTTACACTTCACACTTACACAAACATACTCTGAACTACTACGATCAGTCAGGAGCTTAGGACATGTCGTGGATGGGACAGTATTCCGCTGGTGCACGATTCCTGGATGGGGAAAATCTCACAAGTCGACATATGGGTCGGCGCTGGATCTCGTCATCCAGAGTAGGAAGCTCACCGCCCCCACGACAAAACCTGCACTTCACTTACGAGACTAATTAACTTAAAGCTTGACGCGCCTGGAATCACTAATCAAATCAAATACACACGCTACTAATTGTCATTGTGTCCAACCAAAATGCCAGGAATGTGGCCATCGTGAAGTGGGCGGGGCGCAGAGGCGGGGCAGGGCGGGGCGCAGTGGGCGGGGCGCAGAGAACAGCTGCCGAGCGCCGCGCCCTCCCGCTCACGGAGACATTTGCTGCCTCGACCGCCTCACCCCCTTCAGCCTTTCCCATCCCTTAAAACAAATATTGTTGCAGCATTTATCTCGGAGAGAGCTGAGTAGAAACTGCATTTGGGGCGAGAGAAAGAGCAACTTGATTTAAACTGCCCCGGAGTAGGAGCTTAAATGATTTCATTAACACAGAATGTATTGGGATAAAAATACGACTATATTAAGGGACGGCTGAATGTATTTTCTGTGAAACAAGTAATTTACTACTCGCACATCAATTCAATGCTTCATCAAACATGCTTCTTGAAACGGATATATTTTAGGTCACGTATCTTGTATATTTTCATATTTACTAGGCACGAGAAAATCTGCGTTTACGGGG
The DNA here is from genome assembly GCA_031308135.1 of Acheta domesticus. Taxonomy (NCBI): domain Eukaryota; kingdom Metazoa; phylum Arthropoda; class Insecta; order Orthoptera; family Gryllidae; genus Acheta; species Acheta domesticus. The sequence continues at coordinate 21,144,593 of JAHLJT010004567.1, read as the reverse complement.
ATTTCATTACATTTCCTCATCGAATAAAAGTGTTATTGTGCGGTAAATTCTATTTCCTTGAACAGCAATCACTGGCTCGTTGTGTAATGTGTAATTTTCCGGATCATTTAGGGGTACAAATGAAGAAGCTCTCAATTATTAAAGAATCAGACATTTAATTCCCGCATCACTTAAACTCATATCATCACATTACATGACGTTAATCTTCCTTTCTACTAAAAATCAGTTTGATCTCTTATGATGACGATGTTGTTGTTAAAGATATATCTCTTTAGTTTATTACTTTTTATCTAATACTCTATTTTACTCTACTTGAAAACTGGTAGTATGCGTTTCGAAAATGGCAACACATCGTATATTTCGATCAGGAAGAGATAATCACATATAACGGTCTTAGATGTTTACACATTTATTTTTATTCATTGTTCAGCCGTAAAGCTTATGTGATGGTTCACAACACATACACAACATTTTTGGACAACTTCGCATTTGCGGTAAACCCAAATGGGCTTCTACAGAGTTTATATTAAGATACGTATCATTTTATCGTTGACACTGAGTGGGGTTACAGCGAAAAGGAATGACATCGTGGTGATGATATTTTCATTCTTCGGAAACGTGATGATTCTCGAAGTGGGATGGCGGCCGTATGCAAGCTATTTCTGTAGTAAGAGTTCGAAGAAAGTTTAAGAAAAATGGATGACCGTGCTGGAATTGTTTAATATTGACGGGAGAGAATTCATTATTTGGTTGATTATATTAGTCGATAGTTGCTCAATGGTATTTTGCAAAAGGCGTAAATTGAGGTCATGGGAGATTGAGTATCAAGAGCCCTGAGGGGCAGTTGGATGTTTCGCAGTGGAGATTTTCAGAGATTGCGCATGTTAATTCATTTCAGAAGCTATATACACTTGTATTATTGATATGTGACGCGTGGGATAAGTTCAGGGACTGTTGGAAGTGCATTGGGAGAATAGAAATGATAAGTGATGCTGTTGAACTTGCTGAAAATAAACGCGTTTCTCTTGAAATGTTCGAGATTTTGAAGGTGTAGAGCAGGTAGAGTTTGGTCGCGAAGAGGCGTGTCGCGTCGGGGGGTTAGAGATGTATCGTGGGGAAAAGAACAAGCGTTTGCTCTGTGATTTGCTTTCAGATTTCTGGAAGCTCAGTTAACAAATTTCGGTGGCGTATCTTAGGTAACTGATCCTGCGAACCATTATATGGTTTTGTGCACATGACGCAGTAAGCTTGGCGACATTTGTTTTTACTACGCACGAAGTTCTGGCCATCCAGGCATTGCACTAATGCGAGTCGATGTCTTCCTACTTCTCCTTTGATGCTTCAGTGTAAGAATAGTTGAAATGATACCATTACTATGCCTTTGTTTTGCTTCTTTAAAAGAACTGGCCGAAGGAAAGCTGGTGATAGGGATTTGTGTACATCCTGTTCACTTTCTTTGCTGGGAACCCTTAAATTTCAATTCTTTCAGTATAGTTGTTTCACATATAGAATGTTTCTAATAATTATTGTTACTTTTTCAGACAACGTGTAAGTACGATCTTTCAAGAGTTTCTCTTAAAATGTGATGATAGTTTGCGAAGGTCGACACTGGATGTCGTTTGGATTTTGGTGTAGTTCGTACGACCTTCTATGGAATAATCTGATGCTAGCTTTTCACTAGTCTTTTTAAAATCAATATAATCTAGTATTTTCTAACAGATATGTTGGTGGGATTTTATTTTTGAGCTGTACTCCAGGGGGAACATTATGTCACTAATATTTTACGTTAAAATCAAACGTATTTTTAACTGGGACGTCTAAAATATAATTTGCAGTAAATTAGATGCACCTTCATAACCACTATTAACAAGCTCATTGATTGCAGCACGTTTGTTAGAGGTGCTTATTGCGGAACCATAAGCGAGCGTTGGTAATATCTGCTTAAGTTGTAATATCTGCACGGCCGCTAGCTACGTCACCTTCGATTGTCCTTTCGACTGCTTCCTGAACTGAAACACATCAGCTATACCAGAAGCCGTATTTGCCGTGGCGTTTGAATTTGATTAAGCTGATGATTATTTTCTTGTTGCTGTTGTTGTACGTGCCATTGTAACGGTTTAATTTGCTGCAGTGCTATTTGCAACTTTGATCGCACGTCTCTCTCTTCAACCAAGCCAATTCCGGTTGTCACGACTTCGTCGTCAGCCTCGGGGGCAACGCTCTGGGTGTTCGTGAGGCCACTTCTAAAGACGTGCCTCGTGTCGGAGCAATTGTTTTAAACATGCAGTGTTATTGAATTGCAGTACTTCCACTGTTAGACTGTCACCGTCGCTAATACAAACTAACAGGTAGGCTATCGAACACCAGAATTACACCATCTGTAGCGCTAGTGGCGTATCATTTTTCACTGTTGGTAACGGATTCTCTCTCTAAACTAATCCTGCTGTGACGTATCCAGCGCGTGGCAGAGATAATTCAACTTCTGATTCTGGTTATCAAACACGAATTAAATACTTAGTGGTTTGGATAAAGTTTCCATAGCGTTCTATAACTCCGCTCTTCCTTGTTCAGTCATTGATTCTCGATAAATCATTTCCGCATTAAAGTAAATTCATCAAATCTTTCAGCATTCGTCATCAAGGAAAATGATCTTTTACTGGAAAATAACATAAATAATTAACACGACTGTGACGGTTGAATGAATCTGATGTGTCCAGGAGCGACAGAATAAGACACACGATGAAGAAATCTTCTGCATGGTAGAGCACAGACAGCATCATGCGTAGTTCACACACACGACATTGTTCGTCCGGTGCACGGGATGTTAGTTCCCGCGGCCTCCGCTGCGACCCGGTGGCGTGCGTGCGGCGAAGGGGGGAGGGGAGCTGGAGGCACCGAACGCAGCCTCCCAAGGGGGTTCCCCTCTCCCCGCCCCGCCGGCTCGCAATAAACCGAGCCGAAACAATTTATACGGGCTCCGGCCGCGACGGCGCATTAAAATGGAAAAGGGCGCGAGCCTTATGCCGGGCGGCAGACGGTCGATGGCGGGGAGGGGGGGCGATTTCAGACCAGTAAATAGTACGACTGTCGGCCCCCACCGCCCCGCCCCTCCCGCTCCACTCCACTCGCCGCAGCGCGAAGCGGAACGGAACGTTCGATGGCGGAGCGCGCGTCCCTTTCCATCAACGCCAGCGCTGCATTAGCCCAATGACCAGCGAACTGCGTCTCCTAGAACACTTCACTCAGCTGCACGGGACGAACAGCCTGTCGCCCGAGGGCTGTAAGGCAGCGCTCGCGACTCCTGCAGGTCAATACGACTGTACCCACTGTACACACACACACACACACACAAATTGTGTCTAGGTATTTCTATTGTTCCTTTGCTCATTAATACTCTGTCTCTTAAAAACCCAACAACATTTATGAATTTTTAGAATTTCTTCTTCTTCTTCTTCTTCTTCTATTAATAGTGTAAATTTGATCATGTCTCAGAGAACTACTGATTCAACAGTCAACAATCTTCATGCCATTGGAAAACTCTTTTGAATTTATTTAAACATTTTAAGCATAGTTACTCCAAATTCTTAATCTACATCTGCAGAATTATTGAGGATCATATTAAGCTTGATACAAATTATATTGATACCGCTTTATGCGCCTTTCCAACCAACGCCACCAGAATGCATTGTTCCAACTATTATGCTGGCTGTTAACATGTGGCAAAACAGTTGATTTTCGAGTTAACTCGTTAACTGAATTATATTCAAAGATTAAGATTGTTGTGGATCTTCAATTTCCATAAAATGAAAAAGGGAGTGTAAGGCAGGCCAGATTTTGCTCATTTAATGAACGGGTCTCACCTAGATATTGGACAGAGCGGTTGCCATTCGAATGTCTAATCTTTTGGCAAAGTTGTGGAGAGAAAAAGCACAGGGATGCTGCGACGATAGTCTGCGGCTTAAGAAGACTTAGAGGCCCACGAACGGCAAGGTTTTAGCAGATCTTTCTCAAGGATTCAAACAGTCTCTGCCCAAGATAATCTTACTGACGGTGGTATATAAATTGATAACAAAATCAAGTCACATAAATCATGTATTATCAATTACAGAACAGATTCTTCTGAAAGGACTAAGGCGATAGATTGTAATTTTTTTTATGAATGAAATTTCCTTTATCATGGCTTTATATTCAATAATCAGGCTAGAGGAAAGCTTGGAACTTCTGTAGACATCCATTCGTACTGACACATCTCTTTTCTCAGATTTTTAAGACATACATTAGCACATTCAGCGCTTCTAAGACGAGACAATATGAGATGGAGGAAATTTATGAAGAGAAATTAATCTTTTGAAGTGACCCATGTGATAATCCATGAACGTGAATAGAGAGGAATTATAGTAGACCTGTAACGTCTCGATCGACAGAGTCACTGATAATACTTGGTCATCGACTTCCAGAGTATTGCTTCCTCTTAAGCGAAGCGAAAGTCTTTCTCAACAAGAATAACAATTTAATCAAAAGACTTCCGTGTTACAATTTCACAACTTTCATCAACTTCATTAAACAGAGAAGTTACCACTGCTAATAACCGTAACAAATCACGCACACATTTGCATAATATCCTACAACCTGTGGAATCGAAGAACCTTCAATCCATTCTTCATGACCGAGCATTCTGTTTATTTATACCGGGTCTTCTAAAATGATACCCCTTTCATTGTTGGAGACAAATGACAATAATAGCTCGCTACGTTACATGTCAGCTTTCAGCTGCACATACTCGTTCGCGAGAGGAGGACACGGAGTAATTGGTATGGCGTCGCGACGACGGAGAAGAAAAGGAATTGCACTCTTCACCGGCGAAGACAGCGACGTTTCACACGCAGTCGCGAGGCCACAAACGCCCTCCGAGTCACGCACACCGCCTCAAACTACAGCTCGCTCCAACTATTATTCCAACCCCAATGCTTTGATTGAGATTGAGAACATTACAATGAAAAACTGCACTCCCTACACGACCGGTATTCCATTTTAACAAGGTCTTCAGAAGTAAAACACCTACATATTTTGAATAAATTTTCATGTGTAAAACCTTGTTTATGTTGCAATATTCTGATACAAATGATAAGATCTCGCAGTTGGCAGTGAGAACAAAAAGAGATAGTAATGGCGAAAAAACTCAACGAAAATCTAGGAAAAAGCTGAAATTGTCTGTAGAATAGTATATTGTTCATAGTGTATTGAGCAATCGTTCATAAAATAACTTGTGTGAACGCTTTGTACAATAACCACTAATTAAGATTTACATGTTTAAAAATCTCTTCCGTTTAGAAAAAGAAAGTTTTCTACTAAACATAAGTCAACATTTCCTGATAATTAGCCAACCGAAGTTAGCTAACTTCGAAAATCTTCTTTAAGTGCAAAGATTAGTGGATATAATAAATTAGTAGTGTCCAGCAATCGTGGAATACATGTGTCTCTTTACAAACAAATCAGTGTTTATAATTATGTGATGATTTCCTGCCGTGGTCTACTTCAAATACATTTACATATATTGGTAAGAATAAAAATACTTTAATTACATTTTCAAAAACATATTTCAATGTTCACTGAGAATAGTGATTTATTGTTTTATACTTTGTGATTATCTCTAACTTTTTTAGCACTTAAGAACAAGTCTGAATGAATAAATATTTTGGAGTTTTCTATTTTTCCTATAGTGTATACGTGCTTTTCTTTCGTAACTTTTCTACAGTTCTTCTGTGAAACGTAATCGCAGGGGTTCAGCTAGTCATTGCAACTCCAGCTGTCGGGGTGCCGCCGCGCCCACTTGAAGTTTCATAAGCGAGAAATAACAATACGAAGAGTGCATGATTTGTTATGTCAATACAGAACACTCAGTATTCCGCTAAATCATAGACTTTCTTCTTCTTCGTCGTCCTCTTTCTCCTTCGTGTTTTTTCTCTTCTCTTACATCATCTTCATTTCCCTCTTTCTTATATTTCTCCTTCTTTTTCGTATTTTATTCACTTTCATTTTCCTTCTCTTCTTCTTGTTCTGCTCCTCAACCTGCTTCGGGTCCCATTTTAATGAAGCGTGTCAATTGCAGGAGTCGCTGCGACACGAGTGTAGGAACGCCGAACGGGTTGCTTAAGAAGGCGATTTACAGGCGACTGACTTGCAATACTGTGCTAATATTATTAAGCAATGTGTGGAAGTTCTAATTATTTCAAACATGTTCAACTGTTCCGAAACGCAATTTCAAATATTTTTGAATTAATAGTAGGTTTGTTTTCCCGAATCACAGAAGAGCATTGGAGGAGATAACACGAATCTCTCATCAATCGACGAACAATACCATCAGATTTGTATTCGGTTCTATTCGAACACCTTAAAACTTGCAATCACGTTGCTCAATGCAGCTGAGATTATAGCAGTAATAATAATTTTTATTTATATCTGTATATCCTACACGAACATCCCAATTGGGTTCGATTTTACTTCAAATTGATTACCTCGTTATCCTTCGTCCATAACGACCCACACATTCGATTTCCCTTTCCAAAAATTCAAATATTATTTCAATATCCTCTCGTACTTCTCACTCTCCATTCTTTGTTACGTCATTTGTACAAGACGTGTTCCCAATTTTTCCTCCTTCCAAAGAGTTTACACAACCTGCCTTCTCCTTTCAGTTAATATTTGTTAGCATTCATCTCATCCCTTATTGTATTCATAGACAGAGATCCCCTACCCCCGTCAAGTTTCTTTCTTTTTCTCTTTATTTCTTTTTTTTCATTTCTTTATTTTCTCTCAATTTCTTTCTATTTATTTATTTTTCCTTATCTTACATTGTTTTTTGTTTATCTGTCGTTCTTTCTTTTTCTTTGAATCTTTTCTTTATCTTTCTTCCTACTTACATACTCTGGTACCTGAGCGTGCAGCATTGCATTGCGTGCTCCCCAGCCGAGGGCTATGCATAGCCCCGTGCGCGTGCGCGTGCGTGGGCTGCGCAGCGTCGCGTGCTCGCGTGGGGGGGCGGAGAGAGCGGGGGCGGGGCGGTAACGCTATCGCCACGGCCAAGTCAGGCGCGGACGCAACGCTGCACTCCTTTGCATTCTGGGCGCCCCTTTTGCAGTCGCCAGCTGCGTGCTACAGAGAAAGGGGATCGCCAGAGCGATAAAAAGTTACTCACTTCACCGGAAGCAAGTCGAATAGCTAAATTAAACTGGACGTGCTACAGAACGGCTCACGCTTTTTTCAACTACATACCTTAAGTCTTGGCTACTGTATAGGTATTGCCCCACTCTCTTCCCACTTGCTACCCATCGGCCCCTAAAACACAATTTTTTCAACTTTTCGGCCCCGTAATATTAGAACTGAGATGTGACTTTAAGAATATTAAAGAAGAGTAAAACGTGGTCTTATATACAAATTTAAAAAATCGTGCTCTTTTTGAGAAAATGTTTAAGCTTTTCTAGAAGTGTACAAATTGAAGCTCATTTTCACAGAAACCTTTTGATATTTTCAGAAACTTCATTATAAATCATTTGAAACTTGTACTCACAAAAGCAACAATGTGAAAAAACGACTTACAAATGTAAATGATGTCGTACGCTCTGGCGGCCAGAGTCCTGATCTGGGCTGTCCGGGTGACGCCGCGTTGAAGGCTGAGGGTCCGATGTTTCGACCAACATATCGCGCTGTTGAATCGTTTATGTAATTTTTCGAAAATTAAAAGAATAAATCAAAATCCGTTTATGTTGTACGTTTACGTTGTGTTGTTCAGTGCAATTAGCACTATCCGCAAAATATTGAGCCCTTTTTGAGAAAATGTTTCTAAATATTGCCCAGCTTTCACTCAAAATTGCGCGAAAGACGACGAATATTTGGAAACATACATATAACAATGATGATAATAATAATAAAAATAATAATAATAATAATTATTATTATAATTATAATATAACAAAATAATTATGAAGAACACTTTTTGACAAAATCTTTATCTTCCATATTGTAGGCATCGATACATTTCTGAACTCCTGCAATTTTCAAAATTTCAATGAATTAACGAAAATTTCACAAACTCATTTGAATGCGTCTTTTATTCTATACTAGAACAAATAACGAACAATTTTGTACCATTTTTATGAGTATTTTGAAAATGTTGTTGAGAGTTCTTAGAATCGTAGTGTCAGCCGCATAAACTGGAGAATATCAATTTCGGTGAAAATCCCATATACAGATCAGCCGCAAGTATTGTTCACGGTCGGCCATTTTGCTGTATATCAATTTTTATTCATCACATACCCACAAAACTCTGATTTTGATAACAGAACGCGTTTGAGGGAGCAATTTACTACATATATGAACGAAAATGATCTACTTTATATCGGAGGCTTACAACACGATTTTGGCTGCCGAAAAATTTCCAGTTTTACGTAACTTTGTCTATACTATGTATGTAGTATGAGAAAAATAATCAAAATTAAAAATGGATAAGGGAGTGGACATTAAGGAACACAGAAAAAACTGAATGTGTGAGGAAGAAACATTTGTAAATTCCGCCGCGTACGATAGATACATGATTCTTACATATTAGTTATCGTGGAGGAACTGCAGGGGAGAAAAGATCAGAGATGGCACGTGCTACACTAAAATTCTTGTTGCCATTATTTACACTTTGGGGCATATAACGCCCACTTCGTAGGCCGAGTCTTACCTCCAGGCGAAACCACATTCACAGAACCCTCAAACCATCGCACGTTTGGCTTGGAAGCTCGTGTCGGAGACAGAACGTACATATCTTCCAGTCAGCGTAGCTTGTCAGCGCATCCAAGCAGAGTTAGATGTAAGGATTCCGCATTTCTCTTAGATTGAATTATCAGCGGTGGTCTAAAGACCTGTGTCGCTGCACACCAGATACACAATCATGCTAATGACCGTGGTGGGTAAAGGAATTACAGGGGGAAATGAATATCAGGGATGACACATTGTGTATTGGGAATGCACACCACCCCACTATACAACTGGAAATATCCATTCGTTACTCAGGACTCGAACCCAAAGCCTTGGTGAAATGCGTTATTTGTGCTTCTGTAATCAATGGTATTCCTTTTTCATTTGTCAGTAAATCTAATTTTTTTTCTACTTCACTTTGTATCATCTCGCTAATTTTCTATGCGCATTATATGTTTTTTAAAGAAAAGTTGTACTAAAACATATTTAATGTAGGTTAGCACTTTTCATTACCAACGAAAATTACTTATTTCACCACACCTAGAAGCGGATTTTACAAAATGAAGCAATTCACGAAATGATAACTTTATTAGAACATTTAGAGTTCAAATATATTTACCCGGTTCTTGTGACGTTCAAAAGACAAATTTCAACTCAAGGTTAAGATACTCAAATTTAGAAATGTTAATAAGGTAAAATAATTTGCAGCGTTGATACAAGGCAAACTCTCTCTCTTTGCGGAGCCAATTTTCTCTAAGAGCGTTTATCTTGCCGGCAAAGATAAAATTCATGAAGCAAATTTTGCCTTGCGCAATGACACTAAAGATACTTTAATTACTCTGCACTCCCAGGGTCCACCAGACGCATAGAAGAATCTAGTATCTGCTGAGAATGCAAATGTACTATAATAACAATGGTATTTGCAGTGCCTCTATGTCTACAACATAAAAACTCCTAAAGATCGTATACCCACAGTATAATCGGGTTAAATATATTACATAAGAAATATCAGAATTTTATATCTCAAATAATAAAAGAAATTTCTCGTTCAGTCACAAAAATAAGCATACACGAACGTGAAAGGACGAGAACCTTCACGTAATTTAGAGAAGAAAAGCAGTTTTATCCGTGCATTTATTCATAGCGATAAACTTGTGTTGACTTACGAAAATCAATGAGGAATCTAAATAAGTAAATCTGAAGTGTCAGACTTTGATTTCAAAATAACTGGCTTTCTATAATTTTATGTGATTATTACATGACTAAGTATCAATTCAATGGCTTTTGTAGTTGTATCCTTTTGTTTGTGTATCCGAGTTAATCTTCAGAGCTGCTAAACCGATTTTGTCGGTGTTCACTAAAAGATAAAGTATTATGGCGGAAATAATTACGCTACTAGTGTTTTATATTAATATTTTGCATTAAATAACAAAAACCGTTGTTTATTGTTTATCAAAATTTCCCGTTTTATTGTTCTTATTGAAAATGTATATTTAAGACTTTCAAAACAATAAAAAAATTCCTATCTCCATTTTCTATTCCTTCAACAAAATTTCAGTGTGCATCCAGATTCTCACAACAGTCTCTAAAATTCTGATGAAAATCACCAGTGTATTTGTTGGCTTCCAAAGTTCTACAGTATTTGCTTCTAAATTCATTTTGAAGTACGATTAAATTAAGGGCGGCGGAGGCGACCCGTGCGGTGCCGGGTGTGGCGAGGGGTGGGGTGGGGCAGGAGAGGGCTGGGCGGAGGGCGCATTTGGGCAGGGCGAGGACGTGCTCTAAATAGTATCCATTCCTTTCTCTATTCGATAGGCCATTGTTAGATACATGTTTTACTGTATGTATGTGAAGGCTTGGACACGTTTACAAGAGGTCATGATACTATTTATTTATTTCTCTATTTGATAGGCTGATTGTTATATCTGCTTAGTACTGTACGGATGTGAAGGCTTGAACACTATTAAAAGAGGTCAGGATAGTATTTACTCCTTTTTCTATTTAATAGGCGATTGTTATATCTATGTATTACTGTACGTATGTGAAGATCGGGCACTTTTACGAGATGTCAGAAGTCGTTTGGAATCTTTTGTTAAGTGGTTGTGGTGAAGAGTATTGAAGGCTTCCTGCACTGAAAGATTTTCTGATGCTGCAATTTTAGGAGAAGTGAAGGAGAACAGATTCCTACTAAACGCTGTTCGGAACAGAAAAGCAAAATATTTAGACACATTTTCAGACATAACATATTGTCGGGTACCGTTTTTGACTGCAATATAGTTGGAAAGAGGAAGAGGGAGATCTAGAATAAAAATCGTAGAAGGATTTAAAAAAGAATAACACTTCACTAACTATGAATAGCACTAAGAGAATAGAATTGCAAACAATATTTACGAGATGTAACAAATGTTCGCCACAGAATTCCAGAGTAGTCTATTCGATATCTTCGCTCATATAGTGTAATGTCAGCCGTTATGATAACTACGTAATCTAAAGTTCCCATGACGTCTTTCGGCGCCATTGTCAGTTCGCCGATTTCGCCATAGATAAAGGCAGAGATTTTGTTTTGGAGAATAGTCTAAACCCAACGTGTTCAAGCTGAGTTCACTTGACCAAAAGGAAGAAGTAACATATCGAACACCTTGAGTTGTTCATCTGAAGTTGTTTCGATAAAAGATTTTTTACTTTATTTTTGTTTGTTTTTAGGGCATTTTAAAAACCTTTAAGAGCATTTTATTGATCATTTTTGACAATGTTTTAGGTCGTTAAATCCGCTCCTAAAGATGATGACGAGGCGATTGCTGTAAATACGTACCCGACGAGCACGGAGTACTACTACTTCTTCTTCTTCTTCCCCTGATGCCTCTCGGAGTCGGGTTAGCCATTTGGAGTATTCCTTCTTGTCTTGTGCCTTGAGCTTCACCTCTCCTAGTGAAGCTTCGCTCCTTTGGCATATATCCTGTATATATGCGTCCCATGCCCCTCTTGGACTTCCAGGTGGTGTCTTTGCCTCTGGCCTGGCTTCAAACATTTGTCTCGTCTTTCCATCCTCTGCCATTCTACTGACGGGACCATACCACTTCAGAGCCTGGTTTTCCATTTCTTTGAGGAGCGGTGTAACTTTTAGTTCCTGTCTAATTGTATTATTTCTTATCCGATCTCTTCTTATTTTCCTTATTATCCTGCGTAGAGACCGGGGGAGGTGGATCAGTGCATCAACTGATGTCACTGCAGTCCCTCTGATCGGGAGGTCCTATCTTCCACTCCCGGCGGCACTACCTTCTCAGCTAGGTCGAATTCAGTCGCTGTCTGAAGGAGAATTCTAGCGGCCGGCTGCTCTGATCGGTAGTTTTACGTGGTTTCTCCGATAAACGCCAGGCGAATGCCGGGGCAGTACCCTAAGAAAAGCGCCACAGACCGCGCGCGATCTTTCCTTCCTCTTACTTGTCCTATCCTCTCCTCTCTCACACACACACTAACATGCACTACACTACCACACATGTAGGGAGACCGGTCGGGGGCTTAAAGCTTGTTCCGCCTGGAGCGGTGTCCCGCTAGTAGGAGATACCTGGTTGGGGGGAAACCCCGCTAATCGACGGTAGGTCGGTGCAGGATCTCGCCATCCAGCGGGGAAAAGATCATCGCTACCTACATAGAAAAAACACACACTATACTTACGAGACGAATGACCTAACTAGTTGACGCGACCGGAAACACGAATCAATCAATCAACCTGCGTAGGAATTTCATTTCTACTGCTTCGTTTGCACTGCAGTGATTCTACTTTCGGTTTCCGCAACGGAGTGCTTGACCAGTACGAAACGCAAGCGCAGCGTCGGGCCGGGCCGGCCGCGCGTGAAGCCAGGCGCGCGTCACGGGCGATAAGAGGCGCTATCGGCGAGTCCCTCGAGGGCTTCTGCCAGAGGCCTCTGCCTGTTTACTGCCCGCGGCGCCAACAAAGCGACCGCTTACTCACCGCCACGCCAGATTGCGCTCTCAATGGCGGCGCCACGAGTGGCCGGGCTGGCCGGCGGCTATCGCGCCGAATTAATTAGGCATCTAACGACATTGCACAAATTCTGCGACGCATATTCACCAACGGTTTAATAATCATCGATGGCACAACGACGTACGATGTTGATTTTTGATAAACACTCTGCTCCCGACGTTTTCTAAATATTAGGTCGCATGGAAAGCATTTAGCTTACACACCCTGATCATTTAAAACAGCTTCGACTGTCTCTTAAAAACAGGAAATGAAGCCTTTATCTAAAAGTTAATGTTTAAATGTTATTTAAATTCAAACAATATTACCAAACATGGCATTGTTTAAATCATATATGTTGGGAAAATATGGAAGTAATGTTTTTTGTGAGACTAGAAAACTTAACGTTGAAGACAGTTTTCACATTGTTATGAAACTGTAGTAATTAACGATGCCGTTAACATAGTAGCGCCATTGAATGATTCCCTCTTTAAAATAGACCGCAGTCCTTCACTGTAATTAATAAATGGTCGCTGTTTAAACTCCACAACATGCGCTAATGCAAAAAGAAATCATTGAACAATTTTAATACGGGCTCATGAATAAATGTTATAACATAGAATTTAGAAAATTTATAAGAACATGAAAATTAAACTGTACATGTTTTTCATTTGCAAAATTTTTATTTGGTATAAGCATGTACAATTAATACGTAGAGCAATTAATTTTAAGCAAATAAATTTATCTCTGAATAACTTTTAATCTTTTTCTTAATACATCTTTCTTCTTTTGTGTATTCAGTAATTATAAAAGATCAATTTTGCGTACGTAAACACAGGAATGAGATACATTATCTGCATTATCCCTTCTATAAAATAAGGCAAAACATGAAGCTACAAGGCCTTATCTTCAAAGTTCCTCGTATTACCATAATTCATCTCCAACAAGCAATGATCGCCAAGCGCTCCTGCGCGCAAGTTGTTTTTAAGGCGATCTAGAGGAAACGACAAGCGCGCGCCTGTTGTCCCGATGACCCGAGATAGCGCGGAGGGGCAGGGGCGGGGGCGGGGGCGGGGGACGAAGGGCGGCCATCAGGGGCACCTGGCGCCGCCGCCTGCCGAGTTACGAGCGCCGCCCCGTCCCCGTCCCCGCCCCCGTCCCCGCCTCGCCCCGCCCGGGCGCCGTTTCTTGTCGCGCTCTCCGCTCCCCATTCCGACTCCCTCCTCCCCGCCCCGCCCCGCCCCCACGCGACCTCGCCCCACTACCTCCGCCCAGTTTCTTGCCTTGCGCTCCGCCCCGCTCCGCTCCCCGCCACGTCGTCTCCTCTGCACTGGGCCCCCTGCGGTGCCCCCTTTCTCACCCGCTGGGCTTTCGCCACTACCCCACCAGGATGGAGGCCCTCCGCAGTCCAACTGCTCCGCGCTACCCGCTCGGGTACCCGTTTTGAGGCACCCACTCGTCCCCTGCCTCGCCCTCCGCCGCGTTCGACGGCTCCCCCCCCTGCCCGAGCGGGTTCGCCCCAACTCTCTCGCCCAGCGGTCGCGTCCCGCTAGGACTCCGCCCCGAGCCGTGGGGCAGGGCCGGCCCCGCCCCGGTCGCGCCACAGCGCTGGGGAGCGCATCATGTAAAGCATTGGATCGGAATAGGCACGCTCCCTGCGGGGGCCCCGTCGCATGAGCCAGGGACCAGATGGCGGCGGCGCGCAGCATTCTTTTGGTGATCCCTTGTGACTCAAGGAGTCTCTTTCCTGCGTAAATGTCATACCAGGTATCTTATTAGAGGTAAATGGTGAAGGAGGGACAGGATGGCTCTCTGGAATAGATGTTTGGAATTACTATGATGTTCTATTAAGAATGTTCAGAAGCGAGTGATTTTTCAAAGTAGATTACAATAAATTAACTGTTTAAGTATTTGCGACCACGGATATTTCATTAGTTCTAAAACGGACAATCAAACGGACACGTGTTACAAACAATCTACCTAACGTTAACGTAGAGAGGACGTATCTAAAGGAAAATTAATATATGAGAAGCATTGAAAGAGAAAAATCCGGGAGCACACGTCAGACACAGAAGCAAAAGAAGAAGATAAACGGTGCTCCGTGCCGTCTCTGGCGTCAGCTGCGGCCATTTCTGACGGCGATTGGGAGGTAGAAAGAATGAGGGAAAACAAGAACCGAAGAATGTCGCAAGGACGAGGCTCAAAGGAAGAAATGCAATGGGATAAATGCATTGAAATGACGTGTGTCATGAATCAATGTCAGTGAAGGGAAGATGGGAGCAATCAGGGAAATAGGCAGCTACAAAGGGGAAAGGTTTCAGAGAAATAAATCCCATGGATGGGAAACAGGCTGGGAGGAAGGAACACGTCCTCACATGTCACCTTATTATCAAACCATAGAAGCAAATAAACGGGTTGCTTACATCGTACAGATCATCATTGTGAGATATGTTAAAACCCCAACTAGCCTTCACACTTCCGGGAATTCCATGACATGTAATTATTTTAACATCAATGATGATGTTGTTAAGAATAATCATATTTAATGGAATGAAAAGAAGGTGCATAGATAATAAAAGGCCAATAACATCCATTCTACAAAGAGGTTCGTTTGAGAACATATATCTCTTATTGATCAGCTGAATGAACAGAAACCTCACAACCATTACTATGCAACGGTGGAAGAGCAAGCCTTCGTCTCATGGAAACTAATGGCGCTCGCCAGCGCGGAAACAAAACGCCGCTTTGTCGCCCGGTGCCGCCGCCCGCGTCGCTCATCGCATTTCGCGCTCTCTAATTCCGCGCGGCCGTGGACGCTCCGCGCTTAATGACGCGGGGCCATCAAAGCCCCCTGCGCCGCCGCCGGAGGGCGTGCGCGAGGTCGCTCATTGGCTATTGGCTCAGGTCGGGGAGCGGGGGGGAGGGGAGGAATACGTGGGAAAGGATAAAGCCAGTACAAGGCACGGAGCTGGGCCGGCACGCAACCGCACCCGACGTCGCTGGCAATTTTCTTCCAGGAATAACACAAAAGCGTTAGACGTGATAAACTGGAAGGAGCACCTTCTCGATCTATTGCTGGATCGGTGCATCAACTGATGTCGCTGCAGCCCCTCTGATCGGGAGGTCCTAGGTTCGGGTGCCGACGGCGGCAGGATTTTCGACACTAGCTGTGTCAGCGAGGTCCAATTCAGTCGCTGTCTGGAGGAGAATTCTAGCGGCCGGCTGCTCTGATCGGTAGTTTTCCGTGGTTTCTACGATGAACACCACGTGAATGCCAAAGCAGTACTCTAACAAACGGGTCACGGACCGCGAGCGATCTTTCCTTCCTCTCCCTTGTCCTATCCTCTCCTCTTACACACACACGTACACTAACATGCACTGCACTACCACACATGCCGGAAGGCCGGTCGGGAGCTTAGAGCTTGTCACGGCTGGGGTGATGCCCCGCTGGTGGGAGATACCCGATTGAGGGAAAACCCCACTACTCGACAGTAGTTCGCCGGATCTCGGCAACCAGCGGGGAAAAGATCACCCTCACCACTCGATGAAAAAGCCTGCATTACACTTACCGGACTAATGACCTCTGTAGTGGACGCGCCCGGAATCACGACCAATCAATCGATCGCTTTACTGCCTGTAAATACGTCATCAGCGCAGCGGGAAGAGCGGAATGCGAGGACGTGGCGCGGGTGCCGTTCCCAGCGCGCGCGGTAATTAAAAGGGCGCCTCTCGCCCCTGCGGACGCTCCGGCGGCGGCGGAGACCGCAGAAGCCGCACGGGTGGGGAGGAGGGGGGCACGCGTCTCTCGTCCTTGCCCTCGCTCCTCCTCACGAAGAAGACCTCGTGCGGCACGCCTTAATCACACGATCCTTTTTAACGCACTTGGAAAGGGCTTCGGAATTGTTCTGACTACTCAGTTTATACATTTTTTATTCTGACAAACGTAATTTCTCTATACTGATTGAATGTTTTAATTCAATCCTTCCTATTCTTGAAATAATTTTTTTATAAAAAATAATGTATTAATTTCACGATTAATTAGTAGTGGAAGAGTATTTTGTTGCAAGACACCCCTTCTTCGTAGTGATGTTGGTAGATGAAGTAGTACCGATATAGTAAGATGCGAGCCAGAGTGCTCCTGATTTAATATTCGGTGATAGTATATAGTAAGTCTTTTATAAACTATTATAGTACTGTAAAATTTTGCGCAGTACCATTCAAGCAACACCCCTACTATCCAATAACCAGCTGTTGCGAGTTCGTAAGGGTATTTTATTTCCAATTTTCCAATTTGTATTTCCAATATTTTTTCTAATCAAACTTGTGAATTTCTTCTTTAAACTTGATTTTAAAAAAGAAGTTCGAAGTCGTCATATTTATCTTCATTTATTTAATGTAGAAAAAAGATCACACTCAAATATTATATAGAGTAGAGAAAAACTTTATTTTCACGGTCACGAAACTACTGTATATGGATAAATAACTATTTGGAAATTTTCCGGCCCTAAAATATCTAACAGCCGTTACTAGCCCCAGCGCTAGGCAATATGCCGCGGATTGGACTTACAATTCCTGCCCAAGACCACTTCGTGGAAGTTGCACAGAGATTTGTACCGTAATACTCTCTAGTGTTACGGGTTGCATAGACTACCCCTGCGCTGCGCGGCCGCCGCTCGCTTGAAATCCCGCGAGCCCCCTTGCACGGCGGGAACGGGCGGAAGTTTCAATGGCTCTTTTGCATATTTCACGGCCGCCGCTCCGCTCCGCCTCGACTGCGCGTGCGCCAGCCGAAGCGGGGGTTCCCCGGAGGCCAGGCGCATGCGCAGGCCGTTCGGCCCCGCCCTTCCCATGGTCCTCCCACGCGAGCCGTCTCGTAAAGCCACCGGCGCATTTTGAACACTTCATTTATTACACCGCTATTAGCTCCATCGCGAAATACGAAGAACACGCGTATTTATAATTTCCAATAGTTGTAATTTGAAATAATTATTTTTCTTGCTTTTTAAAGCAGTATATGTTTTCACGTTACTCAAGTTTTGTCGAACGCAACATAGATCCAATTAAAGATGAAGTAGCTAATCAGAAATCATAAGACTATAATTACAATTGATTTATTGGCCGAAGTGGATGGCTTTAGTGCGCCTACTCAACGCCTCGGTCTGAAGGGTCGCGGACTCGAGTCCCACCGTGGGCATGGCCGTTTATCCCTTGTCTGTCGTGTATGGTGTTGGCGCGGAAGGAATTGTGTCTGCTGACCTAGACGGAGGAGCTCGCAAGTCTGACCAGTGCAAAAGGTTAATGTGTGTCCCCTTTAGAGTTGGTACCCGGCGCGGATAGTCGAAAATCAGCACCCCCTTAGTAGGTCCTTGACTATTCCTTGTTACTATTTAGAGTGATCCTCACAATTTTACAAATATCTATTCCATTTGTTATGTTATAACTATTTTTAAATTATGTAATTCATTTTACATAATTTATTAAATTAGTTTAAATATTTTCTGAAAAAAGGGGAGACACAACATTTTAAGACACAATAAATGTAATAACTTAATAACAAGAATTGAATTTGAAACTGTTAGTAAGTAAACTTTCACTCTGTATAAGGAAATACTTTTTGTCAAAATGTGAACTATATTATCCACCTGATACTTAGTTATTAATATTGAGAAAAGAAGACACTTTATGCACCATTTTACGTCAGATAATTTGATAATCAATATTTTTTATGTTGTACTATTTTCAATTATGCTCTTTCCAGGTCTCTATTGGCTGATTATCTTAAAATGTCATCTGTTGGATCGTCATATGATATTTGTTTGTAAAATGTACGTAATATGATTTCCATTTTAGAGAATATACATCTATAAATTTTTATACCTATAATATTGAAAAAACTTTGTGAAAAGCGTTCGACATCCCAGTGGCAGCCAATTATCATATTTCTATTATATTTTCGCGGATATTAAATTTGTCTTCTGCCAGTGTATAAATATTTCATACCAAAGACAGTTAACTTAAATTTGAAGCACAGAGTTGAACATTTTACAGACTGCAACTGTGTGCGCAGACTCGCACAAAACACTTCCAGGCACGTCTCCTCTACAACACACTGAAACTTCGTGTAAGTTTTAATGTATCGAAGTACGTAGCCTCTTCAAATATGCATAAAAATGTTCTTGAAACATCATACAAGAAAAATCAAGAATATTACACTCAGTGCAACAATGCCTTGCTGGAAAGTTAATTCAAGTCTACGTCCAAGGAAGATGATTTATGATTCATTAATTCTTTTCCCGTGTAGCAGCGAAATTTTCCTCCGCATAGAACGGTTTCCGATAATTAACAATTTCAGCTTCTTTATACATGTTGCTACATATATTTTCACTAATTTCCTCATCATGAATCACCGGAAGTGCACAATGTTGAGAAACCCTTGATGAATGAAATAATGTAAGAGAGGGCTACCGACGGCTTTATCAGTCTAGAAATAGACACAATTAATGCAAAATGTCGAAAAGAATGAACAAGATAATACAAATAATGAAATTAAAATAGATATATATTTAAAAACAACATCAAATAAAATTTTAAAAAGTAAAACAGGATACATTGAGCCGCTTACTTGTCTGTACGTGGTAAAAAATTATTTTCTACATTTCTACATTTGTAGGTTCATAATGACGGCAAAGCCATCAAAGCCGACTCTCTTAATATGTTGAAAAAGACGTTTCCCATTATTTTATCCTTCAATAATGTCAACAATACCTCATCATTCAAATCTTGATATTGAAAATATATGCAGACTTTTAATTGGTATTTTACGATAATTTTGAAAATTAAATGTATCCTGACTAAATTTCTTTATAAAATATAAAATATTTTATTCGGTTTGAAAACGGTCCCAGAAAATTATTCCCTTCATTCCCTTACAAAGAGGTTGAATATTTGGAGGAAAGCTTTCTATTTTTTCGATCTTCGAAGAATTGTTCGGTAAGTGAAATGTTTGGAAGAATGGGATACAAGGTACAAGCCACACAGCTGTAGTGAAATAGTTCTTGCACCGAATTCCCAAAGAGTGTTTAAAGAGTTCTTCACGAGATCCTAAGAGGTGAAGCCCGACTGAAAGACCCATTCAGAGATTTTCATTGTTCAGAACGAAGTGGGAACAATAGTAGCAGGACGTGGTATCAATGACGAATGGTATCTGCAGAGCGTCGACTGTAGCGAATTTCCAAAGGGCCCTTTACATCCGGAGCACGAGGCGTATCAATGGGGCAGCCGGTGACTAAAGTGGCAAGCGAGTACGCTTGGAATTGCCGCGAGTGAATAATGAACACCTTATTCATTATTCGAGAAGCAGCGTTGAAAGTGACCTGGTTGCCCCCCTCCCTCGAACCACACCCGCGTGCCGCGTCGATCGCGGGGCCCACAGGGCGAGCGGCGGCGGCGGCGGCGGCGGCGGCGCCGACGCGCAGGGCGGAGCGGAGCCCGCGCGCGCTGGGGCAGGGGGAGGGGGGCGACATGAAGAGGAGAACACGAGAAGAGCGGGGAAGGGAAAACAAACGGATAAGGCGATTGGGGAGGAGGCGAAGCGTGGGGCAGGGGCCAAGGCGGAAGGGTGGGTGGGGAGGAAATCTAGCCGAAGGCGAACGAGAAGATTATTTTTTTTATTTAATAGGTAATTGTTCCGTGCATAAGTTACATAACTTGATACAATGTAGCTAGGCCCCAAGCCATTACAATACCTACATCCCATCACGATCTAACCTTTCGAATTCTGGAATTCACCCCAAATTAAGATGAATGGAGGATGGGGTGTTTATATGCCCCAGTGCAATGAGGGGGTGGACCTGGGGCGTGGAGAGTCGGGGTGGGCCACAAGCAAACACGGAGAGGGTAGTGCAGGTGGGATGGTGGAGCGCGGAGGGGCATCTTCGCTGATGTCAGGGGTGGCGGGGGAATCGGGACGCATGGGAGTGGGGTGAGGTGGGGTGGGAAACTGGCCAGGAGCAAAAGGGGGAGGGGGTGGAGGGGCGTAATCGTGCGCGCGGGGGCGGGGTGAGAGACTGCCCAGTCGTGAAGGGAGGGGGCGGTTTGGGGGGCGGGTGCATGGACGCCTTGTGGAATGAGCGGGTGGCATCGTGTGCTTGGGGGAGGTGTTGGGGCACTGACTGAAGCGAAGGCGAAGGCGGAGGCGGAGGCGGTAGCGAGGGCGAAGGCGGAGGTGCAGGAAACGGGGGTGGTATGCGCCGAGGGAGTGGAGCCGGGGCGTGGAGGGGCACTGACCACAGGCAAAGGCGAAGGCGGAGGTGCAGGAGGCGGAGGTGCAGGAGGCGGGGGCGGTGTGCGCCGAGGGAGTGGAGCCGGGGCGTAGAGGGGCGGGGCGGGGCGGGGCGCGCCGCTGGGAAATCGCAGCCGTCGCTCGCTCGGAGCGTTATCTCAGAAGGGGCGGGGAGGGGGCGGGGAGGAAGGGGCGGCGAAGTTTAGTCCGCCGCGCGCAGATAGCGCTATCTGGCCGGACAGGGCTGGATTAGGACGCCTCGGGGGGGGGGCGTCCTTTTGCTTCGCCCCCCCTCCGCCGCTCGCGCAGCAGCTAAAATTAGCAGCCGCTGCGCTCAGAAAGCGCGCCCATGGCTCACACGCGGGGCTCTTCTCTTTTCTTCGTTTGCAGCGCAGAGCCTTTACCGTGATGAGTTACTTATCTCATACGTGCACACATGGGGAAGATATCACTCGCGGACGATGATACTGTATGAGCAGAAGGGTCTTTAGAGTATGGTACATGCTATGTACAAGACATAAATAGAAATTCCAAATGAAATTGTGTAAATAACTTTTCCTGTGATAAATTCATCTATTCTAGATATACAATATTTTAAAAACGTCAAACATTTGAATACAACATTTTTTAAGTTGGTATGTTCAAAATATTGAACATAAGTTCACTATTTGAAGAAACATTTATTAGCGATTAGTAAGATTTTCATTAAAAAGTTATTTAGCATCTTCTGAAACCATTTTCGGAGATGAGTACGTAAAGTTTTCCGACTCTCTTGAGAATATTATCCACATTAAGTGTATTCTTGAAGAAAGTTTTTAACATGAGGTAAATTGGAATAAAGTTTTGCTGTGAAGAAGTAAGCTATGCATTTTTGCTCATACTAAAAAAAACAAAATTCTTATTTATTGATCGTATAATTTTCCAATGTTTTACATAAAAATTCACCTACGTAATCTTTTTCCTCTTAACTGTCATAAAATTGTTACTATTACCTTTAAGAAATACAAACTGGAAAGAAAATACATTTTAAATAGACTGCTGCTTTTGTCATCATTGTAATACAAGATACTGGGTCAAGTATAACGTGATTACAGATAACACGGACAGAAGTTGCAATCAACGTACTAATATACAAACTTTTTGCACGGTTTGAAACCCGAATAAGTACTGTAGGTCTAATGAATTCGTCGTTTTTCCTCTTTATCACCGCAGTGCAAATACCATGACAATATCTCGAGCTGCTAAAAGACCAAGACAACGCCGTTTACTCCAGTCCGCTCTGTAAACGTCTGCTGTGTGAATGCGACCGTTAAGCATTGCTGCGAGGAACTAAATTATTTAGAGCTTAACTTATTTGAATTGCCGTTAAAAGTTTTCCGCTGCGCACAAGCACAAACAGAAAGTGCACCTCCACGAAAAGCAAGGATGAGAGAGAGAGAGAGAGAGAGAGAGAGGAAAAAGGAAAGGTCACCGGAAGCAGTAAATCGTTCGCGCGGAGAAGAAGCTTCGGAAGAAACTTTTGCGGTGCGCTTTTTAAGAAATGCGACAAGGTAACTCGCAAGTGTGGAAAAAGCAATGATCGTAAAATCTCACCTGAGAATCACAATAAATTGAATGTCTTCTTGATTTTCTCCAGGAAGAATGCTTCAAAAGTCGCTTTCAGAAATGCAAAAGTCTCTCGTTATTTTAGCAGAACATTATTTAAAGTGCAAAAGAGGTTTCATCTGATTTTGAATCAAAATGACAGAAGGGAAATGAACGCAAAGGTGACTAAGTTACAATTACAATGAAGGTTTCTCACAAAAGTCGAGAATCAGTTTTTGCCTCGAAAATGAGATGACATTCTAGTGTAATATTTTTTCAAACATTAATTTTAATGTTGTAACTAATGTTATCAATTTCGAATGTAGCACAATGCGTTGATTTCAGTTTTTGTAAATAGTCACAAAATTACTTGAGGTATTTTCTCGGAAGATATGGTTTTGCTGCAAACATTATGAGGGGCGCATGCTGGCGATAGTTAATTCAATAATCAACATTTTGATAAATAATTTACGTGATGTTTTCATCAGTAGGGAAACTTACTATGCACGTAATAGCAACTTGGGCCATATCAAATAATGTTGCTTCAAGCAATAATAAAGTACATGGAAGATATACGAGAGTAGAGATAAGATAAAAGTACTAGGAAAATATGTCCCATCAGCATTAGCGTTCCTCTTAAAAATATTTTTAATTACTCCAACATTTACTTCACCTTTAATAATGCATCAATGAAGTATTGCAAAATCATTTTCAGTAATTCAGAAATTAAATTACAGAATAAGGTAAACAAATATGTTCAGACGTAAGGGAATGAAAGCAGTGA
The DNA here is from genome assembly GCA_031308135.1 of Acheta domesticus. NCBI lineage: Eukaryota > Metazoa > Arthropoda > Insecta > Orthoptera > Gryllidae > Acheta > Acheta domesticus. The sequence goes on along the minus strand of JAHLJT010004567.1, from coordinate 21,121,220 downwards.
CAGAAGCGCAGTGACTGAAAGCTTCAGCCAATGTTGGCCTGAGAAATTTCATATTAAAGTTAAATTATTGAACAAAAAAACAACAATCAATCCAAATTCTAACCTAATGTATTCTATTGTCATTACTTGTAGTTTTTTTTTTCTTCGGAGAGCTGTTATTTATAGAATTGAGGCTTGCTTGAGAGTGAGTCACATTGATGTCGGGATAATATCGGAATTATATTTATATCTTTTATCATCATAAACTGCTCTATTATCATTGTCGCTCCCATCTTCCAGTCGTAAGAGCAGATTCACATGTGGCAGCAGCTGAAGGCGCGCGCGGCGACCGAGCACAAAGCGCATTAGCCGCTTGCAGGGAGCGGCGCCACCCAATGAGAACTCGTGGGGCGTGCGCACCTGCGCTTAAGCTGTGGCTGGTGCGAGCTGGCGTGCGAAGCGGTGCGCGTGTGCGCGTGGCGTGTGCGCGTGGCGTGCGCGCGTGTGCGTGTGTGTTGGAGTGTGCGTGTGTGTGGGCGGGCTCACCTGGCGTCTCCAGGGACAACATGAGCGGGGTGGCGCCGTTCATGGCGAGGCCGGCGGGGCGCCGGCGGGGCGCTGGGCACTGGGCACGGGGCACGGGACGGGCGCGGCCGCGAGGCGCAAGGTGGGCCCGCTTGCCCGAGACTGGCGGCGGCGGCGGCGCTCACGGCGGCGTCACGCGAGGAGCGGGCCGCCCCCACCCGCCATCGCCACCGGCACAACAACGCCAGCGCCGCCCCGCGCCGCGCCGCGCCCGATCGAAGCGCACGTAAGAAGGTTAGGTAAGGTTATATGCAAATGGCAGCGGCCGGCGCCACTCATCCGCGCCCGGCCCCGCCCGCCCCGCCCCGCCCACAGCTCGTGCGTTTCCCCACCGGCTTAGCTCGCTCAGGGCATCTGTTGGTGTGGCTGCAGTACCTAGGACCGGCAGGTTTTTGGGTCCCTCTCCTCACGTTGGCAGGAATTTCGACACTAGCTTGTCACAGCTAGATCGAATTCAGTCGCTGCCTGGAAGAGAATTGCAGCGGACGGCTGCTGTGATCGGTAGTTTTCCGTGGTTTCTCCCATCAACACCAAGCGATTGCCGGATCAGTACCCTAACAAACTGGCCAAGGGGCGCGCGCGGTCTTTCCTTCCTCTTCCTCGCCCTATCCTCGACCCTTACACTCACACACACACACACACACACACACACACACGCACACACGCACTGGCATGCATTACATTACCACAAATGCCTGGAGCTTAGAGCTTACCCCCAGTGAGATGTGACGCTGGTGGGAGAAACGTGGTTGAGAAAACTCGGCCGTTCTGGCAAGTCATCAAATAGATCGGCGCAGGATCCTACCGTCTTGTAGGATCTCGCCATCCAGCGAGGAAGTTCACTGACACATCCAGCGAAAAAACATGCACTACACTTACGAGAATAATGACCTTAGCAGTTGACCCGCCAAGAAACAGCCACCAACCAATCGAGCGTCTCTCTCAACGCAATCACTCGCTGTCCCCGGGGGAAGGGGCTTTCTCAACGCGGGTAAGGAGCGTCACTTACAAGTTTCAATTCATCACTTTATTTTTATTTAATTTTATTAATAGAACCAGCCACCAGTTAGGTGTCTGTAAGAACAGTGCGTACCCAGTAACCACTGAAGATGTCTACCGCAGTTGTAGATGAAACGTTTGGGCCGAAAATATCCGATCCACCACGGCTACACAGCCCGGAAGGTATCCAGCCGTGAAAGCCTACATTGTTTTATTTATGAATTAGAGTTTAATGACTCTTCAACAATTAAGATTGTTGAGATATGATTTTTTTCATTTATTTATTTCGTGCTTAGTCTCCCTCCCAGAGGAGCGGATCGTAACGACAATGAGGTGGCAAATTATGATGGAGGAATGGTGGAGTAAGAGGTACTAGTGAGAATGGGAGAATCCCGACAAAAACTGCGGAGAGGCAGTGACGGTTCCACAAAGTATCCCACTAAGGGGCAATTTCAACCCAAAACCGCACGAACATTTTTTGAAATAATATGCTTTGTTGGCCTGAAATAACAATGTGCACGGCTGTAATCGTGATGGGAATACTGCTTTGGAAAGAATGAGGTTTACAAATACGGTAATTGTTTTGAATAAATTTAGTAAAATTATAAAATAAGTTGATTTTGACACCCATGAGATCAGTTTGTTCGACTCAGATTCCACAAGAATCAGCCGAGGGTAGTAATGATGTCTATTGTGTCTTACACCAGGACTTTTTATGTTCTACAAGGCAGATCTGTCTCCGGGGTGAGCAGCTAACCGCTATCCGCACCTCCCGCCAGCGCACTAGCACGCCGACAGGCTGGTATCTGGTTCCCGCCGGAACGCAGTTTACCCTCTCGGAAACTTCTCTCATTCAATGTCTGGGTTGGGGGTCGCCCTGCCAGCTCAGAGCTACTGGTTTTCCAGGCCAGTGCCGGAGTCGAAACAATGCGCCACTCGCAATGCGACGGGACAAGTCTCTCCTCTATCCCCAGAGTGTCGGGCCACTGCCACAACGAAGCCAAATGCCCGACTGGGGGCTCCCGGGCCTACGCCCAGGGGGTTTGGCGCCCCCAACCCGTCTCCGTACTGCCTCCACCTTGAAGCTATCGACCTAACTACCGCCGGACCTGACCAACTGAGTACCGCAGGCAAGCTGACAAGGGTTCATGCTCTCCGTTTGGACTTCTATACGTAGAATCCGGAGCATTCCGAAGAAGTCCCTCGCCCAATCCCGCCCAAAGGCCGGCGAGCTACAGGCCCAACTGGTGGCTCACCGCGCGAATCCAGCAACACGGAGTGTAGCATCGCCCACTCACTGCCTCCATCTTGAAGCTAACGACGTGAGTGCCGCCGGAAACTCGCGGTCCGGGCGGCCATTTACAACGCTCCACCAAGAACCATGGCTTCTGCGGTCGATGTTCCCACCCTGCGGGGGGGTGGAACGCGAACGCGTCCGGACCTTTGCCACGGCCCCCTACATCACTTCCAGCAGCGTCAGACACACGAGGCAGCGATATCGCAGGCGATTCCCTTTCCACGGGAGAACGAATACCCAATTGAATAAGGAACGATCTACAATATTGAATCTCCGGGCGCCGGGGCCTGGAAGCAGCGGAGCAGCGCGCACCGAGAGGCGTAGCGAGGTGTGGCGAGACGAGGCGAGACAAGGCGAGGCGTGGCGACGCGTGGCGAGGCGTGGCGAGGCGTGGTGAGGCGAGACATGGTGAGGCGTGGCGAGGCGAGGCGTGGCGAGGCGAGGCGTAGCGAGGCGTTGCGTGGCGAGGCGTTGCGTGGCGTTGCGTGGCGAGGCGTTACGTGGCGAGGCGTTTGCGTGGCGAGGCGTTGCGTGGCGAGGGCGTTGCGTGGCGAGGCGTTGCGTGGCGAGGCGTTGCGTGGCGAGGCGTTGCGTGACGAGGCGTTGCGTGGCGAGGCGTTGCGTGGCGAGGCGTTGCGTGACGAGGCGAGGCGTGGTGAGGTGAGGCGTGGTGCGGTGAGGCGTGGCGAGGCGAGGCGTGGTGAGGTGTGGCGAGGCGAGGAGTGGCGAGGAGTGGTGAGGCGTGGTGAGGCGTGGTGAAGCGTGGCGAGGCGAGGCGAGGCGAGGCGTGGCGTGGCGAGGCAAGGCGTGGCGAGGCGAGACGTGGTGAGGCGTGGCGAGGCGTTGCGTGGCGAGGCGTGGCGAGGCGAGGCGTGGTGAGGCGTGGTGAGGCGAGGCGTGGCGAGGCGTGGTGAGGCGTGGCGAGGCGAGGCGTGGTGAGGTGTGGCGAGGCGAGGAGTGGCGAGGAGTGGTGATGCGTGGTGAATCGTGGTGAGGCGTAGCGAGGCAAGGCGTGGCGAGACGAGACATGGTGAGGCGTGGCGAGGCGAGACGTGGTGAAGCGTGGCGAGGCGAGGCGTGGCAAGGCGTGGTGAGGCGTGGTGAGGCGTGGCGAGGCGAGGGGCCCAGCGCCCAACGATGGGCTGCATTCAGCATGTGCTAATTCCATCTCTGGGGCATCGCGCGCCTCCGGGCTGTGGCTGTGAGCAGGGAGGGGTGGGGGCGGAGCTGAGACAGCGAAAGGGCGACAGAGAGAGGGCCTGGCGTTTCCAAGTGCTCTCAGCGCCGGGAATTATTCTCTAATGCAGCTCCATTCAGGACTTAAAAGTCACACAATTCCCGAAAGATAAAATTACGAGAGAAAGTAGAAAATGTTTTTACAGGGTCAGTGGTGTACAAGGAGTATTCACAGCTACCATGATTTTTGCTACAGGTTCTTAAAAGCTCACAATTGTTCATCTTAAAGTACATTGACTGATTAGTAATTCCAGCCCCGTCAACTGCCAAGATCAAAATTCCCATAAGTGTAGTGTATGATTTTTGTCGGGTGGCGGCGGTAGTGGTGATGGTGGTGGTGTTCTTTCCTCTGGATGACGAGATACGGCGCAGACCTACCCGGCGGCTTGCGGTGTTATCCCCAAACAGGTATCTAGGTATCTCCCACCAGCGGGGCACCGCCTCAGCAGTTACAAGGTTCAACTTTCTAACTGGTCCTCCCGACATGTGTGTTAGTAAAGCACGTGTGTGTTTGTGCATTTTAGGGATGAGGAAGAGGGAGAAAAGATCGCGCGCAGTCCGTGGCCATTTTGTAAGGATACTGCTCCGGCATTCACCTGCTATTGATCGATGAAACCACAGAAAACTACAGATCAGAGCAGCCGGCTGCCAGAATTCTCTATCTAGGCAGCAATATGAATTCGACCTAAATGACAAGCTACTGTCAAACATCCTGCCTCTGTCAAGACTCGAACATTAGGACCTCCCTATCAATTGACAACCTAAGTTACGTAAGGCTGTCTTAAGCTGCATTTCTCGATATTTTGAAAACTTTTATATCGATAACTAAAGTTATTTCCAAGCATATTCGAAGGATAAATCATGAATAAATTGGTATTTTAACAAAATACTTCTTTATAAAAAAAAAGCCGAATAGTATTATTTCATACTGAACTGCAATTGAAAATTACGTTTTCAACTTTCTGAAAAATTATTTCAAAGTTACATTTTTAAGTGTAATTTTAATCAAATAACATCTTTGATCGAAACTATCATTTACATGTTTCTGACACGTGATCCATTAAAATTCATCACCTTATTTCAGCGTTTCATCAAAGCACAATATGCACCGCTTCAGAGATGATTGCATCCATCGGTTTCACTCGGAAGATATGTTGCTACTTGGTTAGTTTTCCATAATTTCTAGTTTATATAACTAAGGAGTTGGAAAATAGCTTCGCAATGTTGGCATGGAAAAGCGATACGTTTGTTTCTTTTTATGATCTCCCATCAAGAAAAATATTGAATTTTTCAAAAATGTATTGATTTAATGATACAAATATTATAAGACATCACACGATAATTCTCAGATAAAATAATCCATTTTCGACAGTCCTGCTTGCATTTTTAATTAAGAAGTATACAATAATGTTTAATAATAGGAATATAATACTATTGTGGAGTTTATGACTTTTATTGTTGAGTTTATTTATTATCTTGGCAAACGTTGCCAAGATAATAAATATATGTAATCATTACGACGGTCTAAAAATCATTTGGAACTGTTGCCAAGATAATGAATATATGTAATCATTACGACTGTCTAAAAATCATTTGGAACTGTCGTAAACTCAACAATTTACAAGAGAGAGTCTATAGTTCAACTTGAAATATAATACTAATATATTATTAATGCAGAGCGTTTTCAAGTACGTAATTACGACACGAAAAGAAACGTTGGAAGTGCAAGTGAGGGCGAGCTTGCGCGCGGAGTGGAAAGCAGGGCACGTGCTGGGCGCTGCGCGGGGCGAGACCGCGGCCAAGGCGCGGCGCCGTGCGCATCGACCGCCGCCCTCCTGACCGACTGCGCCCAATCGATATGTATCGAGCGGCGCGGCGCTGCAGGCGCGTGGCGCGAGAGGGTCAGGGAGGGGGCGCAGCGACGGGCAAGGATGGGGCAAGGCCGGACGGGCAGGCAGGGTGGGAAGAAGCGCCCCGGGGATTGGTGGCGGGGAGGGGACACAAAGAAACACAAATAGAGGGCATGGTGGGTATGTCCAGCCCTGGTCTTCCTTGCACTTGCGGGCACAGAGGGATGGGGTGGGGTGGGGTGGGGAGGGAGCCAAGAGGGCACGCCGTGAAGGGCCAGGAGGAGGCAAGGCGGAGGGGGGGGCGGCTGGGTGGAGTGGGGTGAAGGGCAAGGCCGGGGGGAGGGAAAGGGTGGGGGAGGGAAAGGGCAGTGGGAGGGATGAAGGGGCGGGGGAGGGGAGGGAAAGGGCGGGGGAGGGCGCGGGGAGCCGCGTGCGTGCGGGGCGCGATCGTTACCCCTTTGGCTGCCGCTCGCTTTCATAACTGTGTTATCGCGCCATCCGTAAGTCATAGCCACTTAGCGGGGGTCTCAAAAAGCAGCTCCCAGCCTCATGGCGTAAAAGGAAAAGCGCGTGTTTCGTGCGAGGGAACAACGCCTGCGGTTTGTTCGCGTGGGACAAAGGGCCGCATACCGTTACTGACGTCAAAACTAATGACCGCCTGTGTGTGCTTTCATTACTTTTACTTGCTCACCTTTTTTGCGTAAGAGGAGAAAGTATTGTAATCATGCGCCGGAAAATGACGACTTTTCGACAGAAAAACTCGTATTGCCGAGCTCTGGTAACAAAAAAGTGGATAAATATTGTTTCTACACGAAGTAATTAACTGCCTCTAATACGTTGTGTAGTGTGAAACCGTGCTTTGTGAGTCCTTGATGCCAAAAAATCGATTGAGGCCGAAGTTTGTCGATCCGCCCTCCGTCCGATTGGTCAACGCTAGCTGACCAAGGACTAGGTCAACTTAATCATGCAAATCATATTCTTCAAAATTGATATAACTCAATCAATTTGACGGAACTCGAGAATCTGTGAGTTTGAAAGGGGAATTTTTATTTTTGGTGGTACTCTACGTAAAGTCTCAACGATATTTTCAAAATCTTCTAAAAAATGGCTGCATTTTTTATTAAAGTTTGTTTTTGTGTAGCTTAAGATACGCCTGTAAGAATAGCGCAGATCTCAATCACCCCATTGTTGAAAGACAGATCTTGATTCAACGTCAAGTACAATTTTTCGGAAATATGAGAAGTTGTATAATTTCGTGTGAAATATGGAAAATTTTTAAACAAACTATTTTTTCCAAAATGGCTCCAAGTTTTTCTTTTAATTTTCTCCTCGTAAAGAACTATCTCCACAAAGAACTGTAAAAATTGTGCGAGTCTTATTTTCAGCAAACACTCTGAATTTCTCAAAACTGCAAAACGTTAATATTGCAAACGTTAAATGCTGATGGAGCTTTTCTTTAAAAAAATCGTTTCAAAATCAGATCTTAAAAAATCGTTTACAATTATTTGAAAAAAACGAGAAGATTCCACATGAATTTTGTTTAAAACTAAAACAAATTCTTTAAAAAACATGGCTTTTAAAACCCGCTCCAAATTTTTTTCACGATTAGAACAAGGGACGCTTAAATCAATGGCGTAGACTAATTTTCATTGAATTTTCAAAAATTGCAAAAAGGTAGAAATAATGCAAGAATGTACAAGGGCGTTCAAATATAACCAGGACTGATTTTTTTTCAAAATTCCAGCCGATTGGCAAGAATATAGCCACGACCCTCCACCTCCTTCCTGTCCAGCTTAGAACCTGGTCAGTGGAGTCTGGGTGCTGCTAGAATGATGATTGAGTAGAAGGGGCAGCCGAACGTGGAACAACGCATTGTCATCAAATTTCTCGTTGGAGGAAACGTCTAGCCGACGGAAATTTTGCAGACTCGACAAACAGTGCGGGGCAGAATGACCTCACGGACCCGTGTGTTCGAATGGAGTGTTTCAGAGAGGGTCGAGAGCGCGTTGAGAATGAATCTCATATCCATCGGCCGCGAGCATCCATAACCCCAACAAATATCGATCGTTTTGATGCGGTTGCCGTCAGTGCGGCTTATTACTCAGCACTTTTGGAAACGGAAATCAAAGGAAAGATTTGATCAAACGGAAGAGAGGTGGAAAACGGGTAGTATTCCTTCAAGATAATGCACTGTCTCATACTCATTAAACAACCATGATAACTATGAAATAACCATGAAAACTGAAATGGGACCTTCTGTCACACAGTCCAGATTTGGCCAATAGTGATTTTTACCTGTTTGGACAACATAAATCACACTTAGAAGGTTTGCGGTTTGCGGATAATGACGCCGTCATCCACATTGTTCGCGAGTGGATGTGAAAACAATCAAAATACTTTTATGAAAAGGGCATAAGATCCTTTCAGAACGTTGGAAAAATGTAGTCTCTGGAGGGAAGTACTTTGAAGGGTGACATGAACAAATGCATTTTTAGCAATAAAATATTTCGTAAAAAATTAGTCCCGGTTATATTTGAACGCTCTTGTACATACATGTGACACCAAAATGTAATTTTTGGAACATTGCGAATATTTATTTAATAGTAAAATATGAAATCCTTATAACAGATCACTTGCTAAATATTATGCATTCTGTAAACGTAACTGACGGGATCTATTTGAAATAATAATTTAATATAAAAATATATTATTTTTTTGTTTTCCAGCATTATAAACGACCTTTTCTGTTACAAGAATCGTTCTTAATCAGACGTTTTACTGCAGAAATGATCACGTATTAGATTTTACAGCACGAATGATTGCGTCATCACTCATTCAGCCAATTGCTGCGAGATAATCAGGGGGAAGTAGAGATAAACGGAACAACCGACCACCGTTTTCTCGCACGGACGTCAAGTATCCGAGACATCACTGGAAAGTTGTTTTGCAACATTAAGTTTGATTCTCTTATAAATTTATAATGCTGTCGTCGAAAAGAATAGCGTATGGAACTCCTCTATAATGTTGCTTTATTGCATTTGTAGAAATTTGAAACCTCGTTTCTAACGTCGCTCGTTTTCAAAACATGTACTCGTGCAATAAACCTTAACATTTATAAACTAATTGTATAAACGATTATTTAAAAGAGATCTAATCCATTCACGCACAATGACACATTTTTAGTATGATAAGCCCCTTCAGTTGGTATTGTGTGAAGAGAATGGTAACATGTCGTGTGCCGGACGCTGAGCTGAGCAATCGCCGCCAACTGTCGCCGCCCACTTGCTCTCTGCCACCCCCCCCCCGTCCGGTTCTTGACAAAAAGCGGCGCCAGGTGCTCCGCGACAGCGCGACACAGCGGTGGACGCAGCTCGGGCGAAGGCGCCCGCGGGGGCAGGACGGCGCTTATTCGAAACCTTCAGAATCCGTTGATGCGGGACAAAAACAATTCACTTTTATTCTCAATTCCATTTCTTTCTCGTTCGACTAACATAATTGCATACAATTCGGAGGGATCTTACTTATCTATTTATTTACGTCAAAAACAGATAAAAACTGTGTGTGACAAGCTATGGGAAGAAGCGAAATTTGTGCACGTTTTCATAATTCTGTGATCGCTATCCTGAAACTTATTCTAGTCGAATTTAGAATACAGAAAAAGAGCGGTTTTTTTCAAGTTTTGTTGACAAAATATTAATATCCTATATAATAAAATATATTTTCAAAGGTAAATTAGCTATAAATTTCTGCCTTTAACCCTCATCATGCTCTTCATAATAATCCTTTTTGCCGCGAAAATATGGAAAACGGTAATTTGAATAACTATATTTCCCACTGAAATTCAGAAGACGTGCGCAAAGAATGAAGTTACATTTATGTCCAGAAGCAAAACAAGGGACCATCTCAGCATTTGCGCAAAGGATCAGGGAAACTGGACGAAAAAGCTGATCGAGATGGGGGCCATCAACCCAGAAACTGTGGTACAATACTTGTTACAGGTTCTTTAGAATCATACAGTCCAAATGATAAATAATTACATGAACTATCATTGTTAAAATTAATGTTACTTTCCTTTTTGATGCTCGGTATAGTCTCGAATTGTTTACGGAAATCGGCTAACACAAATCTTGCGGAAATGAAAGGAAGTCTCACGAAATAACACTAAATTGGCATTCTCGTTTACTTCGTTCCAGTCCAGTAAGGCGACCAAAATGTTGTGGCACCGCAGGATGCAATTGGTTTAACCCGAGGGACCAGCCCGTCTCCTCTATCCAACAATGCTCCGGAATCCCCGGCTGACGGCACTCTGCGCTCCCCGCCCGGGGCAGGAGGGGGAAGAAGCTTTCCGGCCGAGAGAAGCCGCTTCGTGTTCCGCGCCCCCCTTCCCCGCCGCCCCGCCCTCGATCGATTGATCGGACTCGCGCCAAGGTCGATGTCGCCCCCGCACCCACCCAGGGACCGCCGCCGCCGCGCTGGGGGTATTGCTGACAGGTGGGACCCCATGTATCACTGCGGTCTAACGTTCTCGTCCACGGGAACCCCCGATCCAATTACAGCGGCCGGCGCAGGTGGAGACACGAGCAGCACGAGCTAAAAATATGTTGCAGTAAATAGGATGGTTTTAAAGGTATTAGTATACGGAATGTTGCACATAAAAGCGTCGGTACATTTGATGCGTTTAGAATAATGTAGACCTAAGAAATAGTTTTTAAAAATAACTTTTTCGCCTAATTCCATCAGAAACCACATGTAGTAGATCCTCTCCACACGGAAAAAGCTTTAGGCAACAGACGGCACCGCAATAACTCAGTGTTTTTATATTAACTCAGTGTTCTTATATTAACGTATGCGTTACGACTTCAAAATCATTTTTTCTCTCCTGCGATATCTCGTTCTTATGACGTGGGCCTTTCTCATTCCCAACGCTTCATTTTATTAAATAAGCAAATATGACTCGAATAACTTCTTGAATACATTAAATACTTGAGAGGGAAGTAACTTACAAGGCATTATAACGCATTTTTTCTGAGAATTAAACATCTTATAGATTGTTGGTGTGCATTAAAATTTTTGAAATTATAATAAGTGAAAATGGAGTGTCTATACTTTCACGTTAATTTTTTCATGAAAGGAATGACAAGATATATAAAAGGATTTCAATGTGATGATTAATGGACTTAAAAAGTATGAAATAATTAATATAATCTCCAATAAATTATTAGGATTGTCAAAGTGTGATTAAGTATTAGACAATAGACTTTTCGTGACAGACTCATTACAAATACAAGTATTGTTGACCTGTGAAATGCAATGAACATAAAGTTGTCTAGTGGTGCTAAAACAGTTCATACTTTTCCGCTCATATTTTCAGGCAAAATTATGCGAAAAATACTCAAATTTTCGAAAATTGTAATGATGATCTAATTTCAAAATCTATCTTTAAGCACCAGATTTCATTAAGGGAAAGATCTCTACCTGTAATATTTTAATTGTTGGAAGACTCCGAAAAAAATTAACTTTTTCAATTTTCGGAAAATGGAAGTTTTCAATGAACACGACACCTGCACCATTCTGTAAACGTCCATCACACTATCCAATAACAAAATTTAATAAAAACAATAAGACCATTTCTTTTAAAATTTTGAAAATATCTCAAGCACTTCATGTAAAGTACCCCCAAAATTAAAATACCAATTTCAAATTCAAGGGGCCGCAACAGCAGCCAGATCAATCGGAGATTATTAATTTTGGACAAAATCGCCTGAACGGTTTAGCCGCTAGCGTTCTTCACAGACGGATAGACGTTTTACCGTCATTCAATTTTTCGGTATCAAGGATCCACAAAAATGGATTCTGCTTACCCCACGTAATAGAGGATTTTATTTCTAAATTTAGCAACTGTATTTATCCACTTATGAGAACCCTGTAATATGAGAGTTTCTGTCGAAAATACGCCGTTTCTTTCGCGCAGAACTGCATAACTTTCTCTTCTCCAAAGACAGAAAGTAAAAAGTATTAGGCTTGGCAACGTGCATGAAAATATGTAACCTTGGAATGCTAATGATGAAAGAAAATAATTCTCCCAACATTGAACTTTATGTTAAATATAAGAATGTTGCCATTTACATAAGATAAAAATATCCAATGAATTAATAAAAATTACAGCGAGCTCAGGATGCTTACATTAGAAGAGACATTAAAATTATTTTAAATTGAATGATTTATGAACATTCCTTGGAGTCAGTTTTACATCATTAATCAAAATGAGCCATGAACCACCAAATCGGAGTAAATGTAAATTTTAATGTATCAAATATTCATGCTCATGATACGAGTGAGGGATGCAATTTATATAACTGCAGCATTAATTACACTCCACATAATTGTAATAATTAAAATGAATTACGTTGCAACTAACGAACCGGGGCAATGCAATGCGATTGCCTTCCGACTAACGTAGCTCACCGATCCTCTCCAAAGCTGCCACAGAACTGCGCGAGCCGAGCGGAGAAATTACGACCCTAAGAATTTAATTACAGATTTAAGTAATATGCTTATGTTGGAATCACAAAAAAAAGTGTAATTAATTAGAAGACTCTCATATAATAGACTTTTAAATAAACGCTAAATGAAAACTTGATATAACTATTGTAGAATGTTTTGAGTGTACTTTATGAGGCGGGCTGACAGGCACTCTTCATAATGTCATCTAGTGGCAAATAATGGTACTTACCTAAGCTGTTCATAGACCGGGGAGATAGCATGACGTAATAACAACAAAGGCAGCTTGTTCTTTGTTTGTATTCTGCGCAGCTCAGTATTGCGCATAAGAAACAATTCTGTGTCTAGTAACTTGACAAAATATTAATCCAATGAGGTTTGCATAATCACCCGATTATGATGATAGACATTTATGAAACGAATTAAAATATGATTCCCGAACAACATGTTACATGTAAGAAGTGTGTTTGTCAGCTTTATTTTAAGCAGAGCCAAATTCACTCCATTACTGGTTATTCAGAAAATTTCAAATTTTAAGATCAGTACTACACACCATACTCAGAAAATGAGAATATATATTGTGACAGTGCCCACTACTCCTTTTCAATTTATTTTTACTATTTAAATAATTTAGTTGACTAGATCGGTTTTGTTTGTAAAATTAGGCGCTGATATACTTACTACCTTAGGGCTCATCTGCTTCTTTCTTGTGAGTTGAAAATATACCACTCATACGAGCATTCGGCTAGTGAATACCTCTATTTATATTAGGAATTTACTAATTTGCAAGTTAACTAATTTTAAAATAATAACACCTTCTTAACTGAATTAATATTCCAGCGACATGAAGTGTTGGCGGCTATTTATTTATTTAATTTCTCTTTCTTTTCTGATCAAATTTTAACAAAACTTTATACTTATTTAAATTTATTATTCCTAGCTAATGATGGCCATCGAAACTTTATAATAATTGATTTTAGAAATCTTTCTCTTTTAATTTAACTTACGCACTAAACTACGCTTGGCCTTGAACATTTACTAACTGCAAAGTCGTTTTATTCTTAAATAATACGCCTTCCTGGTGGTAAAACACTGATCTCTTGGCGATGAGTAGTAAAATACGCCCATTAAGAGTCGTCCTTCCACCATTTCGTGAAGTTCCACACTATATATCAGCACAAGTTTTTCCGCCGTCCACATCCTACTTGACTTGCTTTTTGATTACTATTAGTAATGCATATTTGCGATTAACACTTCGTCTATTAAATCACGTTCCACTCCAACTTCAAACTTTTTGCAGCTCGCTGACATATGTCACCCCTCTACCAAATCGAGACATAATCTGATGAACAATTTTCATGTTTCAACTCAAGTTGTTTTTGCTTTTCACGTGTTCTCATCGTTTATCCCTGACTCCGATACTAGTTTGTCCTCTGTAACTATGTTATGAGAGTTCTCTTGTCTACCATAACAATGTCTTTTATAGAATATAATTTATTAAAATATTTTTCTAATATTTTAATAAATATCTCAGCCGAGGAAATATTCACTCTCTCTTGCAGTGAAAATAGACCTATATTCCATTGTTGATAATTTCTAAAGAGGTAAATAAAACTTTATTCATGTTCATTAATGTCAGATACAGACCAGGCTTGTTTGTGACATAAATAAAGAACAATAAAAATTAAACAGGATATTATTATTTTACACCTAGATCATGCTTCTTTAGATTCATACTTGAAAAATCCGTTTTAAAAATCGCCAAATATCTCATGCGCGCATGTCGGTCCTGTTGAAGGGAGCGTGCGGCGTTCGGGCGGCGACAAATCGACGAAGTCCCGAGGCGCTACGCAGGCGGTGCACGTCTTGTCCCGTCCCGCCCCGCCTGCGGCGGGCGAGTAACGGCGACCGCTAATCAAGAGGGCGCCGCAGGACGCGAGCCGGTCGAGGGACAGCGGCGCGTGCGCCCACGCGCAATTGAATAACGGAGCGCGCTGCGGCCGCCGACCCACCCGCGGCAACTCGCCCAAACGGAGAGACGGCAAACAGCGCGAGCACTTTGCTCCCTAGCCGGCCACGAACCGAAGCTGTTCCCTGAATAAGGCACTACTTAGCAGCGGTGGTGTTCGCGGCACTACTTAGCAGCGATGGTGTTCGCGGCACTACTAAGCAGCGGTGGTGTTCGCGGCACTACTTAGCAGCGATGGTGGCATCGATAGTGTTTGTGGCAGCGATGGTTGCATCAATAGTGTTTGTGGCAGCGATGGTGTAACGGTTAGCGTATGGGACTTTGCGGGTTCAAACACGATCGAAGCCGTGGATTTTTAGGGGCGAAAATATCCTTCGTGCGCCTTCCAGGGGTAGTAAAGCTGGCTGTCCCATGTTAGTATCTTTACTGCATTTAAAAGATTCTCAAGTATAAATGACGCCTCTGAGCAAAATTCAAAATCGCCTGTTTTTTTTTTCGCCCATGGAATACCTTCTTTCTCCGCTAGATGGTGAAAGGAGATTAGCGAAATATGCGTGGACAGACGGAAGAGCAGGCCTCATGGCCTGAGTCTCGACACGTAAAATAAGGCAATTCAATTCAATTCAATTTATTTGATCAGCCTTATTCGCAGACACACGAGGAACACATTGAAATAAATAGAGCACAAATGTATTTAAGACTGGGTCAGCAAGAACTAAATGAATTAGGGGAAATACAGCAACGCGAAATTTGACTCTAAACAAAGTTACGAGAGATTACCTCGTTTTCACTTCCATTTTTATTATGATTCTAAGAACCTATCCTTTCCGTTCGTAATCGGTATGAACATTTTGAGGATGGGCATTTGTGATGATAGTGATTGAATGATTATCAATCAAGTTGCTGCAATGACACAAATAAATTGGGAGATTTGAATTGAATTGATGCCTTGTTTTACGTGGCGAGACTCAGGCCATGAGGCCTGCTTTTCTGTCTGACCACGCAAATTTCGCTACGCTCCTTTCACCAACTAGCGTAGAAAGAAGGTATTATCTCGGGCGACGAAACAGGCGATTTGAATTTAGCTCAGAGGCTTCATTTCGACCTGAGGATCTTTTACATGCAAGTAAATCTACTAACAAGGGACAGCCGGCTTTACGTCCTCTCGGAAGGAAGGCGTACGATGGATTTTTTCGCCCTTCAAAATCCACGGCTTCGCTCGGGTTTGAACCCCGCGAACTTGGGTACAGCAGTCCGTTACGCTAACCGCTACACAATCGCAAACCGAGATTTGCGAGAAAACCTGCGGAGAACCACCTCCACACGATCTCCTTGTGGACCAACCTGAACATCGGTGCCCGGAGGGGGATGGTCCCTCGCGGTGAGCGATCTGATCAAGGGTCACCCACCTCGACGGCCTTCACGGGCAGAGATTGCTCCGGGCAACAAATGCTGCCCCTGAATCGTCTCTAGGTTCTAAGATTCGAATTGCGACGGCGTGGCATTTAGGAGACCGTATCCAGAAACTTAGGTCGAATACAGTCACTGTCAGAAGCAGAATTCTAGAGGGTCTGATCGGTAGTTTTTTGAGATTTCTCAGTCAGTACCAGACGAATGCCGGTGGCACACTTTCGTACACTCTTGATCAGGAGAGTAAAAACGAATGCATAAAATGCTTCACAGTTTTGGCGGCCGAGAGAGACAGTGAAAACTGAATACCATAGCGAAAAGGAATTGGTAAACACTGAAACTCAAAGGGTGATAAGCAATTTTTTTCGTTAAAAAAAAACTTGCCGAAGCTGAGCAAACCGACTGGATTCAATGGGCGCGAGCAATAAAATAAAAACATGCGTAAAATGTTCGAAAAATACATTTGAAGGAAACTAGAAAGTTTAATTTACCCCGGATCAGGGAACATTCACTAAAGTTTGTAAAACGATATTAATAGAAAAGTTAAGAGTAAACAGTTCGATGTAATTACTGTGCGGAGAAAAACAATAGAAAACGTTCATCTGGGCGCAGTACTCCGATCCATTTATATTAAAATATTATTTGATTAAAACGTAGCTGCATTTAAAAATAGAGATTAAATTCAAAACCGGTTTGCTTGCCACCTTTTTCTTGCGTAGTGGGGCGGAGGGAGCAGCAGAGGCGGCGGTGGCGGCGGTGGCGGCGGTGGCGGCGGGGGCGGCGGGGGCGGCGGGGGCGGCGGGGGCGGCGGCGGGGGCGGCGGGGGCGGCGGGAGCGGCGGGAGCGGCGGGGGCGGCGGGGGCGGCGGGGGCGGCGGGGGCGGCGGGGGCGGCGGGGGCGGGCGGGGGCGGCGGGGGGCGGGGCGGGCGGGCGGGGCGGGGGCGGCGGGGGCGGCGGGGGCGGGCGGGGGCGGCGGGGGCGGGCGGGGGCGGGCGGGGGCGGCGGGGGCGGCGGGGGCGGCGGGGGCGGCGGGGGCGGCGGGGCGCGTGCGCGCTGACCTTCGGCCACGGGTGGCCTCCCTCTGCGCCATCTGCCGCCGGCGCCGCGAAGCGAAGTGGCCAGCCAGCACACGCTCGCAGCGGGCAGATGGGCGGCCAAGGAGAGGGAGCAGATGATGCTGGGCGCGGCGACTCCTAAAGGCGGCTCCATACATTCGCTATTCGGCGAAGAGCGAGCAACAGCTCGCTGATTCCCGAGTAGTGTGGATGGGTCGCTTGCTATTTGCCGAGTGACGATCATTCGGCGCTCGCCCTACCTATCGCGTGTCGGTCTTTTGGACACATCAAAGGGACGAACATTCGCCGAACACAGCTGGTCGGGATCGGGCGAGCAGTGGCTCGCTGCTCGGCGAATGCCGAATGTGTGCAGCCACATTAAAGTCATTCGTCCCAGAAGTGGAGAGAATGTTTTTATCGCGGCAGCTGGCAATGATCTTCCATCGTTGTACGGCGTGACGACCTAAGCTTCGACTAACAGGGATTTCCTCAACCAGGTATCTCCCACCAGCAGGACACCGCTCCAGTCAAGGCAAGCTCTAGGCTCTCGACTGATTTCCCGGCACGTGTGGTAGTGTATTGCATCATGTATGTGTAAGCGTAAGTAAGGAGTACGAATATGGCGAAATATCGCGCGCGGTCCATGACCCGTTTGTTGGGAGTACTACTTCGGCATTCGCGTCGTGTTGATTTACGACATCATGGATATCTACTGATCAGAGCAGCCGGCCGCTGAACTTGTCTTTCAGACAGCGCCTGAATTCAACTTAGCTTTGTACAGCAGTGTCAATATTCTGCCACCGTCGAGATTCGAAACTCTGGACTTCCCGTTACAATGTCAGTGACATCAATCGATGTCCTGAGCTACCATCGAGTAGCGAGACGGTATTAACGGGTTCCCAATCGTGCTACAACCATTAGAAATACGTGTGGAAAGTCTGTATGGGAATTTTCGATGTCCGAATTATAAATCTTTCAGTACATTAATTTTCATTTTCATTTTGACTCTCACAAAACGTATTGTCTAATAAAAATTGCGTATTTTCATTACATCATTAGCACAGAGAACCCCACTGAATGAAGTATGTGTAGGAAATAGTTGGAAGAATTGAATCGCATGCGTTTCGATCGAAGAGCTGTCGCAGAGAAAGGTGCGAAATCGTAAGTCGGAGAAACTGATGAGTGAGAATAATCTTGGACCCTGGCCCCCGCCTCCGCAGCCAACCCCGTCCCGGTTCTCACCCCACTACTGCCGCCTCCGTCTCTCAGCTGCTGCCCTAACCCCCTCCACCCACGCCCCGCAGCCTACCCCGACACAGCCTTTGCTACGAGTAGCCCTTTCCCTGCCTCCTCGCAGCCGTCGCTCAGACTACCCACCCCTCAATCTCTCTGCCTCTGCTTTAGCAACCTTACACTGCCGCCTCCGCAAGTCAACGGCATCTCTCCAAATTTGCCAACCCGTCCTCCCCTCCCATGCCGTCACTTTTGCAATTCCCTCAGACCCCGACTTCACCAGCCATCACCCCATCGCTCTCCCCCACCAAAGTTCCTCCCCCTCCTTCTGGCTTCGGTTGATCACGGCACAAATTGATGCCTCTGCACTGCCTCTGACTGGGAAGTCATGGGGTTCGAGTTTCGATGATGGCAGGATTTTCTATTTAGATTGCTAGGACGAATTCAGCCGCTATCTGGAGAATAATTCTAGCGGCCGGCTGCTCTGATCGTCTTGGTTTCTCCAATGAACGCCAGGAGAATGCCAGTGAAGTACCTTAACAAACGGTCCACGGACCACGCGCGGTCTTTCCTTCCTCTTCCTTGTCTTATCCTCAACCATTAAATACACGCGATTGCACGTACATTCATTACACTACTACACATGTCGGGAGAATTGTACGGAACTTTGAACTTGTCCCAACAGGGGCTGTGCCCCGCTGGTGGGAGATACTTGGTTGGGGAATACCCCGCTAGTCGGCGCCGGATCTTGCCATCTAAAGGGAGAAGATCACCTCCATCTCCGTCTATATCCTGAACTTACGGGGGTAATGACCTTAGTAGTTGACGCGTCCGGAAATACTAATCAATAAATCGCCCCTCTTACCGATTTGCCCCCCCCCCGCCGTCACTACCATCTCCCTTCTATCCGACATCCTCAGCCTTTGTCATCACCGTCACCGTCACCACCCCGCCTGACGCGAACCCCGTTGCGCCCCGCTGCCCCTCCCTCCTCCCTTCCCGCCGGCGGCGCCTTCCGCCGAACCTCCGCTCGGCGCTGCTGGCGGCCAGGCGCCTCCAAGGAGCCTCCGACAGTTGCCAAGTTGTCAGACGCGGCGCGGGGCGGGGCGGGGAGGAGAGGGGCAGGGAGGGCGTGGTGGGGCGGGGCGGGGAGAAGAGGAAAGGGGTGGGGCGTGGCGGGGAGGGGCGGGGAGGAGAGGGGCGGGGCGGGGAGGAGAGGAGCGGGGAGGGGAGGGACGGGGCGGGGCGGGGAGGGGCGGGGCGGGGCGGGGAGGGGCGGGGCGGGCAGGACGAGGAGGAGAGGGGCGGGGAGGGGCGGGAGGGGAGGGGGCGGGAGGGGAGGGGTGGGTGGGGCGGGGAGGGGAGGGGTGGGTGGGGCGGGGAGGGGAGGGGAGGGGGCGGGGGAGGGGCGGCGCGGCGCGCGCGATCGCCCGCGGCGGAAGGCGAACTTGGCGCGCGGCGACACGCCCTCCGCGGGCGATCGCATCGCCCGTGCCAGCGCCACACGCTTCAAGCACGGCGCTCTTATCGCAGAACAGTTCCCCACGACGAATGGATGGTGTTGGAGGGGATGTTTCCGTGAATGAGGCAAGTTCATCGATTTCCTGCTCAGAATTTTGTGGTGGAAATTAAAAGGCCAGGGTAGTAATCTATAGACATGGTATGTAAGTAAACACGAGACCTTGCAAACAAAGAAAGAGTAATTTACTTGATTTAGGTGGATGGACTTTAAATTTCAGAAATGCAGGATCGTTCAGAAATGCAGGATCGTTCAGAAATGCAGGAGCGGAAGAAGTAGCCTACAGTTTGCTTCATCCTTAAGTCACAGCTGTTGACGAGATTTATTTAGGCTTCCTATGCCATTAAACGGAGTTCCTTTGATATTTTCACCCCAAGAGCAAGATAAAACTGCATTTACTACTTTTAGGTTTCACGTCAATAAACTTCTAGCTTTCATTCGAATTAAAAGGCCACGATAGCCGCTAGATGAAATTAAAAAGAAAATACGAGTTTATGCACAGTGAATGAAATTGAATGTTCATTCCAGGCAACGTTTGGTAATGTTTCGCGAATGGGGAATCAACGTGAATCTCAAAATGTCGTGTGCCACGTATGTAAATACAGAGCATTAAACTATTGGTTGTGTGAAGGTATTATTAAATGGCAACTGCAACAAAACAATAAAAGTAAATACCAATAGAAAAAGATGTTTCCCTCCTTTCCTCCAAGAGATGAATCCGCATGGAAAAGCCATTCTTATACACTGAAAGACTTAAAGTCGAAATCGTAAGTTATTACCATTAGAAAACCGAATTCCCTCTTGTGCGATAAGTTTTGTCACCGGTTCCATCACTAATATCTGTTTTGATGTAAAACATCACTGTGTAGAAACACTATTAACGGAAAATTGCAGCAATTTATTTTATAGATAAGAAATTTGCTTTCAAACCTGACAGTATGATGGTAGCGAGGTCTAAATCGTGTTACGGCGCCTAACTTCCTGCAAACCCATCGCTACAGCATCTGGAAGAGTACCGCTTAGAGCCCTGGAAAAGTACCGCTAGACCGACTACTAGAATTCGCCTCCAGACAGCGACTAAATTCGACCTATATCGAAAATCCTGTCGCCGCCGGGACTCGCACCTAAGACCTCCCGGTCAGAAGAAGTGCAGTGACATCAGCCGATGCTCTGAGCCACCGCTTCCGGTAGGAAACAAGTCAAGAATTAATTCGATCAAATTGTTTCGTTGAGAGGAGTCGAATGAGCTACTGATCATCTTAGGTGTCGTACGTCACTCAAAAGCCGCTTTAATTGCATGGAAGTTCCAAAACGCATATGGATTTCAGAGGAAATCCTTAGAAAATTCAGAATGGATCCGCAAAAAGGGATCAGCTCTACACCACGTGACAGAAACGCATCTAATTTGTCTCCATTGGCGAATGCGGGGTGTAACCGTGGGTGATTGACAGACTAACAGGCGCAGACCGCTCGACTTCCGAAAAGGAATTTTTATTATAGATATTTTAAAAGAAGTGCATCTTCATACCTATGGTTGTCTTACAATTTTCTAGACATCTATTGGCACACTGCGTCTGGAGATACTAGTTTTGTCGGAACTGATAAAGTAATATTCTAAGTATCGAAAATATATCTTGTGCGGTGTAGTCTTTTCAAGTCGAAAAATGTATTATTTGAAAATACACATTCAACATTCGGAAAAAAATTCGAATCTCATTGTTGAAATAGTCTGAATGATTATTTCCAATCGATAACAGATCTCGTAAACTGATCTTAAGACCCAATTAACATCATTATGTGGAAGACCTCAACTCGGCATTTGTGCAGAAGCAATTATTGTTTTGAATGCACTTGACCGGAAAAGGGTTTCTGTTTATCAAAGAGACCATGTATTTCCGCCCTTTGTGGCAATTATCTCGTCGTTCAGGACGGTCATAAACGATTACAAGGCGTAAAACATTGATCTGTTTGCCGCATTGTTTGGACGTTCTCGCCGTCATACCCGCAAATGCAGCTAATTACAAGCTTCCCATCTGCTTTCATCGTAGCTAATCGCTCTTGTTGAAGCTTCGGCACACGAACTCTGGATCAGTTGCATGTTGATGCTTCTTTTGCTCTCACTATATGCGCTCGCAACCTGGCACTCCATTACTGTAGTCTATTCATTTTGCAAGGATAATATCATAAGGGTACTTTAACTTGCAAGTCTTGCAAGAGACAATAATTCTATGATATAGTCAAGTGATTGTCAAGACACCATC
This sequence comes from Acheta domesticus, assembly GCA_031308135.1. Lineage (NCBI taxonomy): Eukaryota > Metazoa > Arthropoda > Insecta > Orthoptera > Gryllidae > Acheta > Acheta domesticus. The sequence goes on along the minus strand of JAHLJT010004567.1, from coordinate 21,099,326 downwards.
CATTCAACAACGCGTACATCAGCATTAAGTTTTCCTCTATTAAGTAATTGGACGTGAGCAATCTTGTCCAGTGTAAGTTGCCACACAATTCTTCTTACATTCTTAAATATTAGTAGCGAACTTCATAAACACTGTATCGCAAGTTATCTAGAAATATTTTATTTAAGAAATGCACATAAAACAATGCAAATCAGGCTAACATCCTATATATTTTAAATTCTCGTTTTATTACTGAAAGAAAATACAAGGAATACTATATCTTTCAATTACTAGTTTTCGAACATTTTAGTTATTTTCTAAACGTATGCAGCTGTCACTAAAACGACGTAAATTTACTCCTAACAAAGAACTTATCATTCATTTAAAACTGAAAATAAAAATTCCTCCAAAACCAGATTTTGTATAAAATAATTCCAATATTGCTGTAATCCAGAGACTGATTCCCCTTGCAACGTAAATATAGTTTATATTAAGGACAACAAGAAGCACATATTACCGTCGCGACATCTGCAACCACGATACAAATTGTCGATTAGCATTGATGCTGCAAATACATTATAACACTGTTCACCACGATTTATAATTCAAATAACCAATTACTTCACAAGTTTGCAGAAGAGTGAGTTTTAGTTCGTAAGGTCTACACGTAAATTAATCGTGTCTGTGTGCGGTATAAGAAAGGAAGAGTGGCCCCGGCTACTAATTCGCCGGCGGCTCCGAACACGAAGTTTTCCTGGCAAGTTGGTGCATGTACGTAATTTCATTATCATATATATTGTTCCCGTAGAAAGAAGCAGCAGCACAGCAGCAGCAGAAGCCGGCGCTATCGCGCGTCGCTCGGGCCAGCCCTCGCCGCCTCGTCGCCTCGCGCGTGGCACTTGTTGGCGCCCTCCGCCGCCGCCGCCGCCGCCGCCGCCGCCGCCGCAGAAGGACGCAGGTGGCTCTGCAGCATTGCAGGTGGCGCTGGGTTCAATACCCGGCGCGCCGCGAGCACGCGCTCCCGCCCCCACTCCGCTGCCGCCCCCGCCCCGCCCCCGCGCCTCCGCCGCCGCACGCGCCGCCTGACGTGAGAGCGACGGCGGTGGCGGCGGTGGCGGCGGTGGCGGCGGTGGCGGTGGCGGCGGCGGCGGCGGCGGCCGCGCGGAAAATCCCCTCCGCGCCCCGCCGCCAAACGGAGTTTCCACGAAATGCCTGGCGCGCGCCAACCTGCCGTGCTCTACTGGGAAGGCGAAGGCGACTGCGAATACCAAAATATATTAAAAACTCGTTCTACAAATGATAATTAGTGAAGTTGTCCTAAATGGTATGGTTGAATTATTGTTGATACGTATGAATCTACAGTTGAGTGAACCTTGAGCGAATAACTCTACGAAAATCGGCGAGTGCTTGCAGATAGAGAAAGAAAGAAACGTGAGTCATTATATTACTTGAGCTATAATCTCTCAAATATGAAGAGTTTTAAAATAAATAAAACTTCTGAAAAGAAGATAGCATTCAGGTAGATTTAAAATCTTTATTATACTGGAATGAATGTAAATTTATTAATATGTTATATTTATTAAAAATGTATCCATTTATTTTGATTTGAAATAAAATTGTTCACATCAATATATTCAATTTTATTATTTACTAGCTACTATAGCTCCGTGGAAGTGCGGCCACGTGTGCATGAGTTAACGGCGTATATGTTACATATTTCGATGCAATACACGATTGAAGACAACCGAAGTCGAAACTAAACGTCAAACGTAGCAAATCTGAGCTGTATTGTGCCAAATGTGTAAAATTACGGACGGTTTTGAACTTTTTGATGAGCAATTAGGACGGAAAGAAGGGAAAAGATCCCCGATCTTTGCGTCAGATGCATATTGTTTGGATATATAACAGAATAGGAGAGTTTTTTAAGTTCCATGACAGAAAGTAATTCTAGAAAATTTACAAAATGAAGTGTTGATAATAATGCTGAAGTGCAGAATATGAACACCTTTCTCTAATTTAAACATTTGGCGAATTGCTTTTTGATTGGCTGGGGCGCGGTTATCCAATCGGGAGCGTCGTTACAATTTGATTATTGAAATTGGAAGCTCCCGACTGAATTACGAAAACGCAGCTCATCAAAGGTCAGTTCGCCCTCGAACAATAATGTGAGGCACGTTCAATCTAACTTTTTCATTTACATATTTGTTTTGTATGTTAAAAACCAATTACAGATAACTTAAAATATATCTGAGATGGCAAATACATTTAATATAATTATGAATTTAAAATATATCGCAGAAATTTGATTTTAAAGCACTATTCAGTATGTAAGTATTATCAACAACATATTTAAATATCAATATTAACCCTCTTTTCTAAAAGCATATTATTCTTCGAATTAGAAAAACAATATTGCTTCCAGGTAAAGTGCACGGTCAAGCAGACGATTTCAATTCGGAACCTTATGGAGTAACATCCCCCTTCTCTCTTCTCCCATCTCTCTCTCTCTCTCTCTCTCTCTCTCTCTCTCTCTCTCTCTCTTAAATGTATTCTTTTCTTTTATTCAATAGTTTTGCATTACATCATATTTTTCTTGCGCATGTTGTGGCCACATTTGTGAGCTTACTCGACTCTATCATGTTGCAAACGAAAACATTTCACATTTTTACACAACGGTAGTATGTTTAGTCGGTTTGGCCTTGGAGAATTTGGTTTGGAGTGTTTTTTAACCAGTTGTTTTCGGAATATTTATCGATGTTATTGTTACTTTGAAATTGTGTTAATTTGTTTGATACCAATTTTTATGATTGATTGATGACCGTTTTGTTTTTGACCGAATTGTTTTTTTGCGTTACATCAATAAATATAGAATAGTCTGACGGCTACGTAAAGTATATTTAACGAAAACAATTTTATTAAAACGGATTCAATAACGAAGATACCCAACAAAATAATTTGAATATTTCATAGAATGATTTTTGTCACTTTGATTTACTCAATTAATCTAAAGAATGAAAATAAGCTTACTCGACTCTATCGTGAAAAATGAAAATTGAATATGAAATGAAAATTTAAAAAAATGAAGAAACAAAATGAAACTTTCCACAAACGCAAATTAAAATAAGAAAAAATCATTTTACTTCCACTTTTAAGTACCGCATAACCTAAATGAAGACAACAATATATCATCGAAATGTCAGTTTTATAACTGTATACAAATCTTTGTGTGTCATCCTAACGTACCCAAAACACAATGTAATATGAATCCAAATGTTATACGATATTAACATTTATACAAGGTATTGGCCGCTGAATAATATTACAATCTTACATAATTTTAGGCTACATGCAATAATGTATGTAGGTACACTAAGAACTATGAACATGGGTGTTTTTTTTGTTTCCAAAAATGTTTCTGCTGTGGTTCAAATAAGTGTTACTATTCTCTAGGTACCAAAAAATTGTTTGAGCAAACATATTGACTATTATTTACATTTCAAATATTATCTTGATATGAGTAAGCGATATGTTGCACATTCAACTAATGCTGTTCGTTAGAAAATTCTGTTTGCAAGCACTCACTGGTTTAATTTGAGAGTGGCATTGCAACTTCTAAACCTTTACCGTAAGCCCTCACAACGAACACAAAACACATGCAAACGATTAGAATTTGTGAATACTCCTTCTTGAGAACTCAGAACTCCACATAAACGGATGAATTATAATGTGTATATATTCCAATAATTTGCATAAATGCAAAAATAGCAGATGACAACTGTTGTTTTCTTGGGCAAATAGACAAATTTGTTCCTGTAAAAACATTAACAATTGACGAGCGTTTTTTTTTCAAAATCCAGTAAATGCAAAAGAAATCGAGTATATGTTATACAGCGTTTAAACATATTTTGACCTGTTTTATTATTCCTTAAACCGGGTTTAATGAAAACTCTACAAAATCTATATATAGAAAGCTATAGCTTTAAGCAATCAAAGTCACAAACTTTTTAACAAAAACCGATATAAATACACTCTCAGCTTTTGTTGTACGAAATAAATTCGCATTTATCGACTTTTGAAAAAATACTCAATTATCAAACACTGAATATAAAGCAAACATCCGCATAGAGAAAGATACAAACTTAATCAGTTACTTTTCACATAAATCATGATCATGAGAGTGGCGTGTGTAGTCATCCCAATTATATAAATGTATTGCTTACGTTCTCGAGTGTCATCTGTACTACGTGTACCATGTGAGTGCATACAACATCCCCTGGATGTAGAAAGCCTGCACACTTATTCGTGGGCAGCGCACGGTAATTTGGTAATGATATGTACTGATATGCTGGCACCAATATTTAAAATTAATACTGAATAACTTCACCGATAGGAATGGTCGTCCTAGAATTTCCACAGCTTTCGAATTGCAATACACTGTTGCTACCCAAACAAGTGATTATGTGCAAATCACGTTCTTGCCTAGAACCACCCTGGACGCCATGACACTACGTCACAAACTCGGTGTGGAGGCATTCTATATTCAGGAGGTGTTGACACATATCACTAATCAATCATATTTCTGGTAAATTATATTCAGAGAAAAAGGGTCCTAATCATATTGTCATCATGTATGCACTGCATGATTTACCGACAGCCGCACCCTCTCTGGGATGACAGCTGTACTCCTTCGGTTAGAATTCCCAGCTTTGCTTGTATTATTAGGTCGATTTGTTGATTGATTTTCTGGCTGTTGGCTGCAACATGGTTGCTTGAATTGTATTTGGACGACTGACCATTAGTACTGCCTCAATCACGAGTAAACACAGTGTTATTAACACCACCATAAGCACGAGTAAACACAATTTTCAGTAAAAACACATTATATCCTTCAGATATTGTTTTCAGTTTAAAATTGTTTTATCAAGAAAGAAACGAATAAAATACGAAAACACATAGAATTTTTTTGATAATATAAACGCATTTGACAAAATAAATGCGGAACACCTGTAATGCGAATAACAATTGAAACTCCATTACTTTGATTCACATCTCGATACAAATTAAAGGAAAATTCTGTAATTCTATCAAAGAATATCAAAGTTTAAAGGTTTTGGCTTATTATTAATAATAATAATAATAATCATAATAATGGGTTCCTAGAATGTATGTGTTAAAGAACTATTCACATTTAATTTGTAAATTAATTTAAGTGTTAAAATTTATATTTGTAGAATTGTTTACTTCCTAATAAGTTCTTAAAATAAATGTCTGTTAAAATTATTGTACTACGGAAATCATGCTTTGATAGAAATATCTCTACCACTTCTAAAACATGTACCAGAAAGCTGTGAAAAATAAATAAATAATAATAATGATGATAATAATAATATTAATATTAATATAATTAAATAATAATAATGATTATAATAATAATAAAACTTGGTTAAATTTCCAGTTCATTCAAAGGACTGGGAAGTGCAAGAAGTTGATTTATTTGGCACAGCTCACATTTTGCGCAAAGTATTGTAGAGGCACCGACAGTCCCTAGATCTACTTCTTAAGTAGTTGGTTGCAACCTGGAGTAGATTTTATACTCAGCCGACTCATAACATCTGTAGTCGTGATATGGAGCAATAATAATAATAATAATAATAATAATAATAATAATAATAATAATAACTCCACCTAGGGAGTACACGACCTTGCAGTTGGTGGTGGAGCTTGAGTACCCCCATGAGCCTTAAAGCTATGTCAGTGGTAGCCTAGCTACCGGTGGGGCCTCCCTTGCTGAATGGGTTGAAGGTGAGGGGTCAGACGAAGAAGTACTCCATTTTGAGGAGAGTGGGAAGTAAGTAGAGAGGGAAGGGTCATGAACCTTTGGACTTCCTGTTGTCGGCCCATAGAGGGTACAGGAGAGAAACTGGTTTGGCACACCAGGCCACTGATTAGAGTGGAGGCCCGAACCTTGCATTAGCCAGCGAAGGAGGCTGCCTTCAACAGTCAGTGAAAATCCCGTAGGGTTTAGTAATGCCGACTGGCGATCGGAGGGACCCCTTGCTGGGCCCTGCGGGGGGATGCCCCGAGGCCACTGTGGGTCGCAGTAACGGATGGCAGGAAACAACCCGAGGGTTAAGTGTGACCTGTGAACTCGAACTTGCGTCCTGCGAATCTTCAATTCAAACCAATGAGCAAAATGGATAGAACAAGCAATGTAATGAACCTTAACGTGCCTTGTTCTACCAATGTCCCATACCTGCTCAGAAACCGAGCTAATGTCACCTTGTCGACGTCTGGCCATCCCACGGATGCTAGTCCCAGGGACCCAGAGCCGGCAGTAGCTCGAAGCCATCGTCAGAGATGGACCCGGGATGAATTAAAGGAGGTGATGTGGTGCTTTTACTACGCAAAAGCGAAAAATGGGGGCTCTGAAATGGAAGTTTTCAAGGTATGGAGAGAGCGGAACCCAGATATGAGACCTACCCTAGACTCAAAGAAGCTTGCCAGTCAACGACGATACATACTCAGCAGTGGAAAATTCACAGCAGATCAACTTGCTGACATTGAGAGAAATGCGGAATATGTACTTCGCTCGAACAATCCACATGACGAACATGTAGAACTTGAAAATGATGATCCCGTGGAAGGTTCATCGCTTTCCAGTGAAACACACGTCAGTGGTGAAAACTCATCTGGCAATGAATTACACGATAAGGACATGATGCGAAATCTCCTTCGGCGCGAGATAGAAAGAGTTAGTCAACTTCCGTTTGAATCTCGCGAACCGTTGAGGAGAATATACGAAAATGCCAAAGCTAAAAGAGTGATAGAAACAGTTAATTCTGTCTTAAATGAGGTGGTGGAGACCCCAGGCAGAGATCTAGATATTACTGAAATCAATCACATCATATATGCAACTGGATATCTAGTATCTCAGATAATTTTGGGGCCAGCCAAGAACACCGACGGCCGACAGCAAAACAGAGTAAACAGCTCTGTACCCCCATGGATGAACAGAATTATGAAACGGATAGCCGACACCCGGCGTGAAATATCATTCTTAGCTGAGGCATCTTCTAAATCAACGCACACCTCTAAAGTTCAACGAAAAATATTCAATGTTGAACAAAAATACCAAATTGAAAATGACACCAGCAGGCTAATGGTAGTTGAGAAGCTAAAAGAGAAAATTCAAGCATGGGCTCAACGAATAAGAAGGTACAAACGTAGAATAGATTTCCGTGTACAGAACCGGTTGTTTGAAACAGACGCGAAGAGATTCTATCGCAATCTGACTCAAAAACCGAATGGCAAAGCTGTTACTCCTTCAAAAGATGACGTCGAAGCATTTTGGGCAGGAATCTGGGAAGAGAGCAGATCCTACAACAAAGACGCATCTTGGCTTCAATCTGAAGTTGATGCTGCCGATGAACTTGTAGAAACAGTGGAAGATGTTCACCAATTCTCGGAAGAGGACCTCTTCCAAGCAATTAAGAACATGGGAAACTGGAAGTCCCCCGGGATTGATAAGATCCAGATTTATTGGATTAAGAAATTAACAGCAATACATTCTCATCTAGCAAAGGCTGTTAATAAAATTTTTGAAAACCCAAAGGAAATCCCGGAATGGCTCACACGCGGCATCACGTATTTGCTACCCAAAGCGGGAGACAGCTCTTTGGCGAAGAACTACAGGCCAATTACTTGTCTGCCAGTACTGTACAAAGTTATAACTTCAGCTATAGCTGACAAAATGTATAGACATCTAGATAAGAATCATCTAATGCCAGCTGAACAAAAAGGATGTCGTAAAGGCTCTTATGGGTGTAAGGAAATCTTGCTACTGAATAAAGTCATCTTGAATGATGTAAAGAAACGCAAACGTAATTTGAGCATGGCTTGGATTGACTACCAAAAGGCCTTTGATAGTGTACCACACGATTGGATTTTGAAGACCCTGGAGATCTATCGATTTCATCCTAGACTTGTTGAGTTTTGCAAGGCTAGTATGAAGTCGTGGAGTACCAGGTTACTAATCCACAGCGGAAAGGAAGCAGTAGAAACCAGAAGTATTCAGATTAACAGGGGTATTTTTCAAGGAGATTCACTATCCCCTCTGCTGTTTTGCATTAGTTTGATCCCACTATCGAGACAATTGTCGCAAGCTGACTTTGGTTTTAAGCTCCATGGTGATGAAAGGCCAGTATCACATTTGTTTTACATGGATGATCTGAAAGTGTTTGCCAAGAATGAAGCGATTCTCTCCCAAATGCTGTCTGTCGTGAATGACTTTAGCAATGACATCTGCATGAAGTTTGGTCTTGACAAGTGTGCAAAAATCAATTTAAAAAGAGGGAAACTCACAACGTCTGAGAACATTGAAATTGATACGCACACTGGGATTCAAGATCTTGAGCCAGGTAAAACTTACAAATATCTGGGCATTGAAGAATGTGAAACCATCTCGAATGACAGAATGAAAGAGAGAATTCGTAGGGAGTATTATAGAAGAGTGAGACTGGTCCTGCAGTCCGCTCTGAATTCCAGGAATAAAATATCTGCAATAGGTAGTTTGGCGGTACCTGTAGCCGAATACAGTTTTGGACTAGTGGACTGGACTGAGCAAGAAATTCGCACCATGGATCGAAAAACCAGAAAACTGCTGACAATGCATCATGTTTCCCACCCTCGAGCTGATATACATAGACTTTATGTGGCACGTAAGGATGGAGGAAGAGGCCTCAGACAAATTGAGGCCTCCTGGCACAACGCAATAGTCGGGTTGGGTAAGTATGTAGTCAGCCATCAAGACGACCCTCTAATGAGGCAGGTCATGAAATCTGACCGAAGAATGGGAAACAGAGGCATTGTTAGTGTAGCAAGAAACATTGCGAAGAAAACTAGGCAAGACACGTCGAATAACACAGACACTGAACTTCTGATGCTGCTAAACATGAAGTGTGAGACACAAAAAATGTTAAAGAAATCGTGGAGAGACAAACCACTCCACGGTCAATACCTAAAAAGAATGGACAAGGTGCAGATCAATAAAGATCAATCATTTATGTGGCTTAAAAGGGGAAGGATGAAGCCAGAATCGGAAGCACTTGTAATAGCTGCCCAAGATCAGGCCTTGAGAACACGACATTATGATAAAGCGGTTCTCAAAATTTCCCAAGATGACAAATGCCGCATTTGCCTGGAGCAAGTAGAAACCATTGATCATATTGTCTCAGCTTGTCCAATCCTAGCAAAGACCGAATACCTTAAAAGACATGACAGGGTGTGTAGCTACCTCCACTGGCAGATCTGTACCGCCCTCGAAGTTCCAAACACATGCCCCAAGTGGTACGAACACTCACCGAAACCGGTGACGTCTGTTGGATTGTGTACGATATTGTACGACCAACAAATTCAAACTGATCGCACGATAGCGGCAAACAAACCGGATATAGTTATCCGGGATTTGGCCAAAAAATCGTGTTTACTTATCGATGTTGCTGTACCTTGCGATCAAAACGTCGTTACCAAGGAGGCAGAGAAACGTCTTAAATACAAGAGTTTGGAAATCGAGATCAGCCGAATGTGGGGCGTAAAAGCACAGGTCGTCCCGATAGTTATCGGAGCTCTGGGATTTGTTCCGCAAAATTTGAGTAAGAACTTGTCTAAACTCCCAGGTAATTCAAAAGACTGGGAAGTGCAAGAAATTGCTTTATTTGGAACAGCCCACATTTTGCGTAAAGTATTGTAGAGGCACTGATAGTCACCGAATCTGCTCCTTAGGTAGCTGGTTGCAACCTGGAGTAGATTTTATATTCAGCCGACTCATAAGATCTTTAGTCGTGATGTAATGGAATAATAATAATAATAATAATAATAATAAATCCAATCTGAAGTTGATGCTTCCAATGGACTCGTGGAAACAGTGGAACATGTTCAAGGATTCTCGAAAGAGGACCTATGCCAAACAATTAAGAATATGGGAAACTGGAAATCCCCTGGGGTTGATAAGATCCAGATTTATTGGATTAAGAAATTAACAGCACTACATTCTCATCTAGCAAAGACTGTTAATAAAATTTTAGAAAACCCTAAGGAACTCCCCGAATGGCTCACTCGCGGTATCACGTATTTGCTACCCAAAGGAGGAGACAGCTCTTTGGCGAAGAACTACAGGCCAATTACTTGCCTGTCAGTAATGTACAAACTTATAACTGCAGCCATAGCTGACAAAATGTATAGGCACCTAGAGAAGAAACATCTGTTGCCAGTTAAACAGAAAGGATGTCGTAAAGGTTCATATGGCTGTAAGGAAATCTTGCTTCTGAATAAAATAATTTTGAATGATGTAAAGAAACGAAAACGTAATTTAAGCATGGCTTGGATTGACAACCAGAAGGCCTTTGACAGTGTACCACACGATTGGATTTTGAAGACCCTGGAGATGTATCGATTTCATCCTAGAGTTCTGCGAGGCTAGTATGAAGTCGTGGAGCACCAGGTTACTAATCCACAGCGGAAAGGGAGTAGTAGAAACAAGAAGTATTCAGATTAACAGGGGAATTTTTCAAGGAGATTCACTATCCCCTCTGCTGTTTTGCATTAGTTTGATTCCTCTATCGAGACAGCTGTCGCACACTGACTTTGGTTACAAGCTCCATGGTGACGAAAGGCCTGTATCACATTTATTTTACATGGATGATCTGAAAGTGTTTGCTAAGAATGAAGCAATTCTCTCCCAAATGCTGTCAGTCATCAATGATTTTAGCAATGACATCTGCATGAAGTTTGATCCTGTGCAAAAGCCAACTTAAAAAGAGGCAAAATGACCACGTCAGAGAACATTGAAGTTGATAGACACACTGTGATTCAAGATCTTAAGCCAGGTAAAACTTACAAATATCTAGACATTGAAGAATGTGAGATCATTTCGAACGACACAATGAAAGAGAGAATACGCAAGGTGTATTATAGAAGAGTGAGACTTGTCCTGCAGTCCGCTCTAAACTCAAGGAATAAAATATCAGCAATAGGTAGTTTGGCGGTACCTGTAGCCGAATACAGTTTCGGACTAGCAGACTGGACTGAGCAGGATATTCGCATCATGGATCGAAAAACCGGAAAACTGCTTACAATGCATCACGTTGCCCACCCCCGAGCTGATGTACATAGACTTTATTTGTCACGTAAGGAAGGAGGAAGAGGCCTGAGACAAATTGAAACCTCCTGGCACAATGCAATAATCGGGATGGGAAAGTATGTAGTCAGCCATCAAGGTGACCCACTAATGAGGCAGGTCATGAAATCTGATCGAAGAATGGAAAACAGAGGCATTGTATGTGTAGCAAGAAGCATTGCGAACAAGACTATGCAAGACTCCCAGAATGACAGAGTCACTGAACTTCTGATGCTACTTAACATGAAATTTGAGACACAGAAAATTTTAAAGAAATCGTGGAGAGACAAACCACTCCACGGACAATATCTAAAAAGAATGGACAAGGTGCAGATCAATAAAGATCAATCATTTATGTGGCTTAAAAGGGGAAGAATGAAGCCAGAATCGGAAGCACTTGTAATAGCTGCCCAAGATCAGGCCTTGAGAACACGACATTAAGATAAAGCAGTTCTCAAAATTTCCCAAGATGATAAATGCCGCATTTGCCAGGAGCAAGTAGAAACCATTGATCATATTGTCTCAGCTTGTCCAATCCTAGCAAAGACCGAATACCTGAAAAGACATGACAGGGTGTGTAGCTACCTCCACTGGGAGATCTGTACCGCCCTCGAAGTTCCAAACACATGCCCCAAGTGGTACGAACACTCACCGAAACCGGTGACGTCTGTTGGATTGTGTACGATATTATACAACCAACAAATTCAAACTGATCGCACGATAGTGGCAAACAAACCGGATATAGTCATCCGGGATTTGCAGAACAAATCGGGTTTACTTGTCGATGTTGCTGTACCTTACGATCAAACGTCGTTACCAAGGAGGCAGAGAAACGTCTTAAATACAAGAGTTTGGAAATCGAGATCAGCCGAATGTGGGGTATAAAAGCACCGGTCGTCCCGATAGTTATCGGAGCTCTGGAATTTGTTCCGCAAAATTTGAGTAAGAACTTGTCTAAACTCCCTGGTAATTCAAAAGACTGGGAAGTGGAAGAAATCGCTTTATTTGGAACAGCCCACATTTTGCGCAAAGTATTGTAGGGGCACCGACAGTCCCTAGATCTACTCCTTAGGTAGCTGGTTGCAACCTGGAGTAGATTTTATATTCAGCCGACTCATAACATCTTTAGTCGTGATGTAGTAATTGTGTCGTAATTATAATAATAATAATAATAATAATAATAATGATAATATTAATAATTTAATTTGTTTTCCGGTCGGGGCAAGAATAGAGTTGTAGCTTTCCTTTATAATCCTCTCAGTTTCTGTAGCTGAGTGATAAGAAAAGTTTAAGCAGTCGGAGTCTGCATGTTACAGTGAAGGGAACACGGTCATTTTCGCCACATACTTCTCTTATTCCTCAAGCGTGGGGATTAAACTGTGCCCACGAACGGGAGATATAGTTAGCTAGCCGGCAAAGTCGGAAATCTACCCAAAAATACCAAATAGCTACATATGTTTTAAAATATTACAATATTTTGTAGATTAAACAAAATATGTTTTCTTATCAAGATATTCTTCGTTGTAAGACAGAGGCAATTAAGTTAGGGTCAGATTTCCTCGTCCAAACTCAAATCCGATCTTGCTCATTCTTCTTTCATACACTTGGAAAACTCCAAAAAACGAATGTTTCGAAACTCAATAAACGCCCCTCTACAACGACATATTTATGTCGGCGCGACGCTCCGGTCAAACCGTCCATCACCGCGTCACAGACAAGGAAACAAACGAACAGCGGCGCGAAACGCACAAATGCCATTTCCGGGCGCCATATTTTTGGTTTTGCAAACTCGCACCCTCCCTTCCACCGCACAGGGTGAACGGAAGGCAACATATGATGTGTATTAAATTCTTGAATGATGAATAGCGAAAGCGCTCTTATGAAAGCCTCTGCGGGGAGGGATTTTCCGTTCTGGAAGAGATTTACTGGGATTTACAATTTTACGACAAATCGGATAAGTGTAGTCATTTTCAACTAAAAACACAAGTGTACAAATTTCTATTGAATTAGGTGATATCGCAAATTTTAATAATTATTGCACAGTTCAATGAATTTTCATGAACTTGTTCATTACATTTTCACATTATAATAATAATAATTATTATTATTATTATTATTACTACTATTGTTGTGAGAAATTTTCAAGTCGATCTGGAGGACACACCTTAAACCGGGCTGATGAATTAAATTGCATAATATTTAAAACCATACACTTGCAAGTGAATGAGCGGGCGTTCACCTACGCTTTGAAGGGGATCAAATTCAGGATATTTTGAACCAAGACGATGGTTTAATAATAGTTCAAATCTTCTTAGTACCGTGTAACCAGGACCGGCATATTTTTTTGTATTAACTACAGGTCGTCTTCAGAACAGACCAAAACCACCGAAATAGTAAAGCGCCTGTTTCGGTACCGTATATGCAACCCGTCATACCCATGTGTGTTGCGCATAATGGGTTGTATAAATCACGTAACAAGGCGCGGAAGAGAATCGCCAATGGAACTGCATCCCTCCTCGCGATCGACAATAGTCTTTTAGAACCCATTCCGTCAAAGGACACGTGAGAACATGATGGTAAACTTTACATGTATTTTATTATTTAACTGAACGTACCATTCATAATAACTGAATAAATATGAGAACTTGTATAGAGCCTGTAATGAATACAATAACACATCGAAACGATTTAGTAGGCTCACATATTCTGTACAATCTGGTAATGGTTTGGTACATGTACTGCAATACGATATTCTATGGAGCGTTTCATGAACAATAAGACAATATCAATGTTTTCTTTTAAAAAGTTGCATTTGTTTTCGACTAACGATTTTTTGAATTTTGCTGCGGAACACGATAGTGTGTGGTGCGCCATGTTAAAGCGAATGTGAGAGTTTGGAGTTCGTGAACATTTACAGTTACGTCGTATGTTTATGATCGCGTTCACTTTTACGTTCTCCATTCGGAATGGTCCCGTCAAATAACATGGCACCACGCTTTCGCGTTCACATTACGTAAATGTGTCATTGTAAATTAGTCTTACTTCTTGCGGAAGCAGAACTCTTTGCATTTATTCCGAGTAAGTTATGTAATGCTGTTGCGATACGTGCCGTGTTTTAAAAAGAAATCTCATTTTTGTGTCCTTGACACAGAATTCGTATACATACAGTAAATTACTTTTTCTAATATATTGTGGGATGAGAATTCCATTATTACGCTAATCTTTATTTCAGAAAATGTATTTTTGGCAAAAACGTCTATCCTCCGTCCCTCCGTCTATAGATAACTCTAGCGCCAAAATAGTACACAGATTTTCCATCACATTTGATTTTCTCCTATCAATCTGGCTGATTCCAGTTCCGTAAATTTAAAACGAATGTTCTAATATTTGGGATTATTTTACAAAAAGATTATATATAAAATGTTATGAAAACTTTTTTTGGTAACACAAAAGACATTCTCCTGTTAATATAACCAATGTAATATAATATTTATTGCAACCCGACCAAGTGAAGTGAAGAGAGACCGGTGCATAAGACAACAAGTCTAACAGCGCGTTAGAGCTGCGGCGGTATAGTGCGGTGCATTCGTGCTCCTATTACAAAGTAATAAATTATTTTTGTATAACACAGTCAGTAATGTTTATTAATCAGCCCAATTAGTTTTCCTTCAGATAATTTTTCATAGAAACATTATGTTAATCACAGAAATTTCTTAGTAAATTGATCACGTATTAACGATTTGAAACGCATTACATTCGTTGTATGTTGTGGGAAGAATATATGATTACTTTTAGGGACTCAGAATGCTTCCATTCTTCGTATCGTTAAAAATATTTATTAATATATTCATCGAACGTATCGTTATTTTGAATGGACTGTCACGTTTTTTGTGGAACATAAGAGGGCATTGCAAGAGGGCCATTTATACGCCTTCAGACGTTGCTCTAGATCAGTACTTCAGTTTTCAGTTGCACTGAGTGTACCAATAGTGCTCTCTCTCTCTCTTTCTCTGAAGCAAAACAAAGCGCAGTGCTACCCTCATTGCCAGTCCAACACCGCGTGGTCGAGTTATACCATCATTTGTACATGGAGGATTTCAATATGAGCAATACAGATGGGTTGCTAAAGTAACCTATTTTAAACAAACAGTAGTCGCTGGGGGATGTAAATGCATCCATTTCGTACACCACAATTCATATAGGTATAAAGGCAAAGCCCCATGTAGATGAGAAAACTACAAGTACAGACGGCGTATTTATGACCAGAAGATAAAGAATCTGCCTTTTACATCAATAGCCACCGATCGGAGCTGATCGCATTTATTATTTGCGTTAGAGACGCATTAGTAGATGTGGACGCGATTCCTTAGGAAGAATCCGACGTTATGTTTAGGAAGGGAATGGCAGTTTTCATTTCGATTTAGAGATGATTTGATAATAGTGTTTAGTATTATGACTATTTCACTCATGTTTGTCCGTGTTGTAAGTAACCAATGCTAAGCAAGAATATGTTTGTAAGTAAAATCACGAGAAGTGCTGCGATAACCTGTAAATGCACTACTTGCGTAGCGAGGAGCTTATACTGGGAGCTGAATAAAACTTTCACATATTCCGGTTGCAATTTTGAGTAATAATTCTACTTTTCGAAATTCCTGTGGTTTTAATCATCCATTCGATTCATGTAACGTCTTAATTCGTGATATAGTCACACTAAAAATCACTCGAAGTGCTGTGATATTACTCATGATAATATTGCACAAATTTAATAACCGAATAATGGACAGGGAACTCGATCGGTAAAATATTGTAAATTAGGAATGAGAACGTTACTGGTCATAGTTACAACAGAATTAATTTATGTTAGGAAAGAAGTGATGTGAGGCACCCACCTGGGGTGGACTGATAGAAAAGTGTAATTCATACGGAATTTATTCGATGAAATGATCAGGAGCTAAAAAAATGTTACGTATCATATTTATTTGGTGATATCTGTTGCACAGAGACGCCTTAGGTAATAGAAGGAAATTGGGGAATTAATTAGGCTGCGACAGAAGAGAAACGACCACACGAAACACGGGCATTCTACTACAGCCCAGACTCATCCACGAAGGCGACAAGGGCGCGCGAAGACGGGCGAATCAGAGCAATATTCACCTGATCAGTAGAGAAAGAACTCAGTGATTCAAAGAAACATTTTAATTGCAACTACACAAAGAATCGGTCATCATTGAAAACAATATTAACTAAAATGAAATGAGCTCGTGATTTAATGTATTTATCAATAGATAAATTAATAAATGCTATATTTTGTTTATTTGAAATACGGCTGGTGATTTGGTAGTGAGTTACAATCAAACGAATCAATTTTATTTAGATTAAATTTCCAGAAATCGTCGATTCCTTTGAAAGACCCGTCTGGATACGTCGACGTAAGTATCAATTAGTCATACGTCGATATCCGTCGGTCAGGATACGTTGAATATTAAATATAATTGAATATTTAGCCGACAATACAATAACGTTTGCAAATAAAACTGATTATTATGTTATCGAATTTGCATGAGCAAAGGGGGGCAATAATAGCAAGGAAAAATAATGTATTTCATTTACAAAATTTTATAATCTCAAAATAAATCATTATTATTGATACTACGCAGGTTGTAAGGGTTTTAAAAATAAATATAAATAGTTTAGTATATCCATAATTTTATAAATAGAAAAGAGGGGGGAGTTTGCAATATTTATAATGTTAATTTAATATTTATGTGTAAACACACACACACACCTAAAAAACTATTAATAGATCAATTGCAAAAGTAGAAATGAACACAAATTAGACTGAGTTGGTAGAGTTTTTTATCTCTTCGAAAATAGGGGACAAGAATACGAAAGTGTTGAACAAATCAGGAGAAGAATCACATATAGTTGAAGAACATTTTAAGGCAGAATTTTCGGAACTAATTGAGAATGATCGTTTTGGATAATAACGCTGAAGAAAAGCTTACAGGTGATCTTTTAAGAGCATTTTTGTGCATATTAGCAAACAAAGCGTACATGTAGTTGTACTGAATTATAACTATTCGCCTCATGCAACCTGTAAGCATTTTTTATGTTGATTACAATTGTGAAATTGCAATATTACCATTTCGTATACCTTATGGAACTAATTCAGATTAATGAATGAACATTGTGACCATTGGGTGTCGGGAGATTTTGAAAGGGAATATAATTTTATCAAATACTACGATTCAATGGTATGTCCAATGTCAGAACTCTAAGAACTTATTTAAACAAAGCTTAACATGACATTTAGAAATTTTCAACAAATGAAAATATTTTTACAACGGTTTGCAGCGTTGGCGGCGCCACTTTCAACTAGTCTGTAATAATACAAAAAGGTAATGAGGTCTGCCAGAGCGAATGTATAATTCAGTCGTCTGTCTAATTCAATATGTAGAGTTCGCAGATTTAAAGAAGAAATTATGATACAACAAATTTTCCAATAAATTCTATTTCCGGCACTTGAATCTATCACGTAATGTTGACCATAAAATGTAGGTAGTTGTCAGAAAATAGCAAGTAGTGTCTACAAATACGTCCGTGAAACTTAAATTCATACAAACCAATACCTGGAATATTACTTCAAATATGATTTCACAACAAAGTAATACCGTATTTTACGTTGTATTGCGTTACAGTGACTGAAAATATAAACGATTAAGGGTGGAACAATTGAAATGCCCATTTGTAGTTTCACTTAAAAAGTCTTTTGTATCACGGAACAAACTCACATTTAGCATCAATCACTGATTCGTGTTGGCACGACTCCTGAGCTATCGCCACCTCAAAAGTGCTGCAAATGTAGTAACTTTGAACGCGAATTTGCGTTCTGAATTTGGTACTGTCGCGCAATCGTACACCATGACTTCTTTGGCGTAATATAGACTTTTCAAAACACCATTACACCGAAAAACCAAATACATCGCTGTGACCACAAAATAATAAGCTTCCCTTTTGCCTACTGATTCACTGAAAACGGAAACCAAATCAGAATAAACGTAAAACTGGTGTCGTTTGATTTTCCGCTCAAAAATTACAAATGCTATAATTCATTTATAAGATTCGTTTTATTTTGCATTCAGCTTGAACTTAATAATGGGTGGAATAAATCATTTTAATCTGTAGTTGGTGCTGTAATTTATCCAAAATTTAGTTTAAGGAAAAGAATTATAAATAAAATTGCGTGTTTTTAAATTGCGTGTCTGGAATATCTTTAGATAACGGCCCGCGAACAGCATTTGAGACGCGTTTATTGTAATAAGATAAATATTAAATGTTCACTAAAGTTCGTTTGTTTTCAGCTACACAAGACCATCAATTTCCATCTGTAAAATAATAATTTCCATATGTCTGGGTTGTTTTTTCTTGCATTCAAAAACAATTGAGTAAACCGTTTGCGACCTGGCATACAATGAAATCAGCTCCCAATTTCAAAAGCGGTTCTTCGTGAAAATGCGAACAGACATTTCGAGAGATTCAGTTCTTGATGCCGGCTCTTTGTGGAAAACGAAATTAGACTCCCGAAAGAGCCGCCCGCAAACGATTCCGAACGTCTCGGTTCATTTTCACAGAGCGATCCTCCTCGATCGTAAAAATATCAAAAGGAAAAGAGGGTTGACGGCGGGCGCTGCCGCGAGGTCAGGTAAGGCGAAAAAAGCTGACGTGAAAATCTACTGTAGGCTCCTCGCTCCTAATTTGCATATCGGGTCGTTAGCAATGAGAGACCAAATCCTCCGAGAAGCAGGAAAGAGAGGAAGAGAGGAGAGAGAAGAAATGGAAGGGACAGCGAATAGGATGAACGGAGTTCGAGTAATAGTCAGCATGAGTTTTTAAAGCAAGGACATTCCTTCAAACATTAAACGAATACTAAAACTGCAATAGCATGCCTGCAAACGCACATAAATAAAATGTTACTCAAAAGTACCTTATTAAGAGCTTCAAGTGAAATTAATATGACGCAAAAAAACAACGTCCACTGAGAATTCAAACTGTGTACTGAATCTAGTGGGATGTAGATAAAAACAATCAGAATTGAGGAAAAAGAAAAATAATTTTTAAGAAGATTTTGTAGTCCAAACGCCATTCATACTTCATATAAATAGGTCAATTTTCTAGGTGCTTTAGAAATTTACTATGTACTTACGAGCAGAGCACAATTTCATTTTCCTATTAATGTACATAATTTTAACATATTGTATTAAGTTTTTGACAAATATTGTAAAAAATTGTTCTGAATATTCAGTAGAAGTTGAAGCACCCGGCATTGGCCGTGTAATCATAATCTTTTCTTTTAGTGTAAAATGTTATTTATTTTCCAGTACTATTGAAAACTCCAATATTTCAGAACTAGGACAGTATGGGATAGTTCCCCGTTCTACTGACTCTTTCGCTTTTAAACGAGAATACGAACACTGTCACTCTCTCCGATGTGGAATATAGTCGGAAGTTTCTCTCTTCGTCACGTTCACTTCGTTTCCTTCAATTTCCTCCGTCCTCGGTCGACAGCCCTCGCTTGACTCCTCTTCCCTCTCCGCATAAGGAAAGGTGGCCCTTGCGCATCGGGCAGACCCATCGAAGTCATGCGCATTGAAAAGGGAAAGATTCCGCATAAAGGCGCATGGAGGCCCTTCAATCACCACAATCGCACGATAGCAGCAAACGAACCGGACATTGTTATCCGGGATTTGGACAAAAAAAATTGTGTCTACTTTTAGATGTTGCTGTGCCCTGTGTTCAAAATGTCGTAACGAAGGAGGCAGAGAAAGGTTTTAAATACAGTGTTTGGAAATCGAGATCAACCGAATTTGGGTCGTCCCGATAGTTATCTGGGAGCTCTGGGATTTGTTCTGCAAAATTTGTGTAAGAACGTGGCTAAACTTCCAGGTAATTCAAAAGACTGGGAAGTGCAAGAAATTGCTTTATTTGGAAGAGGCCACATTTTGAGGAAAGTATTGTAGAGGCACCGACAGATCTGCTCCTCAGGTAGTTGGTTGCAACGTGGAATAGATTTTATATTCAGCCGACTCACAACATCTTTAGTCGTGATTTAGAGGAATAATAATAATAATAATAATAATAATAATAATAATAATAATAATAATAATAATAATAATAATAATAAATTTAATAATAATAATTAGAAAAGAGAACCGATTATATAATGTTAGTAGTGAAACGGCACGCTTATTTTGTATTATTACATTGCACACAAATTATGTATTTAAAAAAACCAGTTTGTAATTAAAATATTCAGATGCTCCCCTTTAAGGAGAAGACAATCTTTTAAGCCACTCCACCGAGTGAAAGGGCTTCTTAAACGAGGCCCTAAATTCACGGCCTGAGAAATCAAGGCTTAACAATCCCCAATTCCGGGAGCGTCTCTCGCCGGCGCCTTCCGTCCCTCCGCCGCTCTCGTCCTCCCGTCTCGTCCACTCGTCCAGCGCCGCCCGCCGCCCGGGCGCGCAGGCGGCGCTCGGCCGAGGCTGCGACCGGCGCGCGCCCTGGGAGCAGGTCGCCTCGCCGCCCGCCCGCGTCAATTAACTCCCTAATGATCCTTCGGCAGCCGAACAGAAGTTTCCGAGCGCCAAATTACTTCCACTTTGTGCGGCGCATAAAGGAGCCGTCAGCGCGAGAGGTGATGGGCGAGGGGAGGGAGAGGGGGTGGGGATGCAACTCGACGCCTGAGGGCAGCGCCCATCCCCACCCCCACCTCCGCAGGCGTGCCTTCGGGCTCGCACTGCCAGACTTACACGACCCACAGTCTTCTCGCAGTGGAGCAATATTGCGATTTTCATCCCCCATACAAACGTTTGTTTTAATATTGGCGAGGCTCTTTCACGCCGTTTGATGAGCTATTGAGTACGATTTGCTCAGCTACGAACAGCTCGCGTGCTTTTGATCAAAAGTATTTTTCGCGAGTGATTGAATTTGCCTGCCGCGTGACTCAGCTACAACGGAGCACAAAGGAGGCGGCCAATGAACAAGAGCGTCGGCCGCCGCGAGAATTGCATAAAAATGAGTTGGGAGCGACGGAGAGCAACAAGACGCCGAGGAGAGAGCGGCGAAAGTGGCCGCAGGGACGGCAGCGCAAAGCGCAGGCGAAGCAAATTAGGGCGTCAGCGAAAGGCGTCAGTGAGAGGGGACGCGGAAAACAGTGGCGCCCCTACCGAGCGTCCCCTCCCCGCCGCATTCAGACTGAAATAACGTCCGCTGCAAAGAAATAAGTTCAAAGATTTCGGTCTTAAATTAAAATGGTGCTAAAAAGGAATTTACTGGTCGTTTATTGTTTGGAGACCAGCGTGACATAAAATAAATTATTCTTTACAGTTTCTTTCATTTAAAATTATCATGGATACTGTTAAAAAATGTGTTTTTACCTATTTTTAGTGTGAGCTTTGGAATCAGCTGAAAGAGGAATATAATCCAGTTCATTTTTTATTCACTTTGCGAATATTTAAATTATGAGATTAATTAATTATAAATTATGAATTCTCTTTTCAATATAAACATTTTTCCAATAAGATTTATAGAGTTTCTACAATATTTCAATGATCTCAAGGTTATTCTACTTAAGCTGATACGTATTTTATTTTTTAATGTATGTAAAACTGTCCAATGACAGAATATTCAAGATTATTAACCTTCTTTCTAGTTCAATTTAATTAATTTCGGTAGATCAATTTAACTGATTTCTTTAAACAGACCCAAAATTCATCTTCCTTTTTTCCGGTATCAACTTCAATTACAAAAGGGATACATCGGAGTGGCTGAAATCTGACGTGCTGTTGAATAATAAATTATGCTAGTTTGATTTACGAAGATAAATAGCGTTCTCGGATTATTGAACTCCATCCATAAAATTGTAATACACATTAATTTTACCTTATTTTATTAATACAATAAAGGTAATTATTATTTTGAAAGTTTTCATTAGCATAAAATTCTGGGAAAACCCTTAACGCGTTGTTCTGTCCTCCATCTTTCTTGATCACCTCCCATCTCCCTAAAGTTCTCACTGCCTCTCCCTCCTTACCGCACCTTGTCCCTGTCTGTCACTGTCCCTCTCATTCACATTTACTTGCAGATTCTGCACATCTCTGAGCAGGTGAGGTAATATCGAGAAGCGCCAGACCGGCAAAAATGTAATAGAATGTTCAAGAAGCCTGTAGATCACGGTGTGAGAAACGTTGCTTTGAGGCCTTTGGCCTCAAAATTTTAGTTTTTAAGACCCTAGAACGCCTCATTTAGGAATTATGCAAAATGCTACCGAGTGTGTTGCGAGTTGCATTTGACGTAAATATTTACTTTTGTTCTACAGCGCCATGTAGTGGAGTTACTACAGAATAAGTAACACGTAAACGCATTTCCAAATCTATCTTTAATCAACAAATTCCATTAAAGGAAAACTATCTATCTTTAATATTTTAGGGGTATGCAGAGTCCGAAAAAATAAGAACTTTTGGAATTTTCAAAAAATCATGGTGTTCAACGAACATGAGACTTGCACCACTCTCTTAAACGTCCTTCACACTAACCAACAACAAAATTTAATCAAAATCGATGGAGCCATTATTTTGAAAATTTGGAATATGTACTGGGGGTTTCATGTAAAATACCCCCAAAATTAAAATATCGGTTTCAAATTCAAGAGGTCGCGACATCAGCCAGATCAACTGGGGAATATCAATTGTGAAGAAAATCGGATGCACGGTTTAACTGCTAGCGTTGTTCTCAGACGGACAGACAAACGAACAGACGTTTTGCCGTCCTCCGATTTTTCGGTAACAAGAATCCACAAAACATGGATTCTGGCTACACTATATACTAGAAGATTTTTTTTCTAAATTTATCAACTGAGTTTATCCACTTTTTCATTACCAGGGCACTGTAATGAGAGTTTTTCTTCAGAAAATTTTCAGTTTTTTCGCACGCGCGCGCACACACACACACACACACGTTTTTTCGCGCATCATGACTTTCTTTCTACTCCGTAGCGGGAAAGTAAAAATACTGCTGTCTAGATGTGTGTTACTTGTTCATGTTAGATGTGCATATTTAGTTAATAACATCATGCCTCACTTTTATTGTGGCTTCATTATTCCATATTCAACCTAGGAAAAACCTATAACAAACGCTGAAGATTCACATTCAGATTAATTTAAACCGCTCTAAAGACAAGTGCATGATTTCCCAAACTTACTTTTTGTAATTTTCCCCCTATAATTGTTACCTATAAACTATTTTCTCACTTTCATCGCATATAATTATTGATTATGACGTTTCCAATGGGATTATCCTCACTCTGTTTGTAACTCTTAGTGCTGCGCGTGATAAGTTGCACATCTGTACTCACTCTTACAAAGCGCTTGCCTCGTTGTATGAAAAACGTAAAATAAAATAAAACTGATTTCATACGTAATCAATTTAGTGCAGTAAATATAAGCGACATTTCAGTCTGTCCATTTGAAATAACAAAGCTCTCGTAAATAAAAGGGAAGCTCGTGTAAATATTCTGTTGGTAAGAGCGCAGCGACACGATCGCCACATCACATCTCAAAGCCGCTTCTCCTCCACAGAAAGGGAATCTCCTGGATGGAAGGCTCCGATTCGACGGAACAGACTTCTGTAGAAATGCTGAAACTCAATTTTTGCGTTGAAAAAACATTTTCCGCGGGTGCAATTGAAAAGGATCATGTCGGAGCTAAGCATTATTTGATATTCCTTTCGACTGGGGGGTTTTCCGCAGACGCATTTTACGAGCCCCTTTCAATCCGGACGAGGTCGTGGGGCGGGGCGAGAGGGGCGGAGCGGGGCGGGGAGGCTATTTCTGCCGAGGGCCATCGGCGGGGCCATAAGCCGCTGCCGGAGGCGCCCGAGGCCACCTGCATTATTGCGCAGTGGCCACTGCCTGCTGGCAAGCGCCGTTACGACGCCCTCAACGCGCCCCGCCCCGCCCCGCTCCCCCCGCCCCGCCCCGCGCCCCGCCACTGCCCCGATTTCCTCTAGTCTCCGCCCGGCGGGCCTCCAGATGACAGCCGACGGACAGGGCGGGGTCTGTCTGGCTCGCGGCGATGCGAAGGCATGCAAAATCATTGGCTTCTTTGGTTTCTTCTTAAAACACACTTCCCAACAACTTTTCTTCTGCACAAGCTTTTCTATTGCAACATTATGATCGACACGTTTATTGCTTTAACGTTACTATTCGTTGAATTCAGTCTCTGATTATTCTGGTAGTTAATCATTCAACAGCGGTCATTTTACTCCCAGAAAATACAAGTTATTTATTCCTATATTTTATATTCAACTCCTGTAATTCTTTATCTCTGGTGAATTACCTGCAAGAAATTGAGGCCGGTCAAAGCACAGAAAAGAAACATTCCAAGTATACACATGTTGGTGAGTAAAAAACTAGACCTGAAAGAATATGCGACGTAAAATATGTGCATATACATACGTGGATTGCCTGGACAAGTTCTTGAACGAGGTTCATTCCAACTATGATCTTTAGCGTGGTAAAATCATTCTTATTAAATAGAAAATGATGTTCAATTTGTAAAATTCATGTACATTAATACAAACGCATTTTCAACACGTAATTAAGTGACTTCTAAAACATAAAACTGATATTTTCTTTCAGTGACTTATTGCAATAGGAATGTCAATATGGTACTTTCTTCAACTTCATATAATGTATTTTATGTGGAAAGGCAGATTACTGATAAGTACAATTTTCATCGTTTTATTTTAATATATAATAGATTTGAATGCTAAAAGTCCAATATCAACCTCATTTAAACACTCTTGTGAGTCAGTAATGCGACTATTTTTATTCAATTTTGTAATTATTACTGTGTTGCGAAAAATCAATCTATCCAATAGTTTATGATAAAGAAAGTAGTTTTTTTATGAATCCAAAAAATCATTTGCGCTGTGAATACAGCTTCAATAAATTATTAACGTACTTCCGTAGATAACGACTTTGAAATGTAATGGTAAAATACAGCTGAGTAAACTAATGAGCTGTTTAACGCCTACCCTCTGCCATGGCAAATACTTCAGGTACAGAGAACAACATGGGGAGCCGAGTATTTCAGAAGTTCCCAAAAGGGCTCTTCAACACCTGAATGTGTAAGGTGGATGGCAACAGAAACCCAAACAGAAGCCCTGCTTGTGCAGACGCCTCGAAGTTGTGCTGGACGAGGGAGCGTGTTGTAGTGAGCACAAGGCGATGCCCCTGAGGAGCAGAGAGAAGCGAAACAAGGTCACCGATCCACATTTGCCCGCAGGGAGAATGGTAGAGAAGCATATGAGCAGCACGGACATTTTGTAAGAGAACATTTTGACATTTTCAAAACGTTTTATGTACTTGCATTGCATTTTCACTTTCTCTAAAATATTTTTGCTCTTGAACTTGAACATTTTCCCATTATTTCTTTTCGAAGAATGAAAATAATATGGCATTAAAATATAACATATTCACATTAAATAAATGACACCGACATCCCATATTATCTCGCTGTACGTCTTTTGAAGGATTACCCTCGGAAGTATCCCTCAGGCGTGAGGACGCTTCTACCTTAGCTGAGAGCCTAAGAGCCTTCCACTCTGAGCCCTGAATGCAATCCTTCCGACGGACGCCCTCTGCCCTTTACGAGCTGCCCTTTACAGCGCTATGACGAACGGAACCACCCACTTACAACTAGACGCAAACGTCAATACTGTGAACTGAAGAACAATAATGACTCATCGCTCTCAAGTGACGCATCCAATGAGTCATGCAGTAATAAACTCAAAATGTGGATATGGATTTTTATCCTACTTCCGAGCATGTTCAAGCAACGTCAAAAACAATCATTAATTAGACAAGTATGAGAAAAAGTGGTGCCGACAAATTTCCCGCATGAAGCTCATTGTACGCTGTCAAACATTTTCAAACAGCATAACATCCACGCAAAAATAAGTTTTGAAGAAATCTTTGGTATAAATTTCGCTAATGAAACATTTCAAGAGTTTACAACATAACAATGGAATCATAATAACAGCATGTTTCTTTCATTAAGTGTATTTTCAAAGTGTAGATAGCATATTCAATTATCTGTTTATTTTAGGTACAGTTGCCTTTAACCATTATTACCTCATTTAGATCCTTTAGTTCGTATTCAGAATTCACCTTTTCAATTTCATTAAATTATTTTGCACTTCGAATTGCTAATGACGATCTTAAATTAGTTGATTTAAAGAAAATATAGTTGTCCAGAAAAATAAATCCTGGTGCAAAACACTATCTAAAATAAGTTAATCGCTAACTCTCTCTCACTGTCTTCTTTTTTCACTTTTTTATTCTTCTTTGCCATTTTTTGGGCTTCTTGGCTAGAGAAGAAGCAGACGGACTAGAAGACAAAGTTGAGCTGGAGTCGTCTTCACTCTCCTCCACTATCGTTTCGCTCTGAGTCCTCGTTGGTAACCTTTTCCTGGAACTGCTTCTCGATCTTCTGGAAGCGTTATCGTCTTCGTCCTCTTCATCCGAAAAGGACACGTTGCCCTTCTTTTTCTTCTTCTTCTTGGCCTCCTTCTTCTTCTTCTTTGCTGTTTTTTTGTCGCCGGCGTCCTCCTCGCCCTCTGCGGCCGCCTCGAGCAGCGAGGCCACGTCGAAGCCCGTGGCGGCGGAGAGGCGCTCCAGGGCCTCCACGTGCGCCGCGCCCTCCAGCACCTGCTCCTCCCAGATGAGCTTGCTCACGCCCAGCTGCAGCTGCATGAGCGCCTCGTACTCCGTCAGCCCCAGACGCCGCCTGTTGGACACGTCGTAGAGGCCGTCCCGGACCTGGCGGCGCGCGCCGTGCGTGCCGCGCGCCTCCAGCCCGTGCTTGGCGGCCAGCTCCTCCACGGCGCCCCGCTCCGCCAGCAGCGGCAGGCGGATGACGTACGAGGCGCGCAGCGTGGTGCCCAGGTTGGCCGGGTCCAGCGTCAGGTAGCCCAGGCGGTCGTCGTGCGCGAAGTCCAGGCACTCCTCCAGCACCATGGCGCCGCGCACCAGCCGCCGGTACACGCTCTGCAGGTCGTGGCCCCGGCTCGCGGCCACGACGCGCACGTGGTCGTCCTTGCCCACCCACACCAGAAAGTCGCGCTTGTCGTTCATGAATAGGCCCCGCCCCGTGGGCCAGAAGCGGCCCGCGTTGGCCGCGCGCAGGAACTTGTTGGGGCGCGCGAACAGCACGCCCTCGGCGCGCAGCTCCTTCTGCACCTCGTCGCGCAGCTTCTCCAGCGGGAAGTACTTGCCCTCCAGGTCGAAGGGCAGCAGCTCCAGCGCCGGCACCACCTTCGCCTCGATCTCCTTGTAAAGCGCGCGCGTGAGGCGCGGCGCGAACGGGTAGCCGGCCAGGTTGCGGCACAGGCGCACGCGCGTCGACTGGATGTAGCGGCCCGCCGGGTCGGGCGAGCGGATCTTGGCCTTGTAGTTGCCCCACGAGTGGCCGGGCTGCGCGGCGTCGCGCGGGAAGCCCAGGTGCAGCTCGTCGATGGCCACGTTGAAGAGCGGCCCGAAGACGGTGTAGGCGTCGGGGTCGGGCGCGTACAGGCCGATGGGCTCCTTCATGAAGGTGGCGCCCGCCTGGATCACGTCCCAGAAGGAGCCGCCGTACTGCGTGCGCCGGTCCTTGAAGGCGTGGTACACGTCGTGCGTCAGCACCTCCTTCAGCAGAGACGTGCAGCTGTCCGAGCACTTGAAGCGGTAGTAGGCGCGCCGCATCTTGCGCTGCAGCGCGGCGTCGGTGCCGGCCTCGGGCCCGCCTGCGCAGAAGCTCGCGCCCTCCTCCTCCTCCATGACTTTGGTTGCTGTCTTCAGCTGTTGAGGCCGAGGAGAAGTTTGGCGTTTGGCGATTTTTTCAAGAGATTCAAACAGATTTCATGGTTTGGTTTGTAACATTCTTGTGGGATTTTTTAGTCTTTTATCGGTTATACAACATTAATTTTCATCCATCTTCGAACGAAACGGGTGTGTCCATTTTGAACACAGAATTCATGTTACGTAGAAACGAAGACACATTCATGTAACAATTCAAATTTGTCGTCGTCAATAGTGCAAATAGTTCCATTGTTGTCCAGTTTATCTTTACAATTTCAAGTTGTTACTTTTTTATGTTTTGTCTGACGGAGAACAAAGTTTTTAAGGCACTATGGCGAATTGGCCACATCCCTTAGCATTCTAGTTATCTCTACATAAAAACCATGGTATTGATCTCATTGAATACTGAATGTGTGGATACGATTTCAAGAGATAATATATTATTTATGTGCACTATTTTTTTTATCGAAACGACGCATTATACGTTCATGTTTTCAATTCAATCAGATGTCATGGTGTTTTTCTCTTCAATCAATTAGAAAGTATAACTATAAATACACAGTAATCATGTATAACAGTATTACATAATTATATGAAGTAATTACTTTTTTACCGAGAGATGTTTCTATATGCAGCTCCAAACACTGCTGATCCAGGAGAACCTACATTGCAATCTCTGTTACTTCAGTAATATTCGATTTACATACATTATTTTAATGACGTTTATAAATAAAATGAACCTTTTTTTGCAGGCAAGCGTTTTCTGACACGCTTATTGTGTCAAATCACATTGTTTAAAATGAATGTGAAGTCGCAATGTACGTAGGAGTCTCCGTATGTTCAGATTATTTCGCAATAAAGGAAAATCGTTTTACGTAGCCAGGAGTACTTATTGAAGATTAGATTTTTACGTTTTTCCGAAAATCAATCTGCAAAATTGATTCATTGTGTTTCCCCCTTCATTCCAACTGCACATACTTTCTTTCCTTCCACGATT
Organism: Acheta domesticus; assembly: GCA_031308135.1. Classification (NCBI taxonomy): domain Eukaryota; kingdom Metazoa; phylum Arthropoda; class Insecta; order Orthoptera; family Gryllidae; genus Acheta; species Acheta domesticus. The sequence continues at coordinate 21,070,277 of JAHLJT010004567.1, read as the reverse complement.
CTACGTCTTCTGCTGACGATAAAATCTGTAATGTGAGAATTTCAATATCTTTACAATATAATCGACTTATAACTGCAATATAATCGACACGTATAAATAAACAAAACAAAGAGCAATTTGGGAGAAAGAGAAAAGGATTTCATTAAGAAAGAAAAATTGACATTCATTCTCAATATGTCAATATTTAAAGCAGATATCATTTTATTGAAGCCTAGTAGTTTCCATCAGAAAAGTTGTAGAATTAATCGCAGCTCTGTAACATCTTCAGATCATCCTATTGATAATTTTAAATATAATATTTGAGAGCAGCGTTTGCCACTCACAAGTGAACTCGCAGAAGGCAGCCGCGAATGCATGCAGAGTATTTTATCGATACACTCTCATTTAGTGAGTGGACGCACACAAGTGTTAACGCATTAATATTCGACAGTTACGCAAAATTACATACAATTGTTTTATTAAAACTAATAAATTATTTTTTTATAAATATACACGAACAGGGCAAAGGTACCCTCGAACGATAAGAAACTTCTGCCTCTAGACACATTTATACCCATCTCTCATTCCGTCGTTTGACCTACTCTACTATCACGCTTCGTGTTTTTCATGTTTTTTACTCTTTTTCGGTTGCAGGCAGCCATCCTCTACCTCTCAATGTAGTAGCATCGTAAACCGTATGACACATTATGACTCAGTAACCTCAAGACCTCTGCAACACTGTTACAATAGATCTTGCAATACTGAAATTCACAAAACATTTTGAGCCTAGGCAGCTCATTGAAAGTTGCGCAAACGAAAAAAAATGGTATTTCTAGTTTAGTAGATTACACACGTTTTTTTACGATGTTTCAATTTGTTCTTCCAGTTGTTTAGATACAACAATATAATAGTGTCACTGGTTTTGGTGGAGACACTGGTGGATCCAGGGGCAGTCATGAGGGCCATGCCCCCTCCCCAAGGCAAGGCCTACAGTTTTCGTTTACTCTCCTTTATTTAGAAAAACTGATTTAAATATTTATGTTATATTTATGTAAATATTTAAATAATACTGTATAGTATTATATCTACAGTAATTAATAATATATAGCATAATAACAAATATGTTTGTCATTTTAAATTGACACGATGCCGTGTGCCGCCTCCCCCTCCAAATGATCGGCTGGATCCGCCCCTGGGTGGAGACGAGGCTGCCGGACAAAGCCACTCCCGCGGCGATCTAGCTGTAGAATTGTCGCTCGTTTTTCACTCTTGGAGAGCGACGGAGTGTTCGGCAGCGGCCTTTCCACTTTTGCCTTCGCGTTGGCCCAGGCGGGAACAAACGCGCAACGACGAGCGCCTCCCCAGGAGGCGGCGCATGCACCTGTGCGTGGGCGCCCCTCGCTTCGACGCAGGCGCTGCCTGTGGCGCACGCGGGCACTGCACTGGCACGAACGCGCTGGCGGGCGACTGCCGTCCGCCGCGTGGGAGGCGAAAGTCCTGCCGTCGCGTCGTTCGTGCCCTGGCCACGACTGCGCCCACCGCCGATGGAACGGAGCGGGTTGCTGTCGTCATTTGTCTCCTCCTACCAGCGGGACTATCGTGTTAGAAGACTCACGATAAACAAGCAGCAGAATGCTTCATGAGGTCGTGGTAATACATCATGAATCTTTCAAAAACAAAACGTAAATAATATCGTTGCATTAATGCAGTGATCTTAAATTTCTGAGATAAATCATATTTGCAATAAAAATATATCTCTTAAACGTCTTTGCAGCCACAATTAAACGTGGCGTAGTGAAACAGGATGTTTGTTTTAAAACCCCTGCAACCATTTTTTTCCAGCTGGTTAAAAGCTTTGAAATAACTGTTGGCAACAATTTTACAAAATAAAAGGTTAAAGAAACTGTATCCAATTTTATAAATTCAATGACGACCAAGAGACAGAATCGTTTTAAAACAACAAAAAACAAACAAAATCTGATGTATCAGAGAGTTGATGTTTCAAGCCTTACTTTTAACTGCAAAATTACTTGGATGTAGCAGGTTGCTGAATCGTAACTGGTTTTCAACCCTCAAAGAATAAATATTATTTATATTTTCAAAATTCATGCACGATACTTTTGTTAAGTAAACACGATCTCAACAGCTTCAGAAATAATGTATCGTAGAACGTCCAGAAGGCAGGTATTAAAAGGACGGAAGAGTAGCGCGTATATAAATTGGGAATATGTGCACAGATTTACAGTTGGATTGCTCGATTTATTTATTTTTCATTACTGGAGGCGTCAACAGCTATGGCCATTAGTCCCGTAAGTGTAGATGGAGCTGGCTGTGAACTCTCTGGCTGGATAGCGAGATCCGGCGCCGACCTAAACGGCGGCTTTTTTTAAGAGTTTTCATCTAGGTATCTCCCACCAGCGGCACACCGACCTAATAGGGAAGTCCGACTGGTCTCCCGGCGTGTGTGCTAATGAAGTGTAGGATCTCCCTGTCAGTGGCACTGCAGTGACATCAGTTGATTCGCTGTGGCACACTGTCGTTTTAAGAGTTAGCGATATGCGTGTTTTTTAATATCATAACTACAGTAAGAACTACATAACTACAGAATTACCCGGAATAAAATGGAAAAATAACAAATATGCACCATAGAATATTGGCAGAAAGTAGGCCTTCTTTCATTAAACATTAAATTTGAAGTATAAGTCATTGAAACTGATTAACGTAAGTACTATACATCCCTAAATAAACTGTATTCTTAACTTGAAAATGGTAATAAGGTTAATCTGAATTCTATTTCAATTCGTTTCTTGACCGGTCATAGGATGGCAGTTTGTCAAAAATTCACAGAAACAAATTATACTTTTACAAACTTGTGTCCCTTTGGATTGCCAAGAAGAATAAATTACGCTGCCCAGCCGTTTATCTTCCAGTTAGAACAACGATAACTATTGAGATGAATCAATATAAAGAAAGGCGATTCTTAAGTTGCGACATCGACCAGACAGCCAAGAGCAATTCTGTCCTTCCAATTTGGCCCCTCCTAAGGCGAGCAATGCATTGTTTTAAAGCTAATGAAAGGAAACGCCATTGTGGAGCCAGGTGACGGGCAGTTTATTTGCGTGGGCGCGGGGGTGGTGGTGGGGGGGCGGGGGGTCACTTGCGCGGCTGCTGCTATTTCTTGCCCTTCTTCTTCTTCTTCTTCTTGTCCTTGGCGGCGCTGCGGGAACGCTGTGGGGGCGCGTCGGCGGCCGCGGCGGCGTCGAGCAGCGGCGAGTCGACGCAGCGCCGGTCGTTGATGGCGCGTCGCGGCGCGCGCGCGCGGCGCTCGTGCTTGGCGTCGCCGCGCTCCAGCGACGCGCGTCGCCTGCCCCCCGCGCGGGGGAACATGCGCTCCTTGGCGGGCGGCCAGTCCTTGGCGCCCGCCGCCGCCGCCGCCGCCCGCTTGCGCTGGCGCTCGCGCGCCACGCGGCGCCGGTTGGCCTCGCGGATGAGCTGGCGCTGGCGCCGCGGCAGGCGCTGGATCAGCTCGTACGCGCGCCCGGGCTCCTCGGGCTCCGGCGCCGGCACCGGCGGGCACACGCCCTCGCCCGCCGCCTCCTCTTCCTCCTCCTCTTCCTCCTCTTCCCCCCTCGCCTTCCGCCTCGCTTTCCGCCTCTTCTTCCGAGGCCACGTACACCTCGCCGCGCTCCGCCGCCCGCTCCTCCTTGCGGTGGCGCGCGCGCTCGGGCTTGGGCGTGTGGAACTGCACGACGCCGATGAGCTCGCGCAGGCCGTGGTGGAAGTCCTTGAGCACGTCGTACTGCGTGCAGCCCAGCGTCTTCAGGTTGGACACCACCGCCACGTCGGGCTCGTCGTCGAGGTAGCGGATCTCCAGGTGGTAGACGCGCGCCACGTGCGCCAGCGCGTGCCGCGGCACGTTGGGCGACACGCGCAGCAGCACGGACACGCGCAGCCCCGTGCCCACGTCGCCCGGGCACACCGTGAGGTAGCCCAGCCGCTCGTGGCACGCCGGCACCAGGCGCCGGTCCAGCACGGGCGTGGCGCACGCCACGCGCCGGAACGCCTCGGCCAGGCGCTCGCCCGCCTCCAGAGCCACCACGCGCAGGTGGTCCTTGTCGTTGAGCAGCACGCAGAAGGAGTGCTCGTGGTTCACGTACACGCCGCGCCCCGCGGGGCCAGTGCAGCCGCACGTTGCCCGTCGCGTCGTACTTGTCGGGCGGGTCGAAGAAGCAGTGGTCGCGCGACAGCTTGTCGCGCAGGTACGGCGGGAATGCACGACAGCGGCAGGTACTTGCCGCTGCGCAACACCAACCAGCGCTCCGCTCACATACCACTCCACATCAATAACAGCAGAGCACATGGAAACCGGTATTCAAAGTCAATGAATGGCCTATTTTACTTTCATTCCCTCCTAGAATTGTGGCCCGAGAAAACATAAAACATTATATGAAATTTAATGAAGGAGAAAAAACAACAATGAAACGTTTAAATCAGTAAGTGATGTCAAGAACTGTAGAGTACTATACTCATGAATTAACATTAATCTTGCTTCAAAACAACTAGAATTTCACAATTAGGGGTATCAAAGATAAAAAATTTTGCTTTTCGACTTCGCTCCTCTGGACGAACATAAACTGCGATTCACCAGTCACAGGAAATGAATGTACTGAAACCATAGGTTTCATTAATAAAGTTAATATTTAGCACAATCTGCAATTTTTTGGAGGTACTTTTACTAATGAAATAGTCTCCATAAATACTCTTAGGCCTCAGTAAGTTCCCAGATTAATTCTGTTAGGAACCTCCACCCTCTAGTACACGAGTATTGGATATATATAACGCAGTAGTAATATTAACTACAGTGATTTTCTGCCATATGTTCAGACGGTTGTGCAAGTAAAGAGGGTAGAACAGTGTAGTGACCGTCTGTAGGATACACAATTTTACTTTCTTATAAGCTCCGTGACAGGAAAGATTTGTTCACGCTGTTTAAGCTGCGCTACACGGGTCCGCCATTGCGCTTTCCCGACCGAGCATGATGCGAGGGGAGAGAGATTGATTGATTATGATTCCGGGCGCGCCAGCTACTGAGGTCATTAGTCCTGTAAGTGTAGCTCATGTTCTTTTCATCAGTGAGCAGCTGAATTCGACCCAGCTGTCTAGCTAGTTTCGAAAATCTTGCCAGCGTCGATAGTGGAACCCTAGGACCTCCCGGTCAGAGGCAGTGCAGACACAGAATTGGTGCCTTGAGCCCCCTTAGCCGGTGAGAGGAGAGAGCTATCTTTACTTTCAGGGCAGCCGGTAGAGCAGTTCGACGCAGATGAGAGTTTCTTTGATACTTCGATATTGATAAGAAACATTCTATGCACTAGTGATTTTAACAATGATTTTCTTCAATGTATAATGTTGGGGCGGCTATAGACGTGAGTGTTTGGAAGGCGGAGGGAGGGAGGGGCACCTGCACTCTTTAAGCAGGCGGTAGAGCAGCTCGAAGCAGATGAGATTGTGTCTGATACTTGGAAATTCATCATATATATTCATTGCACTCGTGATTTTAACAATGATTACTTTCCGCGATGTCTAATGTTGGGACGGCTATAGACGTGAGTGGCACCTGTACTCCCAGGGCAGGCGGTAGAGCAGCTCGACGCTGATGAGATTGTGTCTGATACTTGGAAATTCATCACATATATTCATTGCACTCGTGATTTTAACAATGATGATTTTCCGCGATGTGTAATGTTGGGACGGCTATAGACGTGAGTGGCACCTGTACTCCCAGGGCAGGCGGTAGAGCAGCTCGACGCAGACGCGCTCCACCTCGCGCAGCTCGTCGGCGCCCATGGTGGGCGCGAAGCGGTAGCCGTCCAGGTTGCGCGCGCAGCGCACGCGCGTCGACAGCACGAAGCGCGCCTTGGGGTCGAGCGGCGCGAGTCGCTTGAGGCGGCGGTAGCCCCAGTCGTCGGGCGGGTGCGCGTCGCCCAGGTCGAAGCCGAAGTGGCGCTCGTCCAGCAGCGGGTCGAGCAGCACGGCGAACGCGTCGTAGGCGAACTGGTCGGGCGCGAGCGCGCCCACGCGCGCGTCGTGGTGGTTGAGGCCGACGCGCACCACGTCCCAGAGGCTGGCGCCCGAGCGGGGTGACGCGGTAGCGCAGCAGCGCGAACACGCGGCGCGTGAGGTGCTTGCGCAGACGGCGTGGCGGCCGGCGCCAGGCGCAGCCGCTGGAAGCCGGCCTCCAGCGCCTCCAGCGCCTGCGCGTCGATGCGCGCCGCGTCGCAGTGGCACGCGTGCCGCGCGGGCCGCAGCCCCATGAACGCCTCCCCGCCCAGCAGCATCCTCCCGCGCCCGCCCCGCCCCTCGCCCACGCGCGTCGCCGCGCGACCGCGCGCGCCATTGTTCCCCACGCGCCGACACCCACGGAAGAGCTCGCGCCGCGCTTTAAAGCGGGATTAGTCAATTCGGGCGCAACAAAATTTAATTCGACAGTGGCTGTGGTCATTAATTATTAATTAATACTTCACTGAAACCAACGATAAAATTGTCGCTCGAAGGCCGAGATCGCTATGGCAGTAGTACTCTCTGAATCTGAATCAGTGAAATTGTCACTGATTCGATCAGTGAGAACCGAAGTCACTGATGTCTTCAGCCGAAATGCGTAGTTTCTCTGACAATCAGCGAATATGCGAACCTTTTCATAATGGCCGCCAGCATTTCACTGGTCGCCAGTGGTAAAAGTGCCGCGCCACCATCGCTCACTAGCCGTTCAGTCGTCACGTTCAATTAGTCATAAATTTCACTGATTCAAACAGTGAAGGTTTCACTAATTCAAAAAGTGGACCCAATTTTCACTGATTTGTTCAGCTCAATTCACTGATTGTCAGTGGCAGGGTTATAACTGATGACATCTGTGAATAGCCACTGTCAATCAGTAGTTTTCACTGATTCAGACTGGGAGAGTACAGAAGTGATTTCGGACCGGCGGGGCGCGGATTCGAGTCTTGCCTCGGATACGGGTGTGTTTGTGTTGTACTTACATGTTCCCGCTACGTATTCCTCCTACAATTTAAAAGACACAGTGATCGCTACACGACCAAGATGATGAAAGGGGATCTTCAAAAAAAAGTTAAAAGTATGAAACACAGAACGCCTGAGCGCCACGGCCATCTCACAGGACTTGTCCCCTTGTCACCGAATAAGGGCAGGTGAAGGAGGGCATGCCCTACGCCAGGGCGCGTGAGCCGACCGCCTCTCCACGAGCGAAACGCAAAGGAAGACGTAGCAAATTCCAGGGCTTCATCTGACGCGAGAGACAGTTTACTTGATGAAGGTACTACGAAAGTAGTACAGCGAACAAACTAACAGTGTTACCATCAATTATTTCATATTTTAACATTTACAATAGGTGAATACGAGAATTTTTATTCACAAGAAAATGTCGAGCACCTATTGATTTTAAAATCATCGGCATTAATATATCGATGCTCCTACAAAAACATCCATTTCTACAACCACAAAATTATTCGACTTTTTTTATTATCAGATTCATTTTAATGTGTACATCGTTCAGTTATTGTCGGAGGGTACATTTTTAGTTTCAGTATTCAAGTATAATATAACAGGAATATACTGTCAAATGAAAAGTAACAAAATCTGAGGGTTTTTATGAGCTAAGAAAAGAAATTTGCATAAACCGAACATTCATACTCATATAATCGAAAATAATTCAACCGTATCGCGGTATAAAATCAATCGAAATTGAGAGACAGGTCGAATGAATAAAAAAGTTCAATGATAAGAACATCAATCCGAAAAGCAGTCCAACCCAACAATACGCATCTCGCGCAACAATACTCATTTTCGCGCAGAGGGCTACGGAAAATCCCACTACGCTTATTCAAACTCTACTCTTTTCTCTTAATTGAACACATCTGAGCACTGCTTTCCAAGAAAGTATACGTAAATTAAAAATGTCTCTCCTAGAGAGACATTTTTTCACTCTGGGGACACACAGTGCGGTCCCTAGTCCTTTGATTAAGGTACTGCTTCGGCATCCGCATGAAATTGCTGATAGAAAACCTACAAAACGACCGATCCATGCCGGGATATAGAATTATCATCTAGGCAATCGTAGCCATTTAGTTATTGTCTAAAATTCTACCGTCAACGTTACTCGAACCTGTCTTCCATATTTTGGATATAAGTCATAAATATACCCTAAAATCACCACTCCTTGTTATAGAGTAATGTTAAATTTAAAACAATATTGGTTGTACAATAGTGATGTAGAGCAAATTTATAAACAACGAAAAAATGATACAACAACGAAATAGAGCAAATTTCTGACGCAACTCAACTTTGTAAACTCAAGGCATCAATAGATCTTACTGCAGTGTCTGATAGAGAAGTCCGAGGTTTCGAGTTCAGAGTTCAGTGGCAGGGTTTTTTTTCTCTCTCTCTCTTCTTGACCTTTAACTTTTTGTTTTTTTAATATATCTCTTTAATTGTTAACTATTGTATTAGAAATGTATTTGAAAAAGTCTGAATAAAAATTTCTATTAGATACAATTCAGGTTTTGATTGTTTTCAATTGACGGTGGTCTGTTCAATCCTTATGAGTTGAGAGTCTTTTCGTTTCTGTTTGATTGCCATTTTCCTCCAGATAATATCTCCAA